>PYXC01002517.1:5000-82500 GCA_015244755.2 Tenualosa ilisha | reverse complement strand
TAATCAGGAGTCAGCCAGCTTTTGATTTGTTGCCAGTACCTCAGCCAGTTCAACATGTAGTTTATTGTTGTGCTGCAGTCTAGCTTCTGCTGGAAATCTGTGGACGGTTCTCTGTGGGTCTGAAAACACCTAAAGAACCATTTAATATGTGTGTGTGTGTTTGTGTGTGTGTGTGTGTGTGTGTGTGGTGTGTGTGTGTGTGTGTGTGTGTGCGTGTGTGCGCACAGGCTCTCGAGAGACACACTTCTGACTGGAACAGGACCAACCCCGCTCAGACACCCTTCTACATTGAGCAGCGGTGTATCCCTTTGCAGGGTAAGAGTGTGTGTGTGTGTCCGTAGATCAGAACACTGAATTGGACAGGTTGATAGTGGAGGATTTGTATTTCAATGCTGTGTGTGTGCATGTGTGTGTGTGTGTGTCTGTGTGTCAGGTTTAACTCCAGAGTTGGAGGAGCTGCTGGTTGAGGGTCTTCTCCTCCAGGTGTCTCTACCTGAGATCCAGCAGCTCTACAGCATCCTACTGAATGGCCCCGCCTCCCCTCATAGCAACAGCCATGGCAACGTGTCGCCACGGGAACCCTCCCCTGACGACAGCCTCAAGCAGTTCCACTCTCAGGACAGGAGCCCCCGTAACGAGGTGAGTCTGAGCAAAGAAAGTATGTGTGTGTGTATAAGTGTGTGTGTGTAAGTGTCTGTTCTCCTCAGGAGTGTTTAGGTGTGTGAGCGGAAGCCTAAGTGGCGTGTTACTGTGTGTGTGTGTGTGTGTGTGATGATATACAGTCTCACTGTGTGTGTGTGTGTGGTTTCTCCTCAGGAGTGTGTGGGTGTGTGTGAGCGGACACCCAAGCGGCGTGTGTTACCGGTGGAGCGCATGCATGCTGGTGCTCTGTGTCAGTTGCTGGCCCCTCGACACAAGCGTGCCCGTCTGACACACACACGTCGCCGCCGCCGCCAACGACAGGCCACCTCCGCCTCCGCATCGCCCTCCGCCCGCTCTGACCTCTCCTCTGACCCTTGTGACCTCTCTGACCCCGGGCAGTCTGACCACTCTGAGGACGAAGCTATCCTGTGCCCTGCAGAACACTGCTTGCAGCCGGAGGGTGAAGAGGTGTGTGTGTGTGTGTCTGTATGTTTATCTGTGTGTGTGTCTATGCTTGTGTCTGTATGTCTATCTGTCTTTGTGTGTGTGTGTGTGTGTGTCTGTGTTTGTGTCTGTATGTCTATCTGTCTGTGTGTGTGTGTGTGTGTGTGTGTGTGTGTGTGTATGTCTTTGTGTGTGTGTGTCTGTGTTTGTGTCTGTATGTCTATCTGTGTGTGTGTATGTCTACCTGTGTGTGTGTGTGTGTGTGTGTGTGTGTCTATCTTTGTCTGTGTGTGTGTCTGTATGTCTGTCTGTGTGTGTGTGTGTGTCTGTGTTTGTGTCTGTATGTCTACCTGTGTGTGTGTGTGTCTGTGTTTGTGTCTGTATGTCTACCTGTATGTGTGTATGTGTGTGTCTGTGTTTGTGTCTGTATGTCTATCTGTGTGTGTGTGTGTATGTGTGTGTATGCTTATCTGTGTGTGAGTGTGTCTGTATGTCTACCTGTGTGTGTGTGTGTGTGTGTGTGTGTATGTACATGTGTATGTATTTTTATATGTATGCATTTATATGTGTGTTTATTTGTGTGTGTTGTATTGTGTGTGTGAATGTAACTCTTGCGTGCGTGTGTGTGTGTGTGTTTCAGGTGTTCTGGGTGCAGTGTGACGGCAGCTGTAACCAGTGGTTCCACATGATGTGTGTGGGCGTGACGGCGGAGCTGGCTGAGAAGGAGGACTATGTGTGTGTGAGCTGCGTCGCTCGGCAGTGATGGCCAATCTAGGATCACTGCAGGACAGAACACGCCCCCTGGTCCCGCCCACCAACAATTCCCACCCCCGTCCCCCGTCTCACCTTTGTACCGATGGTGCTATTCTCCTCCTCCTCCTCCTCCTCCTCCTCCTCTCGTGGGTTGCTCGTCCTCATCTTCTCTGTCTGGTCCCGTTTTTGTACTTTTACAGATTTTAGGGTTTTTTCCCCTTTGCTGAGCTCAACTGAACTCAACTGAACTGAACTCAACTGTGTGTGTGTGTGTGTCGTCTTTTAAAATTAAGAAGAGAATAAAAACTATGGCAAACCAAGAGAAATAGGGAGGGTGTGTGTGTGTGTGTGTGTGTGTGTGGCGGGGGGGGGGGGGGGGGGGGTGGGGTGTGTGTGTTGCATGGGTTTCCGTTGGAGACGGGGGGCTGGGTGTGTCTGTGTGTGTGACACCCCAGGCCCCCTCCATGAAGAGCTGTTTGTGTGTGTCTTTCACCAGAGGCATCCTGCATGCTGAACCAGAAACAAACAAGACAACAATCAACAAACAAACAAACACACAAACAAACAAACAAATGCAGGAACAAACAACAGAAGAAAAAAACCTTTTTCACCAAATATACCAGACATGTTAAAGACATAAAGAGAGACATATTTTTTGGAACCCCAATGTTTAATACGTTCATCTGGATGAGAATCTCTTTCTCTCCATCCTAATATTGTTATTATTCTAATGCTAATTATGATTTTTGTAGTATAGGTTTATTTATCAGAGCAATAATGTCTGTGTGGGGACAGGATATTTTTTTTGGGGGGGGGGGTCTGACTGTTGTTCAGCCGGGAGCAGAGCAGAGATGGAGGCAACAGCAGATAGGGGGTGGGGGGGGGGGGTGAGTGTCATGATACTGCCACCAACATGGTCTGGGGGGTGGGGGGGTGGGGGGTTCGCTTGGGAATTGGGAATGGAATTAGCCTGTTTAAAATGTTGCAGTTTATAGTGTGGAATTAAAAACACCTTTGTTGTAATATCTTACACCCTGTGTACTTTTTGTGATAACACACAAACACACACTCATGCGCATACACACACACACACGCACGCACACAATGTTCTTAGGAAATCCAGAGTCCAGAGTTTGCAAGATAGGCCATGGTTCTTCTTTCAGTTCAGTTCTTCAGTTCTAGCCTTTGGGACTTACTTATGTATGTCTTAGAAATGACACGCATCTTCATGCGCACACACACGAATGACACACACATCTTCATGCACACACACACACGAAAGACACACACATCTTTATTTACACACACAAATGACACATTTTTATGCACACACACACACATATGACACACACATCTTCATGCACACACACACAGATGACACATCTTCATGCACACACACAAATGCATGTCTTTACACACACATCTTCATGCACACACACACGAATGACACACATCTGATGCACACATGCATCAGTTGTAGTCTTCGGTTTTTAATCATGTATGGCTGTAGAACACTCCGCACACTTGTGCTCTACACACCAAAAACAATGACATCTAGCACACCAATAATGCTCACCTACACACACACTTCCCAATGACAATGACATCTAGCACACCAATAATGCTCACCTACACACACACTTCCCAATGACAATGACATCTAGCACACCAATAATGCTCACCTACACACACACACACACACACACACACACACACTTCCCAAATTCTGGAGACTTGTCCTGATACGTGTTGCCATTACTGTGCGGCCAGTTATGCAAACTGACACCTCTGGACGCCAGAGAAAATTCGAGCAACCGTTTTATTTTAACATCAACAGGAACAGTAAACACACTGGATGGTAATGGTGATAAATTAACCCGGATGCCAAGACGCATAAAAAATGTAGAATAAACTGTAATCTGCGATCCAGTGGACCATTAAATTACACAACTCTAGTGTCTCGCCGTGATGAGCGTCAGCACAGCGAAGAGCGTCTTCTGTGCGCAGATCAGGAATGCAAATGCGCAGGATTGTCAGGAATGTCCAAACGGGACCGGCGCGCGCACACGGCAGTGGGCTCGTGGGCTCGTGAACCTTTCACTGCGCCTCCGGTTTCACATCAGCTGTCGGCCCTCTGAGTGTTCACTTGCGCACTCAAACACTTCACGGGATTACCTACGCGTAGTGTTGCAGGTTAAGGAAAGTTTACCGAAAGTTAAAGGGCGCGCAGCAGCCGGTAGAGTTCCGCTTCGACCATGTCCAGCGGTGAGGATGACTTCGACAGCCTGCTCGCGACACTGTCGCCGGAGGAGGTGGAGGAGCTCGAGAAGGAGCTCACCGTCATTGACCCGGACCCCAACGTCCCCGTAGGCCTGCGGCAGCGGAATCAGACGGAGAAGATCCCCATGCGAGGCTACAACCGAGAGGCGATGCTGGTCTACTGCGAACGGGAGACCAAAAAACTGCTGCGCAGGGAACGGTCCGTAGAGGTATACACAAAAGGCTGCGTCTTTAAAGTGTGTGTGTGTGTGTGTGGGGGGGTGTTAAGAGGAGTTTCTGAGTTAAGTAGACTCAAAGCCGAAGCCTTTAGACTAGAGCTAAAATAGCCTTGGTGACAAGGGTTGTTAGTGAAGCCAAATTTAAGCCCTTTCCCAGATCTCTTTGTCCTGATAATGCAAAACAGTCCGACACATTTGCATTTACATGTGTGCCTGTGACAATCTAGGCCAGAGTCCATCTTCTGTGTGGTCAGAGATACACCACTGCGCTCTGTCTCATCTACCTGTTCGAACAGGTGAACAGGTGTCTCATGGGCCCTCTGATGGAAATGCACTCGACGGACAGCAAATGATGTGTGTGTGTGCGCGCGTGTGTGTGTGTGTGTCTGTGTGTTCTTATTTGGGTTTCCACAAGCGTTCCACTCTCATCAGTATGCACATCAAGCCAGGTTGTTAGATACATGATTTGGAGCGCGAGACAGCATGTTGTTGTTTTTGGCTGTACGGAGTTACTCCACTTGTTGGTTTGACCTTTGACCCGTGTTCCCCGTGCCCGACCGAGACCCTCTAACAAGCTCGCTGACGGCTGTTGAAGGGCAGCCGGTGCCAGTCCCACTGCGACGGTATTTAAAGGGATTCCATTGATGCCTATGCCCCCTGGATCTCATTATCTGCGTGAAGTGTCCACGAGATTGTTTGGATTAGCGGGCTGATAAAGCGCGCTATTGCACAGGTGCTCCGCGAGCCTGGAAACCCGAGCCTTGCTTGGGAGTCCCGTGGAGACGTCGCGCACTGTTTGTTTGACAGGAGTTCAGAAGAACGGAGGACGGAAAAACGTTGCAAGCGAAATGTCAGTGGCTGGCGGAGGCATCATCACACTCTGCGTTGCCTGGCAACCATGTCTTCATGCTCCACATAAACCGCGTAACAAGAAGACAGACCGGCCGAAGCTGCCCTCCTCAGCACCGAAAGCTTTAATCTGTACCGAAAGGCATCCGAGGGACGTGATTCATGTGTGCGCCTGGATGCCACATTAGTATGTTTAGCCTAGACTGCTGATCCTGGACACACACAACTAACCCCTCAGTTTAGGAAGATGGGGGCTGGAGCTGTCAGCAGGCAGTCCTGAAGTTTGCCCACATCTTTCACGCTCTCTCTCGTGTTGGTGTTGCACCACCCAACCGGTAGCCAACAGCAGGGATCTATTTGAATATTATTAGGGTGGTATAATTGGTGTTGTATTGCATTAGGAGCACTGGGGTGAAATACGCGTGATGAAAAAGTGATCAAATGCGCGCGCACCACAGCGTCAGAGACACAGACACGCGCGAAGGGGACGGAATTCCTGGGCAGGCAGCTCGCGCTCACACTGCCTTTTACGGACACATCTGCGAGATCTGCGAGTTCCTCGAACAATGGTACGCGCGCTCCCTTCGCTGGAGGAACGGCAATTAGAGGCTGTCTATAAATAGCTCGAGCAATGTGCACCTCAAAAACACGCGTGACCCTGGATCAGCCGAGCCAAACGAAAGGTTTTTATGTAATGAGTTTGAACCCAAAGAAACGGGAACACGTTGATAAACAGAAAGAATTATGTGGTGACTGGGAGACTCTTTCGACCTCTGCGTGTAGCCAAACTTTGTAGAAGGGGGTGGGGTGAGATAAAAGCAGACTCGCGCCTCTTGGTGAAGAGCTGTCTGAGCTTGCGTTGGACGTTTAATAACTTCAGCTGAAATGATGGAGCCAGGACAGGAGCAGGGCATTGAACCCACACCACAGCTTCTCTAAGGAGGCAGACAGGGAGGCGGTTAGCTTATCTGTGCTGTACCTATACCTGTGCTGCACTGTATCTAGGTCAACACATGTGGCAACACTCCAGTGTAGGCAGGTAGTTTAACGTACATGTGCTTCAGCACTGCAGTAGTACAGGCAGGTAGTTTAACATACCTGTGCGTTAGCACTGTGGAAGTACAGGCAGGTGGATTACCGTACTGTGGAAGTAGGGGCAGGTAGATTAACATACCTGTGCGTTAGCACTGCAGAAGTACAGGCAGGTGGATTACCGTACTGTGGAAGTACAGTCAGGTAGATTAACGTACCTAGCACAGGCAGGCGTGTCAGCACACCGATGTAGCAGTCGGGTTATGTCGCCTGTGGCAGCTTACTCGGGATCAGCTCTGAAAGGCATCTCAAATGGAGCTAAAAACAACCCTGATCCGAAACAGATGAGACCGCAGGCCTAATCATAAAAGAAATACCTGTATCAAATCACAAAAAGTACTTGCAAAAGTATCAATACCAACATTGCTCTCTTGGCCTTTTTTCAGTTGACACACAATTTCACACAGCCTACCCTCACACACACACACACACACACACACACACACACGCAAAGCCAGACTAACTGAAGATGGTATCGAGCACCATTTCCTTTTCTGGACAGCAGTAATATGGCGGTGACCTTGTAATTATTGATTTATATGTTGGTCGGTAGATTTGATCAGTGATTGGTTTGTGGTCTTTGATTACTTTCCAATGATTTCCATTTGCCAGGCTCAGAGTCTGTTGTGTATTTGCAGTGATTTGATGACATGATTTATTGATTGATTAATTAATTGATTGAATGGGTTAGTGTGGGAATGAATACTTTACTGTGCATTAGTGGATGATTTATTGAGCAATTTGAAGCTTACATATGTAATAATGAATCATTTGAAGATTCTATATAATAATGATGGATTGCTGTATTGAATGATGTACTGATGTATTAGATGATATAACTACATGAGTTAATTACGGTTAATTAGTACAACTGTAGCTATATATTAATACAGGTCAGTAGAGACTGACTGATGTATATTTTGATGTATTTAAGAGTTGATTGTGTGTGTGCTGATTGATTGATGTATTGATGAGTTGATTGTGTGTGTGCTGATCGATTGATGTATTGATGAGTTGATGGTGTGTGTGTGCTCACTGATGAGTTGATTGTGTGTGTGTGTGTGTGTGTGTGCACTTCAAGGGGGAGACGAAGGTTGAGCGTAAGGAGCGTCTGCGGCGGATGGGGCGGAGCCGAGAGCGGAGTTTCTCACGCAGCAACAGCGTGGAGGCGGAGCGTGATGGACAGGAGGAGGAGGGGGGCGGGGACACCCGCGTGTCCAGCACAGACGACGCTGCTGACCACAGAGAGCGCCACCCAGAGGCCGACAGCAGCAGCAGCAGCAGCAGCAGCAAGAGATTTAGGAGGACAGAAAGCAGAGAAAAAAACAGAGAGAAAAGTATGGAGAGGGGGAGAGACAGAGGGAGCAAGAGAGGAGAGGAAGGAGGAAAGGAGAGGAGGGGAGTGAGGGAACGCAGAGAGGAGTTCAAGAGAGGAAGAGGGGAGTCATCGTCTAAGGGGCTAAGCTCCAGATTACAGCGAGAACAAGAGGAAGAGGAGGAGGAGAGGAGAGAGAGGGAGAGAGCAATGGAAGAGAAGAGAAAAGAAAGGGAGAGAGCAGCAGAGGAAAGGAGAAAAGAGATGAGGAGAGAGAGAGAAGAAGAGGAGAGGAGAGAAATGGAGAGAGAGAGAGCAGAAGAAGAGAGGAGGAGAGAGAGAGAGAAAGAGGCAGCAGTAGAGCAGACGGAGGGTGGAGAGAGGAAGACGAGACGTACAGTGTCTCGGGAAGAGGAAGAAAGAGAGGAGAGAGTGAGGCGGATGGAGGAGTGGAGACAGAAGAGGAGGGAGGAGAGAAGAAGGGGAGAAGCGTCTCAACAAGAGACAGACGAGGCACACACAGAGAGTACAGAAGAGAAGGGAGAGAAGAGAGGAGATGAAAAGAGAGAAGTGAAGAAAGGAGAGGAGAAGAGAGATAAAAGGATCAAAGAGGAGGAGAGAGAAGAGGAGAGAGAAGCATGTAGAAAGGAGAGCAAAGGGAGGTCAGAGGAGCGATTCCACAGGCTGAACCGAGAGAAGAGCAGAGAGGAGAAAAGAGAGGAGAGGAGAGAGAGATCAGAGGAGCGCTCATGTAGACCAGGCAGAGAGAGAAGCAGTGAGGAGAGCAAGGAGGTGAACCCTAAGACCTACATCAGCTCCTCCAACAGAACAGAGGAGGAGGAGGAGGAGGAGGATGAAGCTGCGTGCAGTGATGGTGGCGATTATGAGGGGGTGGAGGAGGTGGAGGATGAAGCTGTGTGCAGTGATGATGATGATTTTGAGGAGGAGGAGGAGAGCGATGAGGCCTCCAGCATGTTTGAGGGCCTCCTGGAGCAGGTGCGCACTAACGCCCCCGAGCTGACAGAGCTCAACGTCAACAACTCGGACGCCATCCGCTCGGACACACTGCTGCAGCTGGCCGAGGCGCTGCGGGGCAACACCCACGTGCGCTCCTTCAGCCTGGCCAACACGCGCGCAGACGACCACGTGGCCGCCGCCATCGGGCAGACCCTCCGCTCTAACGCCACCCTCACCAGCCTCAACATGGACTCCAACCAGCTGACGGGGCGCGGCATGCTGGCCCTGGTGGAGGCGCTGACAGAGAACGTCTCGCTGAGGGAGCTGCGCTTTCACAACCAGCGGCACATCTGCGGGGGCAAGACGGAGATGGAGATGGCGGGGGTTGCTAAGAGACAACACCACGCTGCTAAAGCTGGGCTACCACTTTGAGCTGGCCGGCCCACGCATGACCATGACCAACATCCTCAGCCGCAACATGGACCGGCAGCGGCAGCGCAGGCTGGAGCTGAGGATGGCCCAGCAGAACCAGAACCAGCCGCAGGGCTCCGAGAAAAACCCAGCGCAGAAGAACGTGCCACAGAACCAGAGGAGCCAGCAGCAGAACGCACGTAAACAGGCCACTGAAAACGGGCAGAGCGGGGCGGAGGTTCCTGCCGGCCGAGCAGAACTCTGGGACTCAGCGGCAGCAGAGAGGTCTGCTGGCACTGGAGCAGAACCAGAACCAGGAGCAGAGCTCGGCCCAGAAGCAGCAGGTGTCCAGTAAGGCGTCTGGTAAAACATCCGGTGCTGTGGACTCCTTCAAACAGAAGTTCTCCCAGCAGACCAATCACATGGACAAGGCTGGACCCGACCGCGCACACACACGCACACACTCCTCTAGCAAGCCCCCGCCATCTCCCGCTGTCCCCGCAGGAAAAGACGGGGAACGGAAGGGTCTGTGTGCACCCCCTGCCCCCCCTCCCCCGGCCCCAGCGCTAGACGTGCAGGCTCTGCGGCGCACGCTCACCCCTGTGTCCCAGAGGAGAACCGAGAACCGGGCTGGAGACCGTGGAACCGAGCGGAGCTCCAGAGATCAGCTACTGGCGTCCATACGGAACAACAGCAACATGAGAACCCTTAAGAAGGTGTCACACACACACGCACACACAGACACACATTAACAGTATGAACAGCAGCATTCATCAGTGTTTCTCAGTACTCAGACATCTGCAGTACTCTGAAACCTCAGTGTCAAACTCAGACCTGCTGTATTCTGGAGTGTAATGTGTAGCATGTTGCTGAAATAGCAGCTTGCTAGTCTGATTGTTAGCCATAGGATAGTCATTGTCTTGAGTGTGGAGTGTGTGTAAGTGGGTGTAGTACCTTGAGTGTGGAGTGTGTGTCTGTGCATGTCGATTGTGTGTGTGTGCGTGTATGTATAGTATTTTGAGTGTGGGATGTGTGTTTCTGCGCTTTAAAGGAAAAATCTGGTATGAATCAGTCAATAGTCCTGTTTTTCAAGGTCACTGAATGTGTCTGTCTGTAGGAAAAAGAACCAGAAAAAGTGATGCAACCAAAACCAAATAACGATCCAATAACTGTGGTTAACTGAATGG
Source organism: Tenualosa ilisha (assembly GCA_015244755.2). NCBI lineage: Eukaryota > Metazoa > Chordata > Actinopteri > Clupeiformes > Clupeidae > Tenualosa > Tenualosa ilisha. The sequence goes on along the minus strand of PYXC01002517.1, from coordinate 72,352 downwards.
GGCGTAGCAATTTTTAGTTCTTATTCGTACTGACAGCACTTAGTGACTTCAACAGCAGGGCTAAGGATTGATTCACACCAGATTTTTCCTTTAAAGTAGAGGAATCGTTAAACAGTCTTTATATTTAGCTTGAGTGTTTCCCAAAACAAGTAGTGTCAGGAACACAGAACGCAGCTCTCACCCAACATCTAAACACCTCCAGATGCCCCATACACATTCATACCCCACTTCTACCCCTGTCTTTCTCTCTCTCTCTCTCTGTCCCTCTTCTCTCCCACTCTTTCTATTATCCCTCTCTATCTCTCTTTCCCCTGTGTCTCCTACTCTTCCTGGCAGATATCAAATTATAGTTGTTTACCTTGTTTACCTTGAGGTCTATGCTGACAGCTGTCTAATGAAGCACATGACTAATACTGTAGGAGTGAAGAGATCACTTGAGTGTGTGTAGCAACATGAATGGCTGTGTGCTGTGGAGTGAATCCCTGACACACACAGATTCCAATACGCCTGTCTGGATGAAGACCATCTTTAGTTTGATTATTCCTGCTGCAAATGAAAATGGAATAGATCCAGTCTCTCTCTCTCTCTCTCCCTCCCTCCTTTTCTGTCTATCTCTGTTCTTTCAGGTTGACGTGCCCAAGTTGCTACAATAACAGCAGAGGCGAAACCCCAGAGCGGACAAGAGTGGCGGGGTTGGAGTGGTGTTGGCAGTGGAGGGGCAGCTGGGGCAGCTGGGGCAGCTGGAGGGTGGGTGGGTGGGTGGGGTGGGGGGGGCAACAGCACTCCTCATCTGCCCCTCTGACTGACTGGATGCACAGATGTTCTCCTATGAGTGGATGAATGTTCTAGAGTTCTGTAAATGACTCTATACTGTTCTGGAATGATTCTGACGGTTCTAGATTCTCCCTGGAGGTTGATGTTGGTGATGGAGGTCTAGGGGGGTCAGTGAGGGAGGGTGGAGGGATGTCCTGAGGGAGGAGAGATCTGCAGGAGTCCATCTCCACAACCCCGTATGCTGGGGGGTGTCGGGCTGAAGTGGCGTGTGTGGGAGGAGGAGTGTGTGAGAGGGGAGGGTGGTGTGTGTGAGGGTGGAGGGTGGTGTGTGTGAGAGTGGAGAGGTGGTGTATGTCAGGGTGGTGTGTGTGAGAGGGGAAGGGTTGTGTGTTTAATGTGAAAGGTCCACCCACAGCTTGGCCTCTTCAATGGAATGCTTCTACTGGGTCTGGCCCAGACAGATGCCACACGTGGCCCGGCTCCGCTCCAAAGTTCCATGCTGCCGGCCAAGGGGTTTATGTGCCTTCATGTGTTCTCCTGATTAAGAAAAAGCTTTTCCTGATAAACACTATCCTGATTTAAAATAGTATATTTTCCTGATAAAGCTTTTGCTGATAAACACTATCCTGATTAGCAAAAACCCCTCTTCTATAAAAAAGTGTTCTGTTGTTTTCATGGGCGGTTGGATTGAGTCTGAACTGCACAAGTCGTAGTGGGGGAGTTTGATCAGACTGGGGGGATTTGAAGCCAAACCTGCAAAATATGATGGAGCACCAGAGACTGCAGGTGTCAGATCATTTTGTGTGGGCACGTGTGTGTGTGTGCGTGTGTGTGTGTGAGTGTGCATGTGTGTGTTTGTGTGCACGCCTGAGTGTGTGCATGTGTGTATGTGTGTTTGCATGTCTGTGTATGTGTGTGTGAGGTCTGCAGAACTAATTGGTGGTGACTCCCGCTCCGACTGACGGTGCCCTGCCTTACATCTTTATCCTGGACGTGTCTTAATTAATTAGTTAATTAGGGTGTTTGGGGTAAGTAATGTCTTAACTAATTAGTCAATTAGGATGATTGGAAAAAATGAGGGGTCATTCAAACGTTTTATGTTCTCATCATTTTTATTTTTTGATTGTTTTTTTTCATTGAGCCTGTCTTCTGCCCCAGAGACAGTAAACTCACAGATGTGTTGATTGGCTGGGTTGGAACCAGCGTGGTGAGATTTCACACGAGTATCTTTACCTTTTTATTAATATCATTCATTCATTCATTCAGATAGCTGATGTGGTCAGGATGTCTTCAGTAAGAAAGCCTTCACTAGTGTCCTTACGGCGGAGTGTTTCTCTTCTCTGTGTTTGGAATCAATCTGCATTTGTATTAAACATGTGACACACTAACAGCCTTTTGTGTGATTCTGTGATCATATCTCTTGTGAAGCCTGTGTGTGTGTGTGTGTGTGTGTGTGTAGTGTGCATTTATGTGTAAAGAGTTTGCTGATTGGATGATGTGGTTCCCAACATTGTGTGTGTATATGTGTGCACTGTGTGTGTGTGTGTGTTGAGCGACTGTGTGGAGCTTGTTTAGGTGTTCTCCAGGGGCTCTCTCCTCATATGCCCCTATAAGGAGTGGACTCTGCACAGCAGCACAGCGGAGCATCTAAGAATAATCCCCTGCACGCCTAATGGGCACACACACACACGCACACACACACACACACACACACACACACAGCAGGGCACAGGGAGAGAAAGTGAACGAGTGTGTGTGTGAGTGTTAAGGAGAGAGACAGGGATAAAAAGAATATGGGTGTTAGGAGAGTGTTTGAAGAAAAGGTTGTGTGAAAGCTTGTGCATGCAGAAGACAGACAGGAAGAGTGTGTATGCAAGAGTGTGAGAGAGGTTTTGTGTATTTGTGTGTGTGTGTGTGTGTGTGTGTGTGTGACAGAGAGAGAGAGGTGTAGGTTTAACAGAGATGCAGTAGAACATCACTGAGTGCTAGGCGGTCAAGAGACCCCAGCTGTTCTGGTCATGCACTACACTGTTAGTACAGCTTTTACCATTGCAGTCTTGAAACTCAAACTGCCAGACTCCACAACAGTTTTTTCCATCAAATGACAAGGCCTATGAACACTGAAACATAGACTACATAGGACATAGGTTACATGCACAGCGAATTCGGAATAAGGTCAATATTCTGATTAGGGCAAGATCCTGAATAATCCGTTTCCATGTGTGGAAGAGTAGTGTGCTACAGGAATATTCCCATTTACATATCAGTCGTTATATTCCGGTTGGGTCACTGGTGTAGCCTACAGAGTTGCCTTGTGTTGGTGGCGTCATGCTAAATGATCACAAATGCAAAGAACCGCACCTGTCAGGAACATACTCTGTGAATCTGTCTGTTGTATTAGGGTATATGGGCTCAGGGTATATTGGCCACTGGGGTCAAAAGGCAAAAAGGAAGTCAGTAAAACAAGACTTTTACTCTCTTCTACCAGTACAACGTAATAAAGACAAAATTATTGTGTGTATGTGTGCTTGTCAGAGTGGACTGAGATGAGGAGAGTTCTGTGGATTCTGTCCCTCCACTCTGGTAAGTCTATCTGTGTGTGTGTGTGTGTGTACTTACTATACTTAAACTTGTATCAGTCATATAAATGCACTCACAGATGAGGATATCCGAGCCTCAGAGCAAAGAAAGACCAAAGTGCAATAAGTTTGTTATTTGGCATTTGCATTAAATCAGGACAAATGCACTTTATCTCTGACAGCGTGATTTTCTCTGTAGTTCAGGAGTCCTGACGGCCCCTATACATTGTAAGGTGACCACCTGTTTTGCCCGGACATGTCCTTGTTTTGAGACCTATAGATGTGTCGGCGGAATTTCAAAATCGTCCAGGATTTTGTTCTACTACATGCTTAGCCTACACCGAACTTCCATTGCGTTTCACTGTGTTGTTCACAAACTAGTCGCACCCTTCCCATACTCAGTTCCGGGGTGCGTTTCTACAAACCATCCCTGGCTAACAATTAGGCCTACTAACAATTCAACTTGATCGCTTGAACTGTTGTTCGCAAATTTGCTGCGTTTTGTTCTGATGCAAAAACATTATTGTTAGAGCCATTTTTATGTTTTAATTGAAAATGCATATTTGTACAACTAGCTGTAATATAACCTTAATATCTGTGGTAGAATTTTGAGTTATTTGTGGATAATAAGAATGTTTGTGAGCATCTTAATAATCTGAGAATTTAGAAACATATCGCTTTAATGTGATGCAATCTGATTGGCCGTTGAGTTTAGTATTAAAGCCTGAGGACGCATGAAAGACAGCTAGAAGCCTCGAGCCATAGGATCTTCGAAGTCACCTGTGACCGCCACCTTACATTAGGTTACTTAATTTAGAAGTCAAGAAATTCCTCTTTTATTTGGTATGATTTTAAGTTTTAGTTAAGATACAAACGTCAAAGAAAAGCTTGGATTTAACACCTTTATTTTAAGTTACGTGTCACGTGTAAAAGAACTTCGAGGTTCAAGGCTAGTGAGTCAGCACGCTGTCTGCACTCACATCAAAGTCAAAAGACCTGCCCAAAGCCACGATGGAGCTAACTACTGGGTTAAGACAACTTCATGAGGCTAGTATGCTAGCTTAGTAAGAAGACAGAACCAACTGAAACCAGCATCGAAGTCTGAGAATACTTGGCTACCTTGGATTCATTGTCGCCTTAAGACCAAGCTTTGCGTGGGTCAGGTTAGCCAGCTAGCTAACGGAGGAAAATGAAAGTAAATTCTCACAGGACTTCCAGCTCAGAAAGTCATTGAATTTTGTGCCATACTATCCTACACGTACAGCAACTCTTTTCACGAGTCTCTGTGAATTTAGTGCCCGAGTTTAGAAGCTGTGAGGAATTCGTGCAATTGTCACAGTTTATTTGTGGAGATATATACAAGTGAAACGAGATGGCAGAAAAGAATGTGGATGCGTTGGTTGACCAAAAGAGGGCGACAAAGCTTACGGAAGGGGCTGCAGAGGAGAAAAGACAGACTAAAAGGCGAGGGAAAGGGAAAGCTGGCACAGCTAACCAAGCAAAGGAAAGACATAGAGACATTGAAACAAGATGAATGCAATGTTGATATCATAAAAGAGAAAACTCTGCTTAAGTTTGGAAGATGTTTTGGAGAGTATAATCGTCTTAATCAGGAATTATGTGAGCTGTTAAGTGAAGATGATCAGAAAGTTGATCAGGAGACATGAAAGTAGACATGCAGAATTAAAGACATTCATACAAGAAACAAATGAATGGACTGTATATGTTAAAAGAGATTCTCAAGATGAGGAAGATGGTGTTAGGCCTCATGATAGTGTTTCTGTGGCCAACTCAGTTACAAGTCGTGCATCTCAACTATCCAGCACTAACTCAACACGGTTGAAACTTCAAGCAGAACGTGAACCACTGTTAACAAGAGCAGCAGCTATGAAAATGAAACGAGAGCTTGAGCAAGAAGAAGTGCGCTTGAGAGTGGAAAAGGAGCAGTTGCAGATTGAAACTGAGCTTGCAGCTTCAAATGCCAAATTAAAGGCTTATGAAGAATTTGAAGATGCTCTGGGGTCTATGGATGATTTTGCAGATCCAGTAACAAGGTCCAGAGCTGGGCCTAACTATTTGACTGATAGAAAAGAAATATTCATGAGTAGAGCTGGTTATTGGCTTAGATGCTTTGATTCGATTCCGATTCACAAGCTAATGATCCGATCCGATTTGATCCAATTAGATTGATTCAATATTGTTTTATAATAGGAATGAAATACTCTACAACCCCTTTCATAAGTACACACTGCCTCCTTTCATTCATCATCAAACCAATTTGTTCATTTAAGTTTCAACCATTCAACATCTATCAACCTGCCATCTATGAACATGTCCCTATCTGCATTCAACCATATGTACACTACTTTAATCTATCATAAAAGGTTATAAATGCAGCCACTGAAAAAAACTAAGAAATTCTACAAGAAAAGACAAAAGATCGAAAAGGAAAGAGACAGAACCTGCTTCTTCAGTAAATCTGTTTGCATGTGAGGCTTTACAGCTTCATGTGATTCAAGAATTACATTTTATAATTTTAATGTAAGGAAAAAAGTTGCTCTACATGCTCTGGCAGAAGACAGTTTCTCTTAGCAGTTAAAATGTCCCCAGCTGTGGAAAAGACCCTTTTGGCTGGGACACTTATTCCCGGAACACAAAGGTAGCGTTTTCGCTTACTCTCCCTTGAGCATACTCCACCACTTTAGTGGATTTTCTGAAAGAGGTAAAGGTGCTGCATTCCTGTTGCACTGTCTGCAACAGTCGAGTTCTCCCTTGGTGCCACTGGAGCATAGGCGGTCTATGGCAGATACCAAGTACAGCATTTCATTTAAAGAACAGACCAGCACATATTGGTATAATTTTACAGCAATACACAGCCACCACATATACAAACATGTAAATCAATATTAAATAATAATAATAATAAAACTTCAATAGGTATTCAATTGTTTTTGTCAACATCTGAAATTCAGATCGTCATGCATGGCAGATTTGAGATCCTTAACAATGTTGGAATCACCACTGCAATGACGCATCTCTTCAAGAAGCTGGGAATGCAGAGAGGCAATTACAGATAACGTAGGATGAGCCTCCTCAGACATAACCAGTGTAGCAGATTTCATTGGACGCAGGGCTTTAACGATGTCTTCTGCCACGGTGATGTCTGTCTCTGTGAGTGTGCACAGATCTTTTTCACTTTGGTGGACCTTGGGTGAAAGCAGCGTAGCTGAGATAGCTGGTTGGTTCTAGGAATCTCTCCAGCATATCTAGCGCGCTGTTCCACCTGGTAACTACGTCAGTTTTCAGTTTGTGGCGTGGAGGGTTGAGCAGCGCTTGTTCCTCTTTAAAAACATGACTGGCCTTGGTGCTCCTGTGAAAGAAAGTAACGATTTGTCTGACCCACCCAAGCAAGCGAGATATGGCTGGAAGCTTCAGTGCAGATTGTGAGGCCAGGTTCAGTGTGTGGGCGAAACAACCAATGTGGGGTACCTCCATTATCTCGACTGCACGGACCATGTTCGCAGCGTTATCCGTAATGATGACCGGATCCTTGTTCGTGAGATTCCATTTACTCGGACAGCAAGTCTGCGATGTCAGTTCCTGTGTGGCTAGCATGCATGCCGCTGGTCTGCAGCACGTAAGAAATGTTATCCCATTGTTTATCTATGAAGTGACTGGTAGTCTTGGGTCAATGAAGTCCACGCGTCACATGTGAGAGCCACTCTATCTGCTGATTGTAGGGATAGAGTAATGCTTTTCTTAAGCGTTTCATAAAGCCGTGGTATCACGCTTTCACTCATCTGTTTGCGACTCGGGATTGTATAACGTGGCTCCAACACATTAACCGTGTTTGAGAACCCATCATTCTCAACTACGCTATAGGGTGATAAATCCTTACAAATGATAAGCGCAATTGATTCGGTGATATTCTGTGCTCGAGGTGAATTGTGAGGCATTTTATTTTTAAACGCTATCTTAATACTCTGCTGCCTAGTGTCTGGTTCTGAGGTTAGCAGTAGCGGCACATCTGGATGGTGTCTTGTTAGGTGGTTGCGGAGGTTTGCTGTATTTAAGCTCAGCCATGCAAATCCTACATACCGCTTTACTCTTGTTGGCTAATCCACTGTCAAATCCTACATACCGCTTTACTCTTGTTGGCTAATCCACTGTCAAATCCTACATACCGCTTTACTCTTGTCGGCTAATCCACTGTCAAGTTTACGGAATCCAAATGGTTCCACACGTCAGCTTTTATATTTGAGGGCAGCAACAGAGAACTCTCATTCGCCACGGCGAGCTCCACAGTAGACGAACGTGAAGGAACGTTAGAACGTTAGGACATTAAGCGCAGGTTAAATGTTAAGAGGGACATCTTGTGGTAGAACTAGAGATTACCTCCATAACAACATAAACCGCTTGTAATGCCTTGCCGGCTATCAAGCCTAAGGCAGCTGCACCAGTTGTTTCTTCAGTCAGAAGAAAATCTTCACCAAGGCATATGACTGACAGTGCTCAGAATTCGGATTCTATTGATGACCTGTATCAAGTATTGCAGCGTCAAAATGAGGTGACTGACTCAACTGCCTCATAGAGACATACCAGTGTACTACATAGCAGGAGATCCTCTAACCTACAGATCTTTCATAAGAGCCTTTTATTATCTAGAACAGTGTACCACAGCTGTGAGCGCATGAGGCCAGACGGGGCCTATAGAGAAGCTAGAGCATTGCTCGACCGTCATTATGGTGATGAACTGATAATTGCCAACGCCTATATGAAGAAGACAATGGAATGGCCACAGATAAAGCCAGAGGACAGGAAGGGACTGAACACCTTCACTTTGTTCTTGATTGGATGTTATAACACATTGAGTGATGTGGACTACATGGATGAGATGAACAATCCTACCAACATGAAGTGCATCTTATTCAAACTTCCATTTAAACTGAAAGAGAAATGGAGAAACTTTGCCTATGACATTCAAGACAGAAGGAAAAAACGAGCCAGGTTTCCTGATCTGGTGGACTTTGTTTACCATCAAGCCAAGGTTGTCAATGATCCACTGTTTAGAGATATCTTGGACACCACCTCAGGTAACCAGGGAAACACAAGGAAGAAGGCCAATTCAGGAAAAGGTGAATTCAAAAGGAGCAGCTTTGCTGTAAGTGTGACTGCTACTGACAAGGATGCCACTAAAGGCCAATCAGAGAAGAAACCTCCAGCTGTTAAGTCAGCCATTGCTTTTCAAAGTCGCAAGGACAGGCAGAGTCTTGATTGGCCAATGTGTAACAGATCCTCTGGACCTCTGGCCCAAAGCAATGAAGGAGCAGTGCACGTTTATGAGCGTTTGAAAGAGCAGTGCACATTTACGAGCGTTTGAAGGAGCAGTGCATGTTTACGAGCATTCAAAGGAGCAGTGCACACTTACGGGCGTTTGAAGGAGCAGTGCACGTTTACGAACATTCGAAGGAGCAGTGCACGTTTACGAACATTCAAAGGAGCAGTGCACGTTTACGAACATTCGAAGGAGCAGTGCACGTTTACGAACATTCGAAGGAGCAGTGCACGTTTACGAGCATTTGAAGGAGCAGTGCACGTTTACGAACATTCGAAGGAGCAGTGCACGTTTACGAGCGTTTGAAGGAGCAGTGCACGTTTACAAGCGGCGTTTGAAGGAGCAGTGCACGTTTACGAGCGTTTGAAGGAGCAGTGCACGTTTACAAGCGTTTGAAGGAGCAGTGCACGTTTACGAGCGTTTGAAGGAGCAGTGCACGTTTACAAGCGTTTGAAGGAGCAGTGCACATTTACGAACATTCAAAGGAGCAGTGCACGTTTACGAGCGTTTGAAGAAGCAGTGCACGTTTATGAGCGTTTGACCACCTGTTTGTGTTCGTTGTTACCACTTGCAAGTAGTTGTTAATTATCCTCAGCCACGTGTGGAAGAGTAACAGGACTTTGGAAAAACGGAGTTAAAGGACATCAAACCAAACGTGATGATTTCATTGGCATTAAATTAGAACAAATCTACTTAACCTCTGGTTGCATCTGACTCTCTCTGTAGCTTGAGATGACTCAAATTCACACCAGAGTCTGTCTGAAACTATCTATCAATTGGGGTTAAAATGCAAACTATTCTGTCTTGGACACCACAAGTGCAAAGACTTTCTCTGTGATGATCAGGAATGTTGAGTTGCGGGACGCTAGAGTTTATTACTCAAGGCAGAATGGTATGTAGCAGAGAGATAAAGACGAAGCCCCCCTCCTCTTTTCAAACTTGGTTGTTCTAGATGGGCATAGATAGCCCCCTGTCTTTCTTGTCTAAAATGTGCACATCAGTGTCTTTAAAGGAGTGTCCCTTCTCCTTTATGTAGATATGCTGCTGAATCCTGTCCTGATGAAGTCAGCCTCCTGTGTTGGGCCATGCGTTTGTGATGAAGTCAGCCTCCTGTGTTGGGCGTCTGTGGAGTGGTTGTTTAGTTTCCTATCCCAGGAAGTTTAACTGCTTATTCTATACTATCAGAGCAGTTGACATTCTCTGGATCCTGTGATCATAATGACCAATTCAACTCTAATTAACACATGGACTTATGCTATTTATGTCAATAGGTGACCCATGTGACCCACTGTCACACGATGAGGGGTGTGGTCTACAGCTCACAGTTACAACCACAGTCCAGAGATAAATCTCCTGATCTTCCCATCACCAGGATAGAACTGAAGAAGCTTTTTGGATGAAAAGTGAAATGTCCTTCATGCTCCAACAAGAAGTCCAGTGGCATATCACTGAACACCTTGACTACCATGACCTGGATGAATGAGAATCTTCACAGACATAATCAACAATAGGTTTCAAACTGACTAAATTAGTCAAACATTGGACCTTACATCTACCTCCCGATGTCCTGAGCGCTAGTCAGTGGATGTCCTGAACACTAGTCAGTGGATGTCCTGAACACTAATCAGTGGATGTCCTGAACGTTAGTCAGTGGATGTCCTGAACGCTGGTCAGTGGATGCTACCGAAACAACAAAAGGAGAAGATGACTTAGAATTCGTCATCAAGTTTGGTTGGACCAATCACATCGCAGTCTCAGTCTTAGTCGCTGAGATGGACCCTAGCTGTAGCTTATCAGGCTACTATTGTGTGCAGAGGCAGTTTAAAAGACAACTGCTGATTCCGCCCCTTGAATTGAGCCCGATGTATTGGTCATAACCAGACTATACATTTTGATGTATAAACACAGAGACAGACAAACCGTCATACCCCACCTTTAACTGCACTTTCTACACGTACACGCACGTTTTGTGTATGTATATGCATATGTTTTTTGTTGAGGTTTCATTGGTATGTGTATGTGTGTGTAGGTCCTGCTGTTGTCTATCTAGTGCAGTGTTTCCCAACCTTTTTTGTCTTGTGTACTGCCTGAGCCTTTTTGTTATACCAGAAGTTCCAGAACTTGACTTAGTTGGAGGCAGACGTTCACTGTTGCCTCTACACCGCCTCGATCAGAAGGCAGACCATATTAATGGGTTTTTCCAATTCCATTTGTTTGTGTCTTGACAAGAACACGCTGAACAAATCCTTTGGAATCTGCCATGGCTTCTGTGATGCGTCCAATTGGCCATGAATTTCTTGATGCAGATTCGTCTATGACGAGCACAACGTCACTAATGGCAAAGTTCCTGCGAGTCCTATTTCATTTCTTTCGCTTTTGCAACATGGAAAGGTATTCCCTCACCCACCTCTTCCAGAACAGGTCCACAATGTATTGGACTTGTCTCCACTGTCTCCAGACATACAGGTCTCACAGTTTGAGCTGACGAAGTTGGTTCCATTGTCTGACCGAAACTCCTTGACTTGTCCTCTGCAGCAGATGAATCTCCTGATGGCATTTCTACAGGAATCTGTATCCAATGCGCCACCTCCAGGTGAACTGCGTGACAGGTTAGGCAAGCAAAACCCCATATCTTTTAACAAAACTCTGGCCTCTCTTTACTTCCGTTGGCCCAAAGAAGTCGACACTAACATGTGTAAATGGTGGAAGATTAGCTGAGATTCTGTTAATAGGAAGGTCAGACGTTTTTTGCTCACCTGGCCTCTGCCGTTGTTTTTGGCACACCATGCACTCTCTGATGACCTTTCTAGCTGCTGCATTGGCACGAGGGATTCAGTATTGGCGATGAAGGGTGGAAAGCATGTGGTTTCTTCCTCTATGACCCACCTTTTTGTGGATATGCTGAAGAATGAGTTTGATACATGACTCTCTTTGAGCAAGATTGTAGGATGTTTCATTTTCTCGGGTAAGGCCTACTTGCTCAATCTGCCACCCACTCTCAACACACCATCAGCAACAACTGGATCAAGCTTGTAAAGCTGACTTGACCTCCTCACAGCACCAGAGCTTAAGGCAGCCAGTTCACCGCTATAATGCTTCCTCTGCACAAAGCTCACTATGGCTTTCTCTGCCAAAGACAGGTCATCGGTTGTGAGTGGTGAGTTCCATTTGCTTCCTTGTTTAACACAAACTTGATTTCCACTTTGTATGTTCTGTAACTTCTGCTTTTCTTTTATTTCAGCTTAAGCCTTTCTTTCAATTTCAGGATCCATGCCACAGCCTTTTTGAGCTTTGCCCAGCTGGAGAAGTACATTAGCACACCTTGTTCTTCACTACAGTTGCACACAAAAGGATCTCACTCTTCACCTCTGGATCAGCATCCAATTGGGCAGATGTACCCATGACTGCAGGCCACTGGACTTAAGGCTTGATGAGGAAATCTGGGCCACTGATCCAGGTGAAAGATTTTAGAAAAGTGCCAACCTTCATGCCTTAGGTAGCTGCATCAGCTGGGTTTAGCTTGGTGCTGATGTGTCTCCACTGAGTGACTTTAGACAGTGTATGATTGATGGACAGTCTTTTGGCCACATAAGTCTTAAACCGTGCAGTTGTGTTTGCAGTGTACTTTAGAATGGTCAGGCTGTCAGACCAGAAAACCGATTCACAAAGGTTGAGCTCAAGTTCAGCAGACAGCATTTTGTCCACAAGCACAGCTAAAACTGCAGCGCCAAGTTCAAGACGTGGTATGGTGACTTGTTTTAGGGGTGCCACCCTTGCTTTACCAGTAACAAAGGCAACGCACACTTCTTGCTTGCTATTAGATAGCCAAAGGTATGACACAGCACCAAATCCAGCTTCTATGGCATCACAAAACTGATAGAGCTGCGCCATTCTTATTTCTCCAAAACCAATGGGTGTGAAACATCTTCTGACACTGAATGTGTCAAGCAGAAACCATCCACCCATCTGTGCCATGCTTGTGCCATCTCCGCTGGAATAGTCTCATCCCACCCAAACTTCATTTTGCACAGATCCTGAAGAATTTGTTTTGCAGGAAGAATGACTGGAGCCAAGAAGCCCAAGGTGTCATAAATGGAGCTTACACTCGACAGAATTCCACGTCTTGTCAGTGGTTTGTGTTAATTATGCTGAAAGTGAAGACATCCCGCTCAACATCCCACTTGACCAACAGAGCCCTTTCAATGGGGAGCTGGTCCTGGCTAAGATACAGCATCTTAACATCTTTAGCTCAATTTTCCTCAGGGATCTGGTAGACGACAAAGCAGTCATTGCAAACCCACTTATTCAACCTGAATCCACCTTTGGCACACACATCAGTGAGCTGCAGGTAGAGAAAAATGGTATGCTCTACAGACTGGGTGGTCTTAAGGCAATCATCAACATACAAAATTCTTGCCTGATTGTATTTATGACTTCTTCTAGATAGAGATGTTGGTTGTTATCTGCGGCCTTAAAAGAGCATAAGTGCCACAGCTAGCAGAAGATACCACCCCAAAGATGTGAACTAACATTCTGTGCTCAGCAAGGTTTTTTGTGATGTCGCCATCAGGCCACTAGAGAAAGCGGAGGTAATTGACATGTTCCTTAGCTAACTTTTTGGAACATCCCTTGAATGTCTGTCATAAGAGCTATTGGACCCTGGCGAAAACGAATGTGCACTCCCAGCAAGGTGTTAGTTAAATCTGGTCCTTGTAGGAGCTCTTTGTTCAGTGAGGTTCCAGCAAAGGTTGAGGCAAAATCACGCAGGGCTTTCTTGCGGGGGTTGGTAGACCCCATGATGAGGTACATACCACACTTTTCCCTCCTCATGTTCCAGCTGACCTTGTGGTATGATCCCTGAATGCCCTACTGCACTGACATTATGCATAAACTCTTTGTATTCATTAAAGAATGATTGATCTCTTTGAAACTTTCTCAGTAGGTATTGCGCCCTCTGCTGGGCCACCTGTTTGTTGTTTGGCATTCTTATGTCACACTTCCGAAAAGGTAACTCCAAGTGATAATGTCCTTCTTTAAGCACAGCTGACTTTGGCATTATGTGCATAAACTGTTTATCTTCCACAGACATTTCTGCACGTTCATTAGTGTTGTTCAGCAAAATCTTGGTTATAGTGCCTAATCAGCAATCAGTAATCTTCCAAGTTGCCTATGGAGATGCGGTTGTCGTGGACCGATGCAGCAACATGCCCAGCACCATCTCTAATATGGCCAAGAGGACCATAGATGACCCACCCAAGGCGTGTATGTACAGCATAGGGCCCACTACCCTCACTGTTCACTACTTTCCAAGGTTCCAGTTCCTTAGGTGCGTTCACGCCAATAAGCACCCCAATACTTGCATTTATTGGCGTTAATTCAACACTTGCATTTAGCTGCATAATTAGTGCTTTAGTACAAAATGTGGCAGAGCTACCAGGATCCAGAAAAGCATACGTTTCCACAGTAGCTTCAGTTGGAATTTCTTTATGTTCTGTGTGTAGAACAGTAGGGTGATATTTATTACAAATATGGCATGTCATACGTTTCAGACAGCTCTTACTCATGCACCCTTTTTTCAAGCAGCCAAAGCATAAACCTCTATTCTTGAGGAATTCTACCTTTTCTTTATTGGATTTCTGTTTAAATGACTCACATGCATCCATGGAGTGTTTTTTGTTACAAAACAAGCACAGGGTATGAAGAGCATTTCCAGCTCCATAGTTTAACTGGTTATGACCCAATTTCTGTTTGCTGCTGGCCTGGTCTGACATTGGAGCAACAGAGGTGCTGCTTTTAGTTTTGAAGGTTAATTTTGTTCGTTTTAAAGTCACCTTTTCTTTTGGGTTCTGATTCTCACCAAAGACTGGATCTAGAGCAGCCCTCATTTGCTTTTCATGGAAGTCAAGAAGGTTATTGAATCTTGAATCTCTGCGATTGTATTTCTCTCCAATGTCACAGACAATCATTCTCCATTTATCACAAAGTCTAAAAGGAAATTTTGAGACAAGAATCCTCATGTTGGTTGAATTTTCGAGTTCATCAATAAAACCAGCTTCATCCATTGTGTTAAAGCAACTTTTTAAGAAGAATGTGTTGGACCGTAAAGCTAAAACATCATCAGACTTTAAGACAGACCAATTCAAAGCTTTCTTTACGAAAGCAGATGTTATTTTTACTCTGTTTCCAAAGTTCCATTCAAGTTGTCTTTTTGCTTCTCCATATGCAGTTTGTGGACTCATGTGCATGCAACTCCACTCTAAGATTCTGGGTTGTCCAGCAGTATATTGTTCCAAATAATAAAGTCTGTCCTGCATGTTCTCAGTTTTACTTTCTGTTCCTTTCTCAAATGCTTTGATGAAGGATCTGAACTGCAGAGGATCACCATCAACAATTGGAATGTCTATAGATGGCAAAAAACACAATCTCTGCTGTTTTAGGAGCTTTTCAGTAATCTCATTTTGCTTTCTCATCACTTCAGTAAGAGCACTGCTTTGGAGGTTGCTAGGTTCACCTACATTACACCTACAATTCTTCAAATTCAAGCGCATGTTTTTCTTGCAGCGCGTTTGCTTGCACTCTCAAAGCGGCTTGTTCCACCTCAGCCTGTGTGTGCGCTATGGAGGCAGCTTGTGAAGTTCCACTCTTCTTGCTAAAGGCTTTACTAGCTGTCTTACTGGAACGCTTTCTAGGTGGTTTAGGGAAGGCCTTACCAGCAAATGTATCAAAGCCCGCGTCAGCCTTTTGCCTGTAAGACACTATCTTGTGGCCCAATGCGACTAACGTGAGACGTGCCCTTTGCTGTGCTTAATTTGGCGACCGGCACTGGATTTAACTCACTACTTTGTTCATTGCCGTCATTATTTAACCATACTTCAGTCTCATCCAAAAACTGTTTAAAACTTATCAGAGGAACGTTGAACTGAAACTTGCAACTCCATAAATTCCCTCAAATACTTGTTAAAGGCTTTCATGTGTTCATTAATCAGAGGTTTGGATTCAGCAGCATCAATCAAAGAATTTTATTTTGTTTCCTTGTAAGAACGCAGTTTCCCTCTGTGCGTCACACGTCCAACAGATAATTTTCCAACGGAAAAGATTGACAAGTTCACGTTATATTTGCTTCAGTCCCATTTGTTTTCTTTGAAACTTCTTAAATCTAGATCCAACATTTCGGCTCATCAACAAAGGCATCGGGTATGCTCACAAAACTTGCACGTTATCCCCAGATGGACTTGATAAAGTTTGAGTAATCCAAGTTAGTCCAAGGTCCACGTTAATATCCGAGTAAATCCTTACGATTTTTTTACTTAAATGTATCGGCCTTCCAAGTTTTTCATTCCAATTCCAAACTAGGTCGTGGGCAGCATGGACAGGTAGCAGTTTCACACGCACTTCCGACTCTTTGTTTCCAAAATACAATCTGTTTAATTGCTCCAAAAATATGCATTAAATGCTTTGATAATCCACAACAAACACAAAGGTAAACAAAACTTCGGTTGTATTTGATAAAAAGTAGGAAAGTGGTCAAAAAATCATATTTTTAGTCCTATTCACGTCACCTGACATTTGGCTACCAAACAAATTCTAAGTTACAAAGGCTTACCAGGTGTGACGTCTATATATCCAAATGTGGGAGTGTCCAAGCTGATTACCACATTACCAATTACACAAATAACTAAATTATAGACACAAAATTCAACTATAGCTCAATCTAAATATAATACAAATTCTGGATAAATCATATCTATTAAACTTGCAACAAAAATGCAACAAAATGGCCATAACAGGGTCTTTGATGATGTTCTGTGCCTGTTGCAGGCACAATGAGAGTTGAAGATCAGTGATGGCAGGGAGTGAAACACAGATGATGCGTTGGGCTGTTTTAACAACGCGATAAAGCGGGGCTTTTCTGTCCACAACAGTGCTGTTCCCGCACCGCACTGTGATGCAGGTTGTCAGGATACTCTCTACAGTGCAGTGGTAAAAGTTGTACAGGGTCACAGGAGACATGCATGCTTTTTTTAGTTTCCTGAGAATGAACAGCCGTTGCTGAGCTTTTTTGACCAGACTGGAGGTGTTGAGGGACCAGATGAAGTCATCTGCGATGTGGACGCCAAGGTATTTGAAGCTGGAGACTTGTTCCTTCTCGACTTCGTCCATGTGGATGGGTGCATGGCTGACCCTTTTGAACCTGTGGAAATCCACAATGAACTCTTTGGTCTTTTGGTGTTGACAGCAAGGTGGTTATTCGCACACCAGGCTACCAGGTGCAAAATCTCCCTACAGGTTGATTCGTTGTTGATGTTGATCAAGCCCATCGATGTAGTGTCATCTGCAGACTTGATGATGGAATTGGTGCTGTGCACAGGGACAAGGTTGTGAGTGAATAGGGAGTACAGAAGTGGACTGAGCATGCAACCCTGGGGGACACCGGTGTTCAGGGTCAGTGAAGAGGAGGTGATGCTATATAGCTTCACCAACTGTGGTCTTAGAGTTCTGACGCCTAGATGTTCTGACGCCTAGATGTTCTGACGCCTAGATCCTGGAGTTTACAGATCAGGCCAGGAAGAATTGATGTGTAAAAACAGAGCTGAAGTCAATAAAAGCAGTCTAACATAGATGTTGCCACGGTCAAGATGGGTGAGGGCAGAGTGAAGAGCCGTGGCTATGGCATCCCCTGTTGACTGGTTTGCACAAAAAGCAACTTGGGGGTTGAATGCAGGTGGGAGACAGGACCTGAGGTGGGACAGAACCAATTTGTCCAGGCACTTGGTCCTTAAGTGTTACTGGGCTAAAGTCATTAAGGCACCCAGGATTGGGTTTTTTGGGCACTGGGATGATTGTTGTGGTCTTGAGGCACTAAGGAACACAAGCCTGGGCTAGAGACATGTTAAAGGTGTCAGATAGCTGCAGATCATATGCATAAGCACACGCCCAGGAATGCCATCAGGGCCAGTCACCTTCTGTGTGTTTCCTCTGCTCAGCGCTGACTGGACATTAGAAGCAGAGAGGCTGAGGGGCTGGTCTTCAGGAGAGGGGATGGCTCTGATGGCTATAGTGTTGTTGTCTCAGTCGAAGCAGGCATAGACGTTAAGCTCATCTGGTAGGGAGGTGTCCGTGGCTTGGGGGGTTGGGCTCACTGTTTTGTAGAGATGGCTTGTAGACCTTGCCACATGCATTGCGGGTCAGAGTTTTTGAAGTGTTCCTCTATTTGAAGTTTGTGTTTGCCCTGGACACCCCTTTCAGGCCTGTAGACCTCCATGTCACCAGATTTAAAGGCATTGTTGCGGGCCTTCAGCAGAAGAGGCAAGGTAACCACAGGTATTACTAATGGGGGAGGGGGGGGTGAAAAGTTAGTCACAGTCACAGCTAGCACACACTATTTTCAAGTATGGCACTGAATGGAGGCCTCTTACCTCTCAGTGTAACTTAGATGTGATTATGAATACTTGTATAGTAAAGTGTCGTTTGAAGTAGACTTCGAAAGATATTCATGAAATATTTAGATGTAACATGATCAAGTAACAGTTTTAAAACAAAAACGACAATGCTGCTTTTATTTTGATAAGTTATCCCCTGTCCTCCACATTTATGAGGCTGGTTATGAATGCTGAGTCATGTCTTATGACACAGTCATGAATGCTTTGTGAACAATTTATGAAAACTGCAATTTATTCCTATGTGTTGTGTACTCACCTGTCAAGCAAAGTGTTACCAAAACTTTTACTTTAAAGCCTGTCTCTGGCTACGCACAACGACATGGACAACCAGTTTTCATCACTAGAATAACTAGAACAGCCAACAACTGCTGATGAAACCAGACCTCTGCCATTGTGTCATGTAGCAAATGATCCTGTTTATTACATGACCAGCAATGGGGTTTCAAGGTAAGCTTAGCGATTGCTATTTAGGTAGGCATTGATGTAAAAATGGTTATGAATGAAAGTAGCGTTAGTAGTCAAAGAGTTGTCTTCTTGACAGCATCATGTAGAGAGCCAAAATCTAACAGGCAACTGGATAGGACCTGAATAAACTCTTATAATAAAGAGTATTTAATTCATAGCAATAATGTGCTAGAGATGTAGGCTATATAATACTTTACTGGGATGCACAGCAATATGGTAAGAAGTGGAAATGTCCAACCGAGTCCCCCCCCCCCCCCCGTCATTGTTAGCTGTCAGTCAAGCGCAAGTTTTCTAGTTAACAGAGGGGATTCAAGAAGACAGTAGTGGGCAGTCAGTGTCCTGGTCAGTCCTCTGCAGTCTTTCTGGTATGCATTTACTTTTAGGGTTGAGTGCCTTGCTCAAGGGCACAATGGTGGCATGGGATTCAATGTGTGTGTGTGTGTGTATCTGTGTGTGTGTGAGTGTGTCTGTCACTGGGGACCAGCAGAGGAGTTTCATGTGACCTCATGTTTCACGAGCACTTCCTCACACTCTCAATGAGGAAGTTGTTGTGCTTGTATATGTATATGTGTGTGTGTACGCTGTGGGGGCAGTTTGATCTGAGCAGCAGAAATCAGTTGAAGAACAAGATGAGGACGATTCTGTGGATTTCTGTCCTGAGCCAGGGTGAGTTGAGTGTGTTTGTGTGTGTGTGTGTGTGTGTGTGTGTGTGTGTGTGTGTGTGTGTGTGTGTGTGTGTGTACAGGAGAAATATGCAAATAAGACCATTGCCTATATATTAACATGTTATACTGTATGAGAAATGTTATAATAAATTAAACATTTACTAGCGTGTTTACATCTGTACACACAGACACATAACACGGCCTTGTAATAATTTTATTGAAAATAACAGAAAACTGTGACTCTATTTAAACACAATGAAAGCACAGAAAAGCCTGTGTGTGTGTGTGAGAGAGAACGCTCTTTTCCATAGCATAGTGAACTTTAAAGGTACAGACATTTACTGTATTTTTGCTTCTGTGGAGCGATGCGATGGCTCCTTGTTGTTCTCAAGTGTTTCTGCAGCTACACTTTCACACTCCTTTCTGGAGCCTGAAAAAGGAAGATGACTCAGATTAGACTAACTCACTGTTTTTCTTCTGTTTTGTGAAGTTTTCAGCTGTGTGGCCTTGAAAGAGACAGAGGGTTCATTTTCACGTGGAGTCGAAGGTCAAAGTCTGGAGGTTATTTGTCCGTATCCAAAGAGATACAAATCCAACCTCAAGTACTTCTGCCGTTATCCGTGTCAGCATAGGGACGTGCTCGTTCAAACTGTGCCATCAAACATCACCACATCAAACGGAAGGTTCTCTCTGTATGACAACACATCTGGTCTGTTCCTCATCATCACCGTTAGCAATCTGACCGCACAGGATTCTGGGAGGTACCTTTGCGGGATTGTGCAGCTGGGCACAGACAGAAAGACTGATGTCTTACTGGGAGTTGTTCATGGTAAGAGCAGCGCCTGGAGCACTTGTGTCTGTGAGGGAAACTAACATGTGATCCACATGCCTTTAGAGCTGCTCACACAACCATTGTTAAAGGCGTAGTCTGTGATTCTGAGGAAGATGAAGTCCGTGATTGCTTTAAAGACAAGGTCTATCATTCTTTTAAAAGGTGGAGTCTGTGAGTCTGGCAAAATATAGGCTTGTGAAACTTTAAGAAGTGAAATCTGTAAATACGCAAAAGTGAGGACTGCAATTCTGTTAGAGGTCTGATTCTGTTTCAACCTATATTCAACCTATGTTATTCAATATTCAGTCCAATCAAATTGAACTCCTTGCATGGTTGAGCCGCTGTGCTGAGTGGTTGGCTCAGTTATTATGATTGTTTCTCATGACCTTACCCTTGACTAGTGTAAATATGTGTACATCTGACTTATGTAATGTTTACATCTGACTTGTAAATATGTTAACATTTTTACTTCCTGCTGGTGATTCTGCAACTTCAGCATCAGAGTTTTGGGTTTCCACTCCTAAACCAGGGGACCATCCACTGGATTACACAACCAAAGGCAATAACACATCTCTTACTCAGAACACTATAGGTATACACACACACACACACACACACACACACACACACACAAACACACACACACACACACAAACACACACTTATGACCTCCAACTCAGCAGTCCATTAGCCTAGATATGTAGATGAACCCTTGCGGTAGCAAATGGTTTTGCTATGCATGTACATCTAGAAACGAACCATAGGGCCTCAGAAGAGGTTCTCTCAAGTTTGGTTGGACCAATCACATCGCCCTATCCTCCTAGAGTCACCTGGACGTACCCTAGCGGTAGCTTATCAGACTACTGTTGTGTACAGAGGCAGTTTAAAAGAACTGAGATTTCCATGCCACTGAAGCTCACAGACCCCCAATCAGTTATGAAGCTCTTCGACTGTCTTGAGGACATTAAAGCTTGGATGTCTCTTATTTTTAAAAAAATAAATGAAAATAAGACTGAGGTTCCACTCAGCAGACCTGTAAGGCCTGTAAAAATAGTCTGGACCTTGGCCCTCCGTGTCCTTTTGTTAAAGATTCAGTAAGAAATCTAAGTGTGATTTTTGACTCAGATTTCAAATGGGAGAAACAAATAAATAATGTAGTCAAAGCCCGTTTTTAAGAGTTTACGACTCTTCTCAATGGTCAAACCTTTTATGACCTGGTAATCTAGAAACATACATGCTTTTATTACATCTCACCTGGATTACTGATGTGCACTCTCCGCTGCTCTTAGCTGCTCTCCGCTGCTCTCTACAAGCGCGAACACATCACTCATTGGCTCCCTGAGTGCTCCAGGATACATTTTAAAATTCTATTATTTATTTTGAAGTCTCCACCCTACATAGCAGATCTCTTACATCCGCACACACACCCATGCAAAGCATCTTGGGAAGGTGGTGTGCAGCTCCGTCGCATCAGAAGTTGGGCTCTGCTCAACGTTATGCAAACAAATCCGTCGACCGCGACACCATTAACCAATGAAAGCAGAGCGTTGTGCTTGTGAAGTAGAAATCAACCAATTAGGAGCAGCTAACTGAAATTTGAAATGACACACCTCCGTCCAAAACGCAGGAGGATTTGTGACTGCAAGAAAATTTGATGGAGCCAGTTAATCACTACCGTAAGATTGTTGTTGTGTTGCTCTGTGTCCCTGAGCTGCTTGTGGGCCATATGGATTTCACTTAGATGAACAGTACAGCACTTTGGGCAGTTCTTATATATAATACATTATATATTTATGGAATAATAAACCTGAACTTGAACTTGGTGGCACTTTCAACACGTACACACACGTTTGTGTATGTATATTTATATATGTTTTTTGTTGAGGTTTTATTTGTGTGTGTGTGTGTGTGTGTGTGTGTAGGTCATGCTGTTGTCTATCTGGTGTGTGGTGTGTGTTTAGCTGGGCTGGTTTCTTGTGTGCTGCTGTCTCTGGTGATTCTCTACAGGAAGAGGAATGGTGACACTCAGACAAACAGTAAGGAATTTAGAGACTAACAAACATATACCTACTGCTGCTCACACACATATACCTACTGCTGCTCACACA
Organism: Tenualosa ilisha; assembly: GCA_015244755.2. Taxonomy (NCBI): domain Eukaryota; kingdom Metazoa; phylum Chordata; class Actinopteri; order Clupeiformes; family Clupeidae; genus Tenualosa; species Tenualosa ilisha. The sequence continues at coordinate 50,154 of PYXC01002517.1, read as the reverse complement.
CATATACCTACTGCTGCTCACACACATATACCTACTGCTGCTCACACACATGGGAATACACCAAGAGTTTGTGTGTGTGTGTCAGAGTTCCTGTGTGTGTGTGTGTATGTGAGGGAGAGAGCTCCTATGTGTGTGTGTGTATGTGTGTGAGGGAGAGAGCTCCTATGTGTGTGTGTGTGTGTGTCACTGTAAATCAACAGTTTATGATGTGATTTATGGGTGTGTTCTATGTTATGTACATATGCATTACTGTAAAGTTTGACTTTGTCACTTAATTGTGATTCTTGATTGTGATTCTTTTGATGGTTATTATTCTTATTGTGATATATTATGTGATACATTTGTCCTCCTGTATGATAGACGATGAGTCACCTGATCCTAGGACCAGAGGGAAGCCTAAGCCTCCTCAGGTGGGCTGTCTCATAACTCATCACACACACGCATCCCCATCCACATAAACACACATACACACATAAATGCACACACATACATACACACACCTATACAGCCACATAAACACACACACGCATAGACACCTACATCCACACACACACATACACACACACACATAAACACACATCCTATTCATCCCTCAAGCTGGGACGGACAAGTTGCCCACACTCAGAATCATGAGGAGCTCTTATTGTCATTCTTCTTCCAGGCAGTAGAGGGCGATGTGCATCTTTACACAGAGGTGGGCAACACCAACTCAGCGCAGGAGGTGGAGCCTCTTCGTGCTTCCGCCCCCGGACTCGCCACAGGGGGGCAGGTCGAACTGTACACTCTTGTGTGCCCCCACTGATGATACGGAGTCAACCAGTCACTGAGCAGACAGTCACTCCCGAATCACTCCCGAATGTCTAGACCCTTCTGTACGAAACAAAAGTGTAGAACGAGAGTCTAGTTTCACTACCAGGCCAGGCTTAGTGATATTGTTAGTGATTTTTGTACTTTTGACTGGAATGGTGTTATTTTAATGCACACACACACACACACACACACACATATTATACTTGTATCACTCTGTCTCTCTCTCTCTTTCTCTCTCCCCCCCCTCCCCCCATACACACTGACACATGCACATTGTACTTCAATCAATCTGTCTCTCTCTTTCTCCCTCTCTCCCACACACACACACGCACATTATACTTGTATCAATTTGTCTCTCTCTCTCACACACACACACACACATGTTGCCTGTGAGCTAGAGACCAGTGTAATAAAATGATTTTGTAATCACTGGATTGTGATTTCCCCACTATCCCCATCCAGTCCCAGGTGTGTGTGTGAGTGTGTGTGTATGAGTGTGTATGTATGTTTGAGTAAGTGTGTGGGTGTGTGGTGCTATATAACGCGTGTGTGTGTGTGTTGGCTTCGCTCACTGCATTGTTTTGGGTTATGTGTGGTGCTGCATAGTGTGTGAGTGTTTGTGTGTGCGTGTGTGTGTGTGGTGCTGCACAGTGTGCGAGTGTTTGTGTGTGCGTGTGTGTGTGTGGTGCTGCATAGTGTGTGAGTGTTTGTGTGTGTGTGTGTGTGTGGTGCTGCATAGTGTGTGAGTGTTTGTGTGTGCGTGTGTGTGTGTGCGTGTGTGTGTGTGGTGCTGCATAGTGTGTGAGTGTTTGTGTGTGCGTGTGTGTGTGTGGTGCTGCACAGTGTGCGAGTGTTTGTGTGTGCGTGTGTGTGTGTGGTGCTGCATAGTGTGCAAGTGTTTGTGTGTGCGCGTGTGTGTGTGGTGCTGTGTAGTGTGTGTGTGTGTGCTGTACAGTGAGTGTGTGTGTGTTGTATAGCATATAACAAGTGTGTTTGTGTGCGTCTGTTGTATAGCGTGTGTGTTTTTGTGTGTGTGTGTGCTGTATAGCGTGTGTGTGCTGTATAGTGTGTGTTGTTTAGCATATAGTGTGTTTTTCTGTGTGTGTGTGTGTGCTGTATTGCGTGTGTGTGTGTGTGTGCGTGCGTGCGTGCTGGCTCCACTCTCTGCATCCATTTGGGTTGTGTGTGTGTGCTGTATAGCGTGTGTGTGTGTGTGTGTGTGTGTGTGTGCTGTATAGCGTGTGTGTGTGTGTGTGCGTGCGTGTGTGCTGGCTCCACTCTCTGCATCCATTTGGGTTGTGTGTGGGTGCTGTAGAGTGTATGTGTCTCATCTGCTTCCTTCCTGAGTCCTACACACTCTGCCACTTGCTCTCTCTCTCTGTTGCACACACACACACACACACAAACTTACACACATTTCTCTTTCATTCTCTCTCTTTCACACACACACACACAAACACTCACACACTCACAAACTTCTGCCCTCCCCAGACCAACCACAATACTGCCATTCGTGTCCTAAGAAGGAAGTGGTTGTATGTGTGTGTGTGTGTGTGTGTGTGTGTGTGTGTGCACAGTGTAGAGCAGTATGGCTGAGATGAAGACGAACCTTTGGATTTTCTCCTTCTTTCTTGGTGAGTTTGGGGGGACCTTGGTGTGTGTGTGTGTGTGTGTGTGTGTGTGTGTGTGATGGTTGTCATGTGACTGACGTGTTGGGGTAAACTAGGGGAGGAGGAGAGGGTAATTTGAGTAGAAGAGCATGTGATATTTTTGAATGTTATTTACTCTTGAAAAGCCCAGCGGGGGAGAACAGACTCTAAGGTATTGCTCATCTGGGAGATTCACTCTTCTGGGAGAATCTTGTTCTCTTGGCATCTCTTTGACTGAGGGTTGATGGAACTATTTCTCCTTAGCTCAGGCAGGAGTCCTGATGAAGCCCATACATGTGTCTGGAGCTGAAAGAGGCACAGTGGAATTTAAATGTCCGTATCCAGACAACTACAAATACAGACCAAAGTACTTCTGTCGGCACCCGTGTGGGTTCAGAGATGTTATTATTACATCAGAAAAGGCTGATCAGTTTGTTTCAGAGGGAAGATATTCTGTCTTGGACACCACAAATGCAAAGACGTTCTCTGTGACAATCAAGAATCTGCAGTTGCAGGATGCTGGAGTTTATCACTGTGGACTTAGTCAGTGGGGTCCAGACACTTTGGTTAAAGTGGTTCTGACGGTCAGCAAAGGTACGTTATGCTGCAGTGGTGTGATAACTGCTGTGTATTCCATGCTAATAGGTGCTATAATACAGTTTTTAACAATTGCTAAACCACATTTTTGAAACTATCTACCCTGTTCTCAAAACTCAAAACCCCTAATGGTCTCAGATCAGATCTCACAGGAGGGAAAATGACAGTCCTGCAGGGCAATAATTAAACACTACACTAATCAAACAATAGAAGACACAATGTTCAGGGATAGAGCTTCTGGAGGAATTAGGCCGCAGGCTGTAAAATGCATTTACAGTTCTGTATGGCAATGAATAAACATTTAGGCCGAGGGCCAAATAGGGTCAGAGTTCATCCCGTAAGGTTAGACTATGTTAAAGCTTTTTCAATCAGGAATAAACCAAGAGCACATACACAGATTCCTGTAAACTACATTTTCTGAAAGCCTAAGATCTCTAGATGTGATTGGCTGTAACATGCATCCATAGTTTTCCATAGTTTTGCATTTCAATGTAATTACTGTAAATGGCTTTGCAAACAGTGGGCCTGGTTGAAACAAGTGGTGCATTTTCACTGTTACAGTAACATTCAAATTCACATTCAGCATGACCGGAGCAAAAACACAAAACTGGTTTGGAGCGGTGGGTGGAGCACTCGGACTCTATTTGGCCTGCTACCCGAATGTTCTTATTCACTGCAATGACCAAAAAGGGAGTCAGGATTCAGCATTTCATGTAGAATAAAAATCAAAATCTACAATCAAAAATGTAATATTACAATAACAATAAAGAATAGGGAAAAACATCACTCTTCCCTGCACCTCTGACTTCTGTCCATTGCTGATATGAGACTCAAAACAGCCTGTTTCAACTCTAAATTGGCTTATATTGGTTGTCACATCATTAGACACAAGTGCTTTAATTGTATTCACCTTGTTTGGTTAAAAATGTAACTCAGAAGTGCATCGAAAAATGTGTTTAGAGTTGTGCAGAATGCACCTACTTTAGAGAAAGTAGTCTACAGTTTTGCCAAAAAGAGATTAATTCAATAAATGTGTTCATTTGAGAATTTGATTCAGAAAATAGGGTTTAGTGTTGAAGTAGCAGTGAAAACTATAGATTCATGTGAGTATGGCATTTGAGGAAGTCCAGGTTCAAGTCATATTTTATTGTGTGTTTCTTGGTTAGCCTAGTTGCTTTGCTGTGGCCTCCTGGCCCGAACCCAAAGGGTTGCCAGTCTGATCCAGCAACCAGTGGGAAAAATGTGGACGGGGGAAGTGGCTAGGCACTGCTCTCTCATGCCCACATGCATGGCTGAGGTGCCCATGAGCACGGCACCTAACCCCTCACTGCTCACCGGGCACCGCTGTGGCAGGCAGCCCACTGTTCCGGGGTACTGTGTGTGCTTCACCTCACTGTATGTTGACTGTGTGTGTGTGTGAGTGTGTGTCTCACTAACTCACAATTGGGAAAAATGCAGAGACCGACTTTCCCTCACAGGATCAAAAGAGAATCGATTATTATACTTACATAGATTACTTTGGATCAAAAGACAATAGATTATTATACTTACATAGATTACTTTGTGTTTTAACTCAATACACACTGCTTGTTGTGTTATTTACTTGATGTGTTTATTTATTTATAAAACTCAGTGTTTGTTGATGTATTTACATTTACATTTACATTTAGGCATTTAGCAGACACTTTTATCCAAAGCGACTTACAAAAGAGGATAACATTCAAGCTACAACACAATGAACTAACAAGGAGTGCATATTGCTAACATAGAATCTGCGTTGTTTTAAGTTGAAAGTGCAATAGTGTAACACAATGTAGAGAAATTAAATTATTAAGTGCATTCTCAAAGTTTACGCCAGGAGATATTCTTGGAAGAGCTTAGTCTTCACGCGTTTCTATTTATTGCCACACACAAGTCATAATGTGTTTGTTCAATTCATTGTTCTGGTTCCAGTATAATGATGGTAATAATATGTTCATATATTTCACTGGTCTGGCGTGCGTTTCCCGTACAACTATGAATGTTAGCATTAGACCATCATGGCACCATGGAAGTTGAACTATGTAGTAGGTCAGTCTCCATAAATCGCTAACCATCATGGCACCATGGAAGTTGAACTATGTAGTAGGTCAGTCTCCATAATCGCTAACCATCATGGCACCATGAAGTTGAACTATGTAGTAGTCAGTCTCCATAAATCGCTAACCATCATGCACCATGAATTGAACTATGTAGTAGTCTCCATAAATCCTAACCATCATGCACATGAAGTTGAATAGTAGTAGTCATAAATCAACCATCATGGCACCATGAAGTTTGAACTATGTAGTAGGTCAGTCTCCATAAATCGCTAACCATCATGGCACCATGGAAGTTAAGTACTACGTTGGTCTGTACCATCTTTGTCCCTACTACCATGTTTGCAGTTGTTTCAGAGGCGTTTAAGAGGCTATTGGATGTGGTCATGAATGCTGAAAACTTAAAACAATGGCGGTGTTTTTATGTGTTCCGGTGGTCTGTTACTGTCAAATATGATAGCGCCTTTTTATGCTTAAATTATTAAGGCTAGCGAGAAATTATACTTCTTAAGTCTCAAAAGTCTGTCATTGTAACTCCAAATCACTTGTGAAATGATTTTGAACCAACTATTTCACGTTAGCAAGTTAGCAAGTTAGCAAACGACAACCCACTGAATCCAGCTTATGCAGACCATATTCAGCAACACGACAGAAAACACCAGGGCCCTTGCCAAAGCTGCCATAGCCAATTTACAGCCTCATGCTGGTATGTGAGGAAATAGAAGACATATCAGCAAAACCAAATCCATTCAGTGAGTAGCCTGTCTAGATACAAAAATCCTGACTGCTCTCACTTTGTACTAAGAGGGATGGTCCCGGAGGTTAAGGCCATGCGCTTCACATGCACTAATTCAGGCAGAACAGTGTGTGGTTCAGGTAACTGTGGTTTGGGCACACCATAATCCTTGTTGTTGCATGGAGTATATTTATAAATATATATTTAGAAAAACAATACAAGGAAGACAATGACATTTTATTGTCAGTGCTGCCTTGGTGATATTTCTTCTAGTGCATTTAGGTAATAGTGCAATAGTGCACTCCTAATTTAAATTACGAATGATCACCTAAAGATCCTCTCAATCAAAATCAATAGTCTGTAGCAAAGGAGAGAGAGGGAGACACATTAACTCACATCGCCAAACTCAAACCTGCGAGCCTCCCACTCACTCCTCTGACCCCACAATTCACCTGTAAAAGCTAACGTCCAGTCCAGCACCCTGCGTGCAGTGCCCTGTCCACTTAGAAAAATATTCAAAGCATAGCTTAGCCTACAACGACCAACAACAATAATTAGGGGGAAATCATATATCACCATGTCATGCTCAACACTGAAGTTTCAGCAGTTATAAATTTCGCAGCAATCTCATTTCTTCCCAAAGACGACACATCTCCAGGATGTTCGACGCCCTCTGTTGACTGTTGACTGTTGACCTTGCAGCGACCGCTCAAGAGGTGTAGCTGGTACCATACACATTTACGATCAAGCTTGCGAATGTTTGTCTGAACAATGACTTTAAGAAACGCTGAACTCTGCATCGTACCACCACGCACCACCATGGTCTGGGTGAGGATTTTGAGATAATTTTGTCATAATTTCATGGTTCCAAACAAGTTAGTAGCTAACTAAGTTAGCTGCTATGCTTTTGGGAAACGCACGCATGGACTGTCTAAAAAGGCCTTTTATGACTTAAAAAAAGGCATTGGAATATTTCTTGTTTTTAATGTTCTCAAAGGCTGTGTTTGTTCTGTTGTTTATTCCAAAAGCAGATCTTCGATCTGTGGGTGAAGATGTTTATCTGCAGCTTCTGCACTAGTGGATCAGTGGATGTTTATTACATCGTTTAGGACGTTGGCCTCCATCTCCGGCAGAAGCTGAGAGAAGAGAGTAGAGAATAAGAAGTGTATTTGTGTCATTGTTGCTTGGGAACCAAGTGGATATCTGCTAAGACTATGTAGGGTCTGGTGACAGGGAGCACTAACAGAGACATCAGCTCTGTACGCAACTGGCTTGTGCAACAACCAATCAGAGCACCGTAGAGGTTTAGCATGATTTTGTAACGTGTTTATTAAATATTTGTGTCCATCTTATGCAGAACTTCAGAATGCTGATGGTGTTTATGTTACCGTTTACCATGAGCTTGTTTGTTTACTCTTTGTTTATTTGTATTGTTTGTGTCTCAGCTCCAACTCCAGTGCCTCCTTCAGCCACCCCTAATCCCACCACCCTTCAACAGGACTACACACCCAGCAGTACTCAACACTCTACAGGTACACACACACACACACCACACACACACACCCAGCAGTACTCAACACTCTACAGGTACACACACACACACCACACACACACACACCCAGCAGTACTCAACACTCTACAGGTACACACACACACACCACACACACACACACCCAGCAGTACTCAACACTCTACAGGTACACACACACACACCACACACACACACCCAGCAGTACTCAACACTCTACAGGTACACACACACAAACCACACACACTCACCCAGCAATACTCAACACTCTACAGGTACACACACACACACACACACACCCAGCAGTACTCAACACTCTACGGGTACACACACACACACACACCCAGCAGTACTCAACACTCTACAGGTACACACACACACCACACACAGACACACACACACACATACCACTAGTGGTGACTGGTGGTCTCAAAAATAGGGGAGGACAGGGGGTAAAGTGGTCAGGTGGGTGAATGAGCAGGTAAATGTGAGTAGATGGGATGGGTGGATTGTTAAGAGAGAGAGAATGAATTGCAGAACCAAAAAGGTGTCAAAGGTGCTTGCTCTTTAGGGGGACTGTGTTAAATAAAATTAGTTTTTTGAGGACACATGTCAGCATGGGAAATACCATACAGTGCGATGAGTTTGTTTGTGGTGATGTCAGTTGTCTTTTGTGCTTTACACTGCAATACTGTGAAAGTGGCAGAAATGATTTTGAAACACCAGAAGACTGCACCGGCTCTGCAAACTCCCTATAGTTGCCCTTGTTATCTGAATTTGGCCCTTCATCCTGTCCCCTAAATGCCAGCTCCTGCACGCCCAAATACACCGGAGCGTCAATCAAACGCTTCAGTGTATCGCTATTACAACGCGCTTCTGCATTACGCTGTGCCACTTGCAACCAGCCACCTTCGTCCACAAGTTAATCAACGGGCACGCTAACGAGCAATTTTACGCAAACAGCTGCACCAACGTGGTAGTTGCACTTCTCGTGACGCTTGGTGGCCCTGTCCAAATTTTTAAGGTAACTAAATCCCTGCACAGACCATGTTTGAGATTGCCCTACCAACAGATAAGGCCAGCATAGACGACTAGTGGGAACACTAGCAGTTAGCCATGGGTACCTTTCATACCATGTGGTGTTAAACACACTGACCTTATCATTCGCTTTTTCAATGTCAGTTTTTGGAACTGGTCTCCCCTCTGTTTTGATTTTCACCTTCTCATCGTCCTCCAGTGTGTGAAATGGGGTTTTAACATCATGAATACAACGTCTCGTTTTTCCATCTTTTTTTATTGACGCAACAAAGCTCAAACTCTCCGCCGTCCGCACCATCACCAATGACAGGTCTGTCGACAATGACAGTAGTACAAGACCTTGCGTGTCAACCCGTCAACCCGTCAACCACCCTTTCATTCTGATTGGGCCCAGTAGTACTCATAATGGGTGTCAATGAGGGAGTACGGGAGGACGATATTTTGGTGACTTTTTCTGTATTCGAAGTGATAAAATAGAATTATTTCAGCTGTTTTGATATGTTTTTGCATGTTTATCTATTAAATATCTGTGATTTTTTATGAATTTCTCCTGGAAGTTCTTTCTTTAAAAATTTAAGGGAGGATCTTCCTCCCTTTCCTCAGTGGAGGAGTCGCCCCTGCATACCACACACGCACACACACACACCCAGCAGTACTCAACACTCTACAGGTACACACACTAACACCACACACACACACACCCAGCAGTACTCAACACTCTACAGGTACACACACAAACACCACACACACACATACCTAGCAGTGCTCAACACTCTACAGGTACACACACACCACACACACACACCCAGCAGTACTCTATACTGTACACACAGAAACACACAGCACTCTACACTTTACAGGTACACACACATTCTTTACATCCATCAACAGGACCACACACACAGCAGGACTCACACACACACACACACACTCACACACACACACACACGCAAAGATCTAAAAAAACAGAAAAAAGACAAAAATGCAAATATGCACATAGATATTTAAATAAATGCTTGGACATGGATGTAACATGCAGAATGTCCTTCAACAGGAGATGGATCAGAGACAAGCAAAATAAGCCCCTCCACAGGTAAATACGTCTCACACACACACACACACACACACACACACACACAGTCAGCCAGCTGGCTGATAGCTGTGCAGTAAATATGTTAGCTACCTCGATCCCAACACCTTAAGAGGTGTGCTAAATGAAACTAGCACCCTAGGGTTCTACCTCACTTAGTAACACACTTGACTTGCAGCTGGAGACAGACCTTTGGGTGACATCATTCTTACAGTCATTAAAACTAATGCACTGGAATCACACCACAGAGGAATATCCCCTAGAACAGGGCTGTAATAACATATAACAGAAGTGAAGAAACTTGTTGCTGAATATTGGTGCTCTCGCTAGAGGTGCTCTCACATGTAATGTGGCCTAATAATCAGTCTTTGAGCTTGTATGATTCACGTTCGGTAATTCTAAAAGTGTTTATATGTGGCCTAATAATCAGTCTTTGAGCTTGTATGATTCACGTTCGGTAATTCTAAAAGTGTTTATATGTGGCCTAATAATCAGTCTTTGAGCTTGTATGATTCACGTTCGGTAATTCTAAAAGTGTTTATATGTGGCCTAATAATCAGTCTTTGAGCTTGTATGATTCACGTTCGGTAATTCTAAAAGTGTTTATATGTGGCCTAATAATCAGTCTTTGAGCTTGTATGATTCACGTTCGGTAATTCTAAAAGTGTTTATATGTGGCCTAATAATCAGTCTTTGAGCTTGTATGATTCACGTTCGATAATTCTAAAAGTGTTTATATGTGGCCTAATAATCAGTCTTTGAGCTTGTATGATTCACGTTCGGTAATTCTAAAAGTGTTTATATGTGTTCAGCTCTGCAGAAAAACGTCCGGCCCCCGAAACAAGGTATAAAAACTGATGTGGCCCTTGATGTCAAAAAGGTCCCCCACTCCTGCCTTAGAAGGTTTATGAGGCTGGGGGTTGGTTGACCTTTGGCCTTTAATCAGAGACAGTTTAATAGCAGGAGAAACATCACTTAAAAAGTCAAACTTACAAACTTGAAAAAGAGTTGTGGCAGTTTGTAACGCAAAGGCAGAGTTGAGAAAGTTGTGAAAGTAACCAATTGCAACGCAACGCAAATACTGGTCATGTAACAATAACTGTAATTAAATATATAATGTAATATTGTTGGTGAATAAAAACAAGACTGAATGTGGTTTACAAAATAAAAACTATGCTACAATGTCTTTTCATGTTCGTTGACTAAATCGATACAAGGTTTTATTTCGTCTCGTTTAATCGCATTATTGTTATTATTATTTTGCAGTATTCCTGTTTCCTGTGTCTCACATCAGCTCGCACCGCTCAGACGCAGGCGACGTCACTTCCTCAATTCCCTCTCGCAGCATATTTGGATAGAAGCTCAGCTCATAGACCAGTTACTTTTCTTGATATCTATGATACTGCTGTGGTGGGTTAGCAGATGCCTTTGGAAGACAAAGATGAAGTGACATTTGGACGCTTTCATTACATAGAAGTGGGAAACAGAGTGTGTTAAATATGAGCCTAAATATGTTGTAAATGTGTTAAATATGTTCAGAATATGAGCATCTTCTGTGTCTGGAATAGATGTACAGTATTTTTGAATCTATAAGGGAGTGTTTCTCCCTTAACCTAACTTGACTGACGGCCGCACTCTGCCCCCTGAATTCAGAGTTTTCAGTAGAACACAGAGTTTTCGTGACACAGACACCATGTGTTTATCACGTGACACTGCATGACCTGAGCTTTCCAATGGTTGCTGTGATGAACAGGTGGTGAGAAAATTAGCTTTGAATTTCCAAGAAAATGCTAATAGGCTATTAATATGGCTCTGCGTCCATCTCATCCCCACTCATCTCGGTAAAATATCTCATGATCTCTTCACGCAAATATGGCATACCACATATCAGCATCATACTGATTTCAGTGCTGTGTCTGCATTCCTCTCTTTGATTAGCGGTGGCCGAGTAATCCAGTCTTGAGATCACATCAAATGTCTGCATTCTTCTCTTTGATTAGCGGTGGCTGAGTAATCCAGTCTTGAGATCACATCAGGTGTCTGCATTGGCTCCTTTGATTAGCGGTGGCTGAGTAATCCAGTCTTGAGATCACATCAGGTGTCTGCATTCCTCTCTTTGATTAGCGGTGGCCGAGTAATCCAGTCTTGAGATCACATCAGATGTCTGCATTGGCTCCTTTGATTAGCGGTGGCTGAGTAATCCAGTCTTGAGATCACATCAAATGTCTGCATTCCTTTCTTTGATTAGCGGTGGCCGAGTAATCCAGTCTTGAGATCACATCAGATGTCTGCATTGGCTCCTTTGATTAGCGGTGGCTGAGTAATCCAGTCTGGAGATCACATCAGATGTCTGCATTGGCTCCTTTGATTAGCGGTGGCCGAGTAATCCAGTCTTGAGATCACATCAGGTGTCTGCATTGGCTCCTTTGATTAGCGGTGGCCGAGTAATCCAGTCTTGAGATCACATCAGATGTCTGCATTGGCTCCTTTGATTAGCGGTGGCCGAGTAATCCAGTCTTGAGATCACATCAGATGTCTGCATTGGCTCCTTTGATTAGCGGTGGTCAAGTCATCCAGTCTTGAGATCATCGTTAGCATTGGCTCCTTTCCATATCAGAAGTTGTTTTCAGATTTTTTTTGTTACCACAGGGCACATGCCAAATTTTGCCTTCAGTACAGTATTTCAGTAGAGCCCATAGGGCTGAATGTTTGAATATGAAAGAGAAATTAATCCTAAATCAAGAGTTAAGCCTACGTACACCAAAAAACATCAGAAAATGTCAAATTTCCTATTTTGCCACCATTGTGTGCATCTGGGGGCAGGTGGGGCGCGAAAATTCTTCCCCTTCCAAAGTGGGGAATGACCAAAAAAGTTGGTGAACCAATGTAATCATAAGATAACCTTGTTTGAATTGTGAAACGGGTTTGACTAAAAGAAAACATTTCGTTTCATCTAGGCTATAATGCTTATTCATTGACTAAAACTAGATGAAAACAGTCAGGGACAATTCTGACTAAAATAAGACTAAAATCCTCAGACTTTTAGTCGACTAAAACTTAACTAGACTAAAAAGAGTATGGATGTGACTAAGACTAATAAAAAATAAAAGACACGCAAACGAAACGCAAAGACTAGACTAAAACTAAAATTAAGACAGGCTTTCAAAATAAAACACTCGTCTGCACAGCCATGACAAAATTGCTGTTTTCTTTTTCAGCTTTATTTGAATGATCTACAGGTATATGTTTACATAGTTTAATTCAGATTCAAACAAGGATTCACACAATACACTTTTTAATTCAGTACAACCTACTGATCTGGAGTTTTGGATAGCTCAGGGCCTGGTCTTGTTATTCCCAAAGCTGCCCAAAGGCCTCATCAACATGGCCGCCGAAGGGACTTGCCTTAGAAAGACTTTGCTTTAAAGCAGTCAATTATTGCCCTCATTCTACACACCGCTGTTTGTGAATTTCCTGTTTCAGAAATATGGAGCAACCAATCAGCTTCCTCCACCACTTACACCTCTGAACTCCACTCAGGTCAGGCCGTTATAAATTGTCTGTATTGTTATCTTTGACTCCATTATTACAGCTTTTGACACTTGCTGAAACACATTTAGCAGAAATTGTCTGTGTGTGTGTGAACTCTACACACGACTCAATAATACATAACACTTTGTGTCACTCACATTAGGGTCAAAGTGAAAATGTACAATCCAGACTTAATAATCTTTCATCAAAATGTCACTCTGGTAGCAAATGATACACCCATGCACCATTTGAATAAGCAATGGGCAAAACCTGCATTATCATTATTATTATTGTTATTGTTATTGTTATTATTATTATTATTATGTTGTTGTTGTTGTTGTTGTTGTTTAAACTAGACACTGATCTAGTCAACATTGAGATTGATAGTGTTTTTAAATTGTTGTTGATATGGTATGTGTGTGTGTGTTTGTGTGTGTGTGTGTGTGTGTGTGTGTGTGCGCATGTGTGTGTAGGTCCTGCTGTTGTCTGTCTGGTGTGTGGTGTGTGTTTAGCTGTGCTGGTAACTGTGCTGATGTCTCTGGTGATTCTGTACAGGAAGAGCAATGCTGACACTCAAACACACAGTAAGATATTTACACACAAACACTAAACTGCCAAGTGCCAAAATATACATCAGTAGGCTTATATGTTTGTGTGTAACTGCAGCATCCAAGTAGCCTGACAAGCCAGAGTACAAAATCCAAATGACCGATAGGCTGGGCTCAATCCAAGGGGCAGAATCAGCGGTTGTCTTTTAAACGGCTTCTGCATGCAATAGTAGTGTGATAAGCTACCACTAGGGCACATCGCATCGACTCTCTACACGGATAGAGCGATGTGTTTGGTCCGACCAAACAGCTACTGAGGCCCTATGGTTTGTTTTGTAGACGTACCTGCATGGCTGAACGTCTAGATTTCTGGGCTTGCATCCAAGTTAAAGTGTTTGTAAACTCTAATGTTGGGGAAGAAGGGATGTGGAAGGTTGTTGTCTCATCAGAGTCTGGTGTAAACATACTGTAGCTGTTGTGTCAATGATCATGTTGTGCCTGGTGATACCTCACTAACTACTGAGGTATCGCCACTAAGGAGTGTGTGTACCATGATACCTCACTCACTGAAGTAGTGTGTGTGTGTGTACCATGATACCTCACAGAAATAGTATGTGTGAATAGTATGTTTAGGCCTTACAGGAGTAGTGTGTGTGCCGTGATTAGTCCAGACCTCAGGGGGAAGTCAGGGGAGTAACATAACTGATAATGATCATACAGTAGATCTGTGCACTGTGTGTGTGTGTGTGTGTGTGTGTGTGTGTTTGACTCTGGTGCTGTAAGGTCACTAGTCAGTTGTGTCTTTAAGGTCGCAAATCTGCAGAAGCACCAAACAACCAAGACCTAGCCACAGCACCTCAGGTACTTATCATAGAACTGCCAATGCACACACACACACACACACACACACACACACACACTTATACAGATACGCACTCACACACACACACACCCTCACACTCACCAAAGATACACACACACACACACAGATACACACTCAACACACACAATGTTAGAGACACACACACACAACACTCACACTGACACACACACACAACACACATACTCACACACACATACACACACACACATACACACAAATATACACACTGCACAAACACACATACACACACACACACACACACACACACTCACACTCTCTCTCTACACACAGGACACATAATGCCACACACATTCAACATTCTCTCTGTCCTTTGTAAATCCATCTCTCTTCCTCTTCCCTCCCCCATGTCAGGCAGAAGAAGGTGTGTATAATGACATCCTTGAGCTCACAGTCTACGGCGTGGTTGATTCTGACCCCACACACCTCTACAGTCTGATCCAGCCGTCGGACAAGCCCAACATGGAGCCCCCGCGAACACACAATGATGTGGTCTACTCCGTCATTGGAGCTACACCACAACCCCAACATACACACACCACTGAGGTTTACTCCATCACTGAAGATGCCCCACAACATGCTCCCACAAGCACCAGTGAAGTCTGCTCCATCACTGAAGATGCACAGCGGTCCCCACATTCAGACCCCAGTGAGGTCTACTCCATCCCTGAAGATGCCCCTCCAGTCGACAGTGCTGATGTGTACTCTCTGGTTGCCCCACACTGACAGAGCCTGGTCCAGCTGATCTGCACTCTCACAAGTGTGCCCGTGCACAGTGGACATTTATCACTGAAAACCCAAGTGGGAAAGAGGTGCACTCTATTGTAATTGTTTGGGCACATATCTTAAGTGAAGATGCACCCTACAACAGCCAATCACTGTTCAACAGCAGATGAGACGGCCAAACTTTTTTACAATGTATAAAAACAAGGGCTGCGTACCATCACCAGCGTGCCAGTGAGAATTCCTCTGTATGCCAATTGTGGCACACGTGCCCAGGGTTGCCGACCCATGCCCTATTCTATCGGTTTCGATTCCATTGTTTTCAGTGAAACCCCCACACACCAGCATTGAACTCTGCTGCTTCAGATGCATCAACTATGATTCAGTCTAGATTTGTTTGCGCCGCTCAATAAAATCCACTGTTTAATCAAATGCACCCAGGTGGAAAGAAGTGCAGAAAAGTGCACTTTTCAAAAGTGTGCTTAGAGTCCAGATATCTGCTGTTTAAAGTGCTTCTGTATGTATGTACTAAATCCATATTTGCACAAACATAAAATGAGTGATTCTACTTCTGCCTGTAGCATTCATGTTCATGTGTGACATTTAGAATGATGGAATGATTAATTTATTTTGTATCTTCAAAACATTACATTTACATTTACATTTAGGCATTTAGCAGATGCTTTTATCCAAAGCGACTTACAAAAGAGGATAACATTCAAGCTACAACACAATGAAAGAACTAACAAGGAGATCATATTGCTAACATAGAATCTGCACTATTTTAAGTTGAAAGTGCAATAGTGTAACGCAGTGTAGAGAAATTAAATTATTAAGTGCATTCTCAAAATTTACGCCAGGACATATTCTTGGAAGAGCTTAGTTTCTTGAAGGTGGAGAGGGTATCAGTTGATCTGGTAGCACTTGGGAGGTCATTCCACCAGCGCAGAACCAGATATGAGAAGAGTCTGGATTGACCTGCACAAGGTGTTGGCCGTGCTAGAAAACGTTCCTTAGAGGAGCGTAGCGGTCGTCGGGTGACATAGGGCTTCAGAAGAGTATTCAAGTAGATGGGAGCAGAGCCATCATTCACCCTGTAGGCACCATAAGTGCCTTGAATTTAATGCGAGCAGCCAAGGGCAGCCAGTGAAGTTCAATGAACAGAGGTGTGACATGTGCCCTTTTTGGCTGGTTAAAGACCAGACGTGCAGCTGCATTCTGGATCATCTGTAGTGGTCTCACCGCACAGGCTGGTAGGCCTGATAGGAGGACATTGCAGTAGTCAAGACGAGAGATAACCAGGGTCTGAACCAGGAGCTGGGTTGCATGTTGGGTTTGGTACGGCCTGATCTTCCTTATGTTGAATAGGGAAAACGGCACGACCGAGCCACAGAGGCAACGTGCTCTGCAAAGGTCAGTTGGTCATCATGCCACCTAGGTTTCTTGCCACTTTGGTGGGAGAGACAGACAGGGAGTCGATCTTGATACCGATGTCGTGATGTATGGCTTGTTTGGCTGGAGACCAGCAGTTCAGTCTTGGAGAGATTTAGTTGCAGATATATCAGAGAGACAGTCCGAGATCCGTGTTGACACCGTGGAGTCGTGCGGCGGAAAGGACAGATAGAGCTGGGTATCATCAGCATAGCAGTGGTAAGAGAAGCCATGGGAGTGGATGATTGAGCCCAGCGAGGTGTTGTACAGGGCAAAGAGAAGGGGCCCAGCACAGATCCTTGGGGTACTCCTGTGGTGAGTTGGTGAAGTGCCGATGTCTGTCCTAGCCATGATACGTTGAACGCCCGTCCAGTAAGATAGGTGCTGTGGTTGACCGTGTCAAATGCTGCTGATAGGTCCAGCAGGATGACACTGAGGACTGACCTGCCGCTGTGGCCTCTTTTAATGCTTCCGTCACAGACAGAAGCGCCGTTCGGTGGAGTGGCCACTTCTGAAACCGGATTGGTTGGAGTCGAGGAGGTTGTTCTGAGTGAGAAATCCTGTGACCTGTTTAAAGACAGCTCGTTCAATGGCTTTGGAAAGGAAGGGAAGAAGAGATACAGGCCGGTAGTTCTCCACTTGAGTGGGAGCAAGGGATGGTTTTTTGAGCAGCGGTGTTACCTGGGCTTGTTTGAAGGCAGTGGGAAATGTACTCCTAGTTAGTGAAGCATTGACCACATGTGTGGCTGTTGTCACAATGGTGGGAGTTATGGCCTGAAGAAGGGTTGTTGGGATAGGGTCCAGAAGACAAGAGGTAGGCCGGCTGTCTGTGAGAAGTTTAGACACCTCTGCCTCGGAGAGAGGAGTGAAAGAAGAAAAGGAAGCAGTTGGTTTAGAGAGGCTAGGAGAAGGAACCTCTGTAGATTGGTTTGAGAACTGACCACTAATAGCTGCAACTTTGTTAGTGAAGAATGCAGCAAAAGTGTCAGCTGTGAGGTTAGTTGGAGGAGGTGGAGGAGGTGGGTTTAGTAAAGATTTAAAGGTGGAAAGAGTTTCTTTGTGTCCGTGGCGTTGTTATCTTGTCGTGATAGAAAGCTTTTTTCACAGCAGTGACACTGGATGAGAAGGAAGATAGTAGTACTTGGAATTGTGTCAGATCGGCCGAATTCTTAGTTTTGTGCCATTTCCTTTCAGCAGCTCTGAGGTTAGTGCGCATTGACCGAAGTGAGTCATTAACACATCAGTGTGTTTCTAAACTGCCATAATTATGCATTGGTCTGTTGATTGGCACGCAAAGGAACAAGACAATTTCTCATTGGCACGACATGTCAAAAAGGGAATAGGGAAACCTAGCGTGAGTCTGGCCATGAGGGGGCCTCCCAGTGGAAAGCAGAGGACTAGAATGAGCCTTCTGCACAGACTCATGGCCTGTTGGCCTTCAAAAACATCCACATTCAAATACATTACCATCAAAAGCCACTTATTGACTGATATATGAGGGATAATGAACAATACGGTGTGTGTATATCAGTGAATATTGCAGGTTTGAGGTAGTGATAAGGCCTTAACACCTTGATAAGTGTGCACGCCATGGAGTTCATTATCCCGCTTATACGGCTTATGCCACTGTTACCACATCTGTGCTATGTAGTTTAGCTAACAACTTACACGTTTTGATAGCTAACACAGGTTCGTTTGCAGAACTACGTATTTCTGCTGCACATCGACTCATTCAAAACTTACTGGAATAAACTGTCGTTACTAGTTCTAAATGGATGGTTGCTATGATCAAAAGCGGGTTGTTAGTTCGGTCTGTTGTTGTCAAGTGGCACATCCAAAGATTCTATCCCATCTTGGCTTTTGTACAGAAAAGTGGAACTTCTTCATAGGTGTGTGGTTATCTGGAATTAATGCACGTTCTAAGTAGTGCATCACAATAGGAAATTTGATCAAGCCATGCTATAGGTTGACTATACATTCTGATGTAGCTATTCCTAGATACTGTTGCTATAGACACTGTTACTATAAGGACTCTTGTTATAGATGTGGATATTGTTAGATCCTGTCACGACTGATGTGAGTATTGACATGGATTAAACTACATGCTGTTCTTGTAGATGTGTATAATGTGATTATGTGTGTGTTTCAGACAGTATTTGTGTGTGTGTGTGTATCAGACAGTATTGTGTGTGTGTATGTGTATTAGACAGTATGTTTGTGTGTGTGTGTGTATCAGACAGTATGTTTGAGCGTGTGTGTATCAGACAGTATGATTGTGTGTGTGTGTATCATGTATTTACCCTCTGCTGGAGGAAGTTTGAAGTCTTGTCTGCTGCCCCTGACAATCAACCCCAGTAAAGCCACCAGTTGTCAGCAGTTCTCACCTGCAGACTCTAGAATGATCATGCAGCCAGCCTCCAACAAGCCCATCCTCTAGAGTACAACTAACACAGAGCAATAGTGCACAGTGATCCATCTGCTGATGGAGGACTTGGAGTTTGTTGGAGTTTAAGTTTTGTTTTCTTGTGTTGGAGTTTGTTCACATTTGATGGGTGCAAGTGGGAGAGCAGCCTGGGACACAGATGGGGCATAGAGGGACACACAGGGTCACAGGGGGCCTATGGGTGATAGCGGCCTGGGACAGATGTAGGACATAGAGGGTGCATAGAGGGACACGCATGGTCACAGGGGGCCTATGGGTGATAGCGGCCTGGGACAGATATGAGACATACTGTAGAGGGACACACAGGGTCACAGGGGGCCTATGGGTGAGAGAGGACTGGGTCAGAGAGAGGCTGAATACATGGCTGAGGTCTGTGGCAAGGAGTTCACTGTGATTGGTTGACACTGGCTCTGTGCTCATTGTGTGTGTGTGTGTTGACACTTGTTTTAGTAGATAGGATTTTCACTTCTGTGTATGACCTATAAATGGGTATGCTTATTTGTGTGTGTGTGTGTGTGTGTGTGTGTATTTGTGTGCATGCGTGCTGGCCCTATCCAAGTCAGAGGTTTCGTTGACCCTCTTCCAGCCACTGGGTCACTATGACAACAGCAGCACAGCAAGCAGAGATGCCACAGTGGTTTGACACCTCAGGCAAACAGACATAACTCTGCGCACCACTGCAATGGTTAGACGCTTTAGTGTGTGTGTGTGTGTGTGTGTGTGTGTGTGTGTGTGTGTGGTTTCTCATGACTGTAAACTCTGGGCACCACTGCAATGGTTAGACGCTTTAGTGTGTGTGTGTGTGTGTGTGTGTGTGTGGTTTGTCATGACTGTACAGATGCATAACTCTGCAGAGCCCTTCTGATAAATGGCTTCCAACCCAGCATCACTTCTGCTAAATGCCAACCCAACACCACTGCAATAGTTAAATGCTTTAGTGTGTGTGTGTGTGTGTGTGTGTGTGTGTGCTGCACATATTTGTTGATGTGTGATTGTATGTATGCATGTGTGCGTGTGTGCGTGTGTGTGTGTGTGGGGGGGGGGGGGGGGGGTGTTGGCAATAGCAGAACAGAGAGCAGAAACAAGAAACACAAAAAAACAGAAGGGAAGTAAAAAAGAAAGAAGTAAGGAAAAATATAATTATACACGAATGTGCAGTGATCATGAGGGTCTGAAATATCATCTGTCTCTCAGAAACTTGGCTGTCGGAAGTTACACCAGACCACGCCATCGTACCCACTGCGTTCTCTGTGTTTTGAGCCAACAGGTCAAAAGAATTATCCAGAAAGGTCAAGGGAGGAGACTTGTGCTTATGATTAACAATGCTTAGTACAAGTAACAATCATCTCCTCAAGTCTGTTTGGTCTTCAGACCTGGGATGGCTCAAAATTCTGCTTGCCAGAGAGCGCATGGCTTTGTGACAACAGCCTTCTACATTCCACTGCTGACACAGATCTCACACTCAAAGAACTACACGTGACGTCAGCAAAACAGCAAACTTTCATCCAGAGGCCACTTTTACCATTGCTGATCTCAAGCATCTCTGAGAAGGATGCTGACTGAATACTTCCAACACATCAATGTAAATCCACACAAAGACCACATACTGTATCACTGCTACTCTCCTTCCACAATGCATTCAAGATCCTGAAGGTGTTTTAAAGAGGCACTACAGACTGAGGCTTTTAAAGAGTCACTACAGACTGAGGCTTTTAAAGAGTCACTACAGACTGAGGCTTTTAAAGAGGCACTACAGACTAAGGCTTTTAAAGAGTCACTACAGACTGAGGCTTTTAAAGAGTCACTACAGACTGAGGCTTTTAAAGAGGCACTACAGACTGAGGCTTTTAAAGAGGCACTACAGAGAGCATCCTGACTGGAAGCTGCTCTGCAATCAAACAAAAGCACTACAAAGAGTTGTGGGTACAGCATAGGCATCTGTGGATGTGATCTGCCTCCATACAGCACAGGGCATCTGTGGATGTGATCTGCCCTCCATACAGCACAGGGCATCTGTGGATGTGATCTGCCCTCCATACAGCACAGGGCATCTGTGGATGTGATCTGCCCTCCATACAGCACAGGGCATCTGTGGATGTGATCTGCCTCCATACAGCATAGGGCATCTGTGGATGTGATCTGCCTCCATACAGCACAGGGCATCTGTGGATGTGATCTGCCCTCCAGACAGCACAGGGCATCTGTGGATGTGATCTGCCCTCCATCCAGGACTTGTATAACAGGCAATGATTCAGAATGTCCAAAAGAATCAGTAAGGACCCCAGGCATCCTAGTCACTGTTTCAGAATCAGTATGGACCCCAGCCATCCTAGTCACTGTTTCAGAATCAGTAAGGACCCCAGGCATCCTAGTCACTGTTTCAGAATCAGTTTGGACCCCAGGCATCCTAGTCACTGTTTCAGAATCAGTATGGACCCCAGGCATCCTAGTCACTGTTTCAGAATCAGTATGGACCCCAGGCATCCTAGTCACTGTTTCAGAATCAGTTTGGACCCCAGGCATCCTAGTCACTGTTTCAGAATCAGTATGGACCCCAGCCATCCTAGTCACTGTTTCAGAATCAGTAAGGACCCCAGGCATCCTAGTCACTGTTTCAGAATCAGTTTGGACCCCAGGCATCCTAGTCACTGTTTCAGAATCAGTATGGACCCCAGCCATCCTAGTCACTGTTTCAGAATCAGTAAGGACCCAGCCATCCTAGTCATGGGCTGTTTCAGCTGCTACCATCTGGCAAACGATATTGAAGTGTTAAGGGTCGGACCACCTGACTCAGAACAGTTTTTTCCACCAAGCTGTAAGACTAATGAACACGGAAACAAAGACAGCCTAAGCCTGTGCCTGTCAGTCACACCCTCACACACACACACACACACACACACACACACACACTCGCTCTTAACAATCTTGAATGTGACTGTCCCAGTGCCCTTTTCTGCTTTGACGTGTAACTGCTATTTGAAAGCCATATTCTCACTAATAAATCATCCAGTAATACAGCATGTGAAATATTTGAAGGAAATACAGTATATTTTATTTCTAACCTTTAAGGAATCATTTCATTGGATAATCTACAAGATTACCTTAAATATAAACATGCACAAGTATGGACAGGCACACACGCACAAACACACATGCGTTGGCTTTTGCAGAAGCTTTGTGATGTCACAGGAAATGATTCATGTAGTTTCAGAACTCTTGTCTAAACTGTTATATTGGAACCTCGAGCTAGAAAACCCAACCACAGTTCCCCAAAGGTTCAGTAAGAACTAACCCACATAAGAACCTCATCAAAAGTCACTAAAGGGTCTATCAGAACTAACCCACACGTAATAGAAACCTCACCAACAGTCACTACAGGGTCTATCAGAATTAACCCACAGACAAGAACCTCATCGAAAGTCACTAAAGGGTCTATCAGAACTAACCCACAGACAAGAACCCCATCGAAAGTCACTAAAGGGTCTATCAGAACTAACACTCAAATAGGAACTTTCAGTACAGGACCTTAAAGAGAAGAAATTTAAGTACAAGTACAGGATCCCATACTCTCTCTCTCTCTCTCTCTCTCTCTCTCACACACACACACACACACACACACACACACACACTCAAAAACATCTACATGTAAATGTTTTACCACCACACACATCTGTTTGCATCACCACGCTGCACCACACCTCTCACACACACAAACTTAACTCCTATACATGTTGCACCACATTCAATCTCACTCTCACACACACAGTCACCTATAATTCTAACATACAGCGCACACACGCACACACACACACACACACACACACACACACACACACACCCATACAACCACACAATGACAGATGCAGCTTGGGTAAGGGCATGGGGTACAGTTCATACAGGAAGTGTACATGTGCCGTTATGACTACACACGCTCAATCGGGGCAAACTTAAATACCCTTTAGCAGTGTGTGTGTGTGTGTGTGTGTGTGTGTGTGTGTATTTTTTGTGTGTCAGCATGTGTCAGCAGTATGTATGCATGAATGTACTGCATACTGTGTAATGTGAGTGTGTACTACAATGTATAAGCATTTCTGTGAATGTGCACGTGTTTTTGTGTTTATATGTACATATACATATACTCTGTGTTCTGGCTGTGTGTGTGTGTGTGTGTGTGTTTGTGCAGGGGTTAACTTGGGCCGGGGCTGTCAGGGGTTTGCATGGCACATAGGCAAAGCCAAGTCTAATGGTGTGAAGTAAAAGCAGTGGACAGTTAGCCTGTTCCTCACATCCAAGCCTGTTCCTCACTCCTTTTATCGTTACTCGTTAAAAATAAAACCTTCCTTCGTCTTTGTTTATGCTGCATTGAATGTGGGCAACTTGAGACGAGCAACAGACCTCAGAACTTTCGCGCGTCTCTATTTTTAGCTTCTCTCAGTCGGCTGTGTCATGCAGTTTGGATACGCGAGATTGGACAGTTGAAAGAACAGCTCACAATGACTTACTGCTTAAACGATGTCTCGATTCTAGGCAGCTAGATTACAAAAGAAATGTTACAACAACTAGCAAACTTTTATTTAAACTGTGAAGCAAGCCAGCATGATGGCCCTGAAATCTGCCAGGCTTGTGCGGTAGTTACTTTGGGCAGTCAGCGCCATACGGATCTGTTTCACTGTTCAGTGTTGTGTAGTAGCCCCTTTCCCGTTTTGATGGCATTTCAATTTTGATGACATTACTGAAGACCTAAGACCTGTTTGTTCCATCTTGAAATACGCAGGGCCAAATGTGCATTCCGTTTTTCTTTAGGCTAAGGCAGTACTATATGCAAAAGAAAACCATTCGCATGCAGTACTTTCAGTTTTGTGCGCAAAGCGTTTCTCGCATACGGTGCCTGGACGTCAGCTAATTCACTTGACTGAACTGTTGGGTCAGGTGAACAAAATTACTGTTACCGCTGACAGTCTTTACTGATATACCTATTCGTTCATTCGTTCATACGGTAATCCGTTGATAACAGATAGCCTAAACATTATACTGTAGGTGGTCCGCGAGTTGTGGTGAAATTTAAGCCTAGTGCCCTGTGCGCATGTCCAAGCAAAAGGCACAAGCACTCTCTACTAGACATGCGTCCAGATTATCGCGGAGTAGAAACCACGTCTGTACACACTGTAACTTACACTGGCCAACACTATAAGAGAGACTGAGTATACTCTTTGTCGAACCAAATAAGACAAGCAACCCAGATGCATCTGTTGATGGTCTTATCTGTAAATCTAAAGTTGTCCAAATCTTTGTTGTTGTCACAAAACTCATCAAAAGTCACCAGTTAAGGAGTTATTAGTCAAAATTTTCGTTCGGGGAAGTGTCTCCCTAGACCGATCTAGCACATCTCCGCGAACCTCTGCGCAAGGAACGAACACACGTCTGGCCCAATAACAGCGATGTATGACTTAGCTGGATGTTGACTTCGTCTCTTTTTGTGCTGGTCCTGTGAAGTAGGACGATATGCTGCTCTGAACGCGTTTAATTTTCCCTCGTTTTTTATCAGTTCCGCGTAGAATGCAGAAACAGTGTATTTATGTCCATGGGGACGTTCGCGAACAACGAGATTACCGACAATTCGGGTCAGGTTGAAAGTTAGTAGGGTACCAACAATGTAGATTAAACTGTGCAAGAAACTGTAACAACCTGATTTCAATTTCAATCGTTTTTTTTAATTATTGACGGGGTTTTATCCCCCGAGGATAAAATTCATTCAGCAGAGGTAAAAACCAGAGGGGGGGTAATCGCACCCTGTGTGTGTGTATGTGTGTGCGTGTGTGTATGTGTGAGAAGCTCTAGTGGGGATGTTTCCAGTGTCCCTCTCTTCTATCTGTTTCCTTAACTGATTTTAAACAATGACCCAGCAGTCAGACTCACCATGGGAGACCCTCTCAAAGAAACTCAAGACTCACAAGCACCACAGGACACACATACAAAGACAAGCATGAACACACTGAAACATTATCAACTACACAAGAACAACACTCCATGTGTTCTCTTGCTTTAATGGAAATAGCAATAAAAAGACAAGAATCAAACATGTCATGAGCAGCTGAAAGTGCCGGTAAGTTTACATCTCAGACGTTATATTAACTGCTTCGCTATGTGCAACAGTATTAAGGACTGTAGCGCAATACTCCCGAACAACTGTGTAACATCTCAACCCTCAGCTTGTGATATGGGTGTGCCACAAGGCAGTATTGCTGAACCACTCTTTTTGCTTTATAGATTAATGATTTACCCCAAGTATGTAATTATTCCAAATGCTTACTGTACGCTGATGATATTGTTATGTTTCTTCAAATCCTGAGGTCATAAACACCAAACTATCATCTGACCTTTAGCTCTTACATAACTGGTTGCGGAAGAACCATCTAACCATTACTGTAAAGAAAACTGAATGCATGTACTTTTAGACCCCTAAAAAAAGGTTTTCCTTTACTGCTCCCATCACCTGTGCAAATCAAGATTTGGTCATTACAGGTCATTATAAGTCCTATAAATATCTTATAAATATATCCTAGAAATATCTTAGTGTGCTATTTGTCTCACACCTTACATATCGTGACCATCTCTAAACTAACAAATAAGATCAACCAGAAGCAACAATAAAATAAGGCCATACTTGTCATTTTCTGTCTCTGAAGCCTATTTACATGTAATTGTGTTTCTCACAGTTTCTTACAGTCTTCCAATATGGTCTCTTACCACTAAGGAAATTACTGCACCAATTGCATGTCTATATCACCATGCACTCAAGATCTATCAATAATCTATAGTCTAATAATCTGTCAGTAATCCATGTGGCCTCTCATAAAGTGGCCTCTCCACTGCATTGCACTTACACACACTAACTTACACCAACGCCTTGACTTTTCAAAACTTCGTCAACAGTCACGCCATTGCTTTTTTGGTGCCTTTTTATTACAAAATAGCATATCATTAACGGACACTGTCTATACCTTTACCACTAGACTAAAACCTTCCTCTTCACTGTTCCCCATAGTTAGGGATGGTACATGCTAAATCATCACTCCTCATGGGTCTTATTGGGAGGGACTGGCTCTGCTGTTGCCCCAGCTGTGAGGCATGGCAACCTATGACCATCCCTGCAGTAGTGTTGGGTTGCCATGAACCATACCTTAGTAATGCTGCTATAGCCTAGTGCTGCCACAGACCTCTCATGTGTCATGCCTTACAACTCTGTGTCCCTCTCTTCTCTCTCTACACACATATGTATGCACAAATCACACATATGATCAGTGAAATGTGAGACTGGCCTCACTCATTTGCTTCCTCTGTCCACCTACCACAATCATCTCTGCTGAGTGATATCCCTGCCTCCCTCTGGCTGTCTCCTGTCACCTTCCCCTCCTGAGTGGACTGTGACCAACATTATGGGGGGCCCATGCCAGGACCAACTCTCCATCCTAGAAGCCCTCCCTGGACACCCATGCCAGGACCGACTCTCCTTCCCTGAGGCACTGTGACCCCCCTTCACAATGGCACTGTCAAAAATGGACCCTTAATGTTACCCCCATGACCCATCCCACTCCTTGACTTTAACACTGTGTCTGGCTGTTACTACACTGTCCAGTCATAATTCTTGATAACCACCTATGGACTGACCACCATGTAATGCTATGGGACAATATTTTGGAACTATTATGATGCTTAGCTAAAACCATAGACAGCTTTTAGTCTATCATTGTTACTACTGATTGTAATTTTCCTGCATGAGCCCTGAAGTTGGATTAGCCATTTAAATTGTGGCTCTAGTTTTTCCTTGCCCCTGTTGCTCTTGGGTGCTCCTTTCTGTAAAGCGCCATGAGACAATACTGTTGTAAAAGGTGCTGTATAAATATAATTGAATTGAATTGAACATTTACTGCACTTCTCCAAACAAAACAATGTGAGACAAGTGTTATCTGTGTCTGGTTCATGTTAATATCACTTGTAAGGGTCTGTCTTTGTTATGGCTGCTTTATGTTTTGTGTCCTGCTGTTGAGGTGCCTGTATGTTCCTACTGGATCTCCAACATATTGCCACATACCAGTCTATCTAGCCCCAATCCCACCAGTACCAGACAGCCTCGCAGTGTGCTCATCAGGCCTTTGGTATAATGCATGGTAGTAGAATCTCTAATTACATAAGAGACAGTTTTAGGCGTTTAGCCGTTTTTCTGCCCTCGGCCTCATTTGAGTTTGCCCCCTCTTTTCTAAAAATCAGTAAAAAACTGAATAAAAAAATTAAAAACGCATTGAGATGCCCCCTGAAACTGGTGCCCTATGCGACTGGCCTAGGTCATCTATGCCAGGAACCGGCCCTGGGTTTTGGCCACTATAGCCTACACAGCTAATATTCCCTAAAAACCTGAATGGAATGAAATGAGACACTCTTTTTATGCCTTTTTAATGTGAAAAAGTCTCTGACAAAGACAGGGACATTTCCTGCCCAATTGTCAGAGACAGGGACAAAGACAGGGACATTTCCTGCCCAATTGTCAGAGACAGGGACATCTGCCAAAATGTCAGAGTAGCCTATCCTTTGTTAATTCAAAAAGACAACCATAGGCCTCATTCACCAATATCTTCCTAAAACTTTTCGTAAATTTGTTCTTAAGGTCCCACTTAGAAACCTGCATTACATCATACAAATTTAGAAAACTGCGGAAGTGGGATTTCACACATTTCTTCGTAAGAATGGTTGGTGAATGAGGCCCATTAGGCCTATCAGACTGCCTAATTTTTTTCTATTCTCAATTATTGATTTCGAAAACATTAATAAAATGATTTCGATCGAGTCAGTTATTGTTATTGTCCACCCTATGATTTCAAACGTGGGGGCGCCTGATCCCGACCCGTCTGTCGGAGCTGAACACCGGCTTTGTCCCAGAGCTCCACAGGCACCGCGCTGCAGCAGCACATGTCCAACGTTGCCCATTTAAGGACGCCGAGTGGGAGATTGGGGAATGACGTGTGACGTGTGCAGCGCCGAGCCAGGAACGGATCTGTTGGTGGAACGGCGGGGAGAGCAAGATACGGTGAGTAACAGTTAAGTTTACCCGTTGATTCTCGGTTTCCAAAGTTCATCTGCAGTCCCAGTTTTTTAAGTTTCATAAATTCTGTACACAAAGCACTCACATGGGCTGTTGCTTTAGGTAATGGAGTTTGTGAACGACGTCAAATACTCCTATAGACTGACACAGATTCAGAACTGAGTGGAGCTGAAGTCCAGGCCGGGCGGAAGGGAGGCTGCTTGTTATCGTTAGCATGCAAAGCTAAAATGCTAGGCTAGCCAGAGCAAAGTATTGAACCCGAATCAGATAGAGCGGTGAACATGGCGGCTACATATCAAATGTCTTTGTATCTTAATGTTTATCAGTCTCAGCTGGACAAAACCCCACATATTGTTAGAAAGAGCCGTTGTATCTCTCAGATATATTCTGACTGTTGTTAGTTTGCAGTGTATGTAGACTATTTGTAGCTGCAAGCTAGTCTCTGTTAGCAAGTGAGCTGCAGACTGGGCTGGACTGGACTAGAGCGCTGACCCAGTCGCTAATTAGCCAACTTAGCAACTTGTGGAGAGTTGTGGGAGACTGTCCACTCCTGAAATTGTGTTTCAGTAATATTTTAGTTTGAACGTAAAACACCTTTTAATGTCTGTGCTTTACTCTATGTCATTCAGTGGATGAAGCCATATTATGCATTATGGAACATCCATTGATTGTCCTCTTCCCCTTCGCTAGCTAACGCTACAGGCTAGTTTGAGCTGATGGGTCCTGTTAAACAAGTAAATATTTTGTCATTTTGTCAAAAATGTGTACATCTTTTTAAAGGTCATTCTTGTTTGTGATGAACATGTTAACTTAGCATGTGTCAGTGAACCAGCTGCATTTTGGTATAACTTAAAGTCTAACGTCAGTTACACTTGTCCCCTGGTAGTAAAGTAACTTTGCTAATTAGCAAAGTACACCAACAAATCGGGTAGCCGACAGCTAACGTTAAGGTTAGATCTTCTGTGCTTACCCCCAAAGGTCAGATCATGGTTTGTGTAATTTGCGAGTAAAGTAGATGGCGTTATTAATCAAAACGAGGTAATTTATTCTCAATTTTGTAAATCATAAACAGTAATTGTCAGTTCCGAAGTTATCTATCGATTGCTAACTTTGGCTAATATTAGCCAGATTGGTGCAGTCGAGATCATTCTTGCTGTTCCCTCTCTTTAAATCTCGAAATGCCTGCAGATGACATGGTAAATGTCCTGCGTTATTTTGCATTAAATCACCTGCTGTTATACGTGATGTACCCCAGAACGTCTAGTCAGCCTGTTATATGTATGTATATATATATATATATATGTATATGTATATGTATATGTATGTGTGGTGTGTGTGTATATGTATATGTATGTGGGCAGCTAACACAAGTTAACGTAAACATTGGTGCTGGTAGTTCCACTGCACTCGTCCGTCAAAAGATCCTGTCCATAACTGATAGGAGACAGATAGCGGAGTAGTTCGGTGAGTTGGCGAGGGGGTAGCTGGATTACAGAGCCCCATAGTGGAGATTACAGTATGTGTGGTGGCCTGGGCGGGTGGAAGTAATGTTTTTGCCGGGTGATGCCGCTTTTGTTGTCTAGGTGTGGCTCTGTGTGTACTCGTTACGTGGCTCATAGTGACACACCTGACGGCTGCTGTCGGTGCTGCGTAAGCCCGGTAGGAGTGACCGCGCGAGGCCCCGGAAGCCGCCACTGTTTACCTCGACAGCCAGATGCATGTGCTTGAAGTTCAGCTTTGGTGGCTGGGTGGGTTGCGTCACCTTCATGGGCTCCCTTGTATGTTTGCTACCTCTGCTTAGGTCTACCTGGAAATATAACAATAAGCATACCTTTCCTTAAGAATGGTGCATTTTGAGCGCAGAAATGGCTTTATAACATACTTTTCCTTGTGTCTTACCATGTGTCATTGGTAGTGGTTTCCTAGAAATGAGAGAGGAGTGTAGGCCTGCTGTGTGCGTGTGTTAGCTCTGCAGAAAGTAATGCTCACAATGGATGCAGTGTGAAAAGAGGAGAGATTTAAGCGTGTGTGCGGAGGCCTACTTTGTTGCATGACGATATTTCTTGTGTTAAAGGTCAACATTTGGTCACTATCCTACGACCAACTAACTCTAACACTTCAGAATGTTGTGTAGCCAAAGAGTTGTTAGTGTAGGAAGGTGTATGCTGTTTGGCAGAGTTTTAGTGAGGAATATTAGGTAAGTAGAGGAGGCTCTTTCTTGCTGTTTGTGTGGCTGGGCCCAGAGTGTAAAGTCCAGTGGACAGACATGTTTGTGTTGTCATGGGTCTCCTGGCAACTGGAGCCACAGTTCCATCCTCAGAAGCCCATCCTCTGCTGGGTCTAGCTCCAGTGTCTCCGTGGCAACTGGTCCAGGCCTGCTGCACTACTGCAGGACTGGGACTCCACTGTCTGGTGTTTTTTCTGGTCCGGTGTGCAGCTCAACACACACCTGTCTGTGTCTATGTGAAAGAGATGTGGTCAGTTAGTTATTTGTCAGTTTTGGGTGGGTGGGTGTGTGCGCGTGTGTGTGCGCGTGTGCCCCCCCCGTCCAGTCTGGACAGCTGGAGGGAGACGCAGTGGTCAGCAGGTTTCTGTGCTCAGAACAACTGCTGGGGCAGGAGGCAGTGGCCAGCCCACTCCACACATGCTGGCATGCTAAGTGCTCAGGCTGCGGGGGCTGGATGGAGACGAACAGAAAAACACACACATATTCTCACTCACACACACATGTGCACGCGTGTGCATTAAACATTGTAGTGTGTGTGTGCGTGCGCGTGTGTTGGGCCTGTAGATGGTCTATTAGTTTGTTTGGTTCGCACCTCATCTAAAGAAAGACCTGACCTGATGTGTGTGTGTGTGTGTGTGTGTGTGTGTCTGTCTGTCTGTCTGTTGAAATTCATAATCTCATGATGTGTCTGTCATGGTCTGCTTGTCTCGCTTCCTCTTTCCTGTAGTCTTCAGAAAACACTCACACTTATTTTTACCAGCCTGTTTCATATGGACTGGCTGGGATGGGATTTCTCAGAAGACACAGACACAGAGTTTTGGTGTCAGGGTCAGGAAGTTGAGCTCAGTTGATCTGCAGCACTGAAATATCAGCAGACAGGAAGTGTGTTGCAGCTATATGGATAACACGCGCGCACACTCACACACAAACTAAACATGCTAGTCTATTGTCCACATAGCCAGCTACTCTCTAAATTGACCAGTAGCCTACCTCTAGACTGTGGTCTGACCCAGAACATTTGTGCTGTTCTGTTCTATTGTCTGTAATGGTTCTGTTTGTCAGAGCAGAATCCAGAGGGGTGTCTGCAGGGGTCCTAATTTGCTTCTTGTAATGCAGCTACCTTCCAGCCAGTGATGGATGAATTGGGGAAAGTCACTGACCTTTTAATAGTAAATCAGTATTTTCTGTCTGAAGTCCAGCCACCTTGGAAATATACCAGCATTGGACTGGTGTCTTGTGTTCATTTTGAGGTGTGTGTGTGTGTGTGTGTGGAGTAGCGTACCGACTGCACAATGAGCTGCTGTGTACATGCCAGCATTCAGCTGTGTGTGTGTGTGTGTGTGTGGTGTGTGGTGTGTGGTGTGTGGTGTGTGGTGTGTGGTGTGTGTGTGGTGTGTGTGTGGTGTGTGTGGTGTGTGTGTGGTGTGTGTGTGGTGTGTGTGTGGTGGGTGTGTGTGTGTGGTGTGTGGGTGTGTGTGTGCGCGTGCGCGTGTGTGCGTGCGTGTGTGCGTGTGTGCGTGTGTGTGTGCTCCATTAGCTCTTGTCCAGATCCTTGTTTTCAGACTCATGTGTGTTTTCCAGGTTGCATTGCTGTCCACTGAAGTCATCCCACCATGCGTGAATACAAGCTAGTGGTGCTCGGCTCTGGAGGAGTGGGCAAATCTGCACTGGTCAGTGTGTGTGTGTGTGTGTGTGTGTGTGTGTGTGTGTGTGTGTGTGTGTGTGTGTGTGTGTTTAGTGATGCATGCACATGTATTGGTGTGTTGTGTGTGTGTGTGCGTGTGTGTGTGTGTTTAATGTTAACATGAGGATCTTTTTGTGTTTTGTGTGCAGACGGTTCAGTTTGTTCAGGGAATTTTTGTGGAGAAGTATGACCCCACAATAGAAGACTCCTACAGGAAGGTGAGCACCCCCCCCACACACACACACACTTGCAAACATGCATACACACAGCCTGGTGAAGGTGTGTGTGTGTGTGTGTGTTAGATCCACTCACTGGTACATCAATGACACTGATGGTGATTGTTTTCTCTCTCTCTCTCTCTGTCTGTAGCAAGTTGAAGTAGACGGCCAGCAATGTATGCTTGAGATTCTAGACACAGCAGGAACAGTAAGTACATGCATACACACTCATACACCAACCTTCCTCCTTCTCTGTCATCACCTTATACTGTGTGTGTGTGTGTGTGTGTGTGTGTGTGTGTGTGTGTGTGTGTGTGTGTGTGTGTGTGTGTGTGTGTGTGTGAGAGAGAGATCTAAGTTGTGGTTTCAGGTGAGAGACAGACTGGTGCTAGACTGTCTGATGTCCACCTCCACCCCTTGTCTTCCACTGCCCTGGGGAGAGACTGACATACTCCCCAGTCTCAATGACTATAGTTTACACACACGCACACACACGCACACACACACACACACACACACACACACAAACTCTGGTCCTCTCTGGGTGAAATGAGGATTTGATCGGCGCCCTCTAGAGGTGCAGTAGTGCAACAGCCTCCTATTTGCAGCCATGCAGGATTTAAAACCTGTGTGTGTGTGTGTGTGTGTGTGTGTTGTAGGAGCAATTTACAGCCATGCGGGACCTGTACATGAAGAACGGTCAGGGCTTTGCTCTGGTCTACTCCATCACAGCACAGTCGACCTTCAACGACCTCCAGGACCTCCGTGAGCAGATCCTACGAGTCAAGGACACAGAGGATGTGAGTTTGGCCCTCTGCGTGCACGCACACACACACACACACACACACACACACACCAGGCCTCTGTTCATTATTATGAAAGCTGTATACTCATCCTGTGTCCCCCCCCCTCTCTGTCAGGTGCCGATGATCCTGGTGGGGAACAAGTGTGATCTGGAGGATGAGCGTGTGGTGGGGAAGGAACAGGGTCAGAGTCTAGCCCGCCAGTGGAACAACTGTGCCTTTCTAGAGACTTCCGCCAAGTCCAAGATCAACGTCAATGAGGTCACATACACACACATATATACATATACACACACACTCAAGTCCAGTATCACTAAACATCAGTTATCATTAAGGAGGATCCATATGGCCTGTTGCTTAAGTGTGTGCGTGTGTGTGCGCGCGTGTGTGTGCGCGTGTGTGTGCGCGTGTGTGTGCGCGTGTGTGTGCGCGTTTGTGTGCGCGTGTGTGTGCGCGTGTGTGTGCGCGTTTGTGTGCGCGTGTGTGTGCGCGTGTGTGCGCGCGCGTGTGTGCGCGTGTGTGTGCGCGTGTGTGTGCGCGTGTGTGTGTACACAGATCTTCTATGACCTGGTGAGGCAGATCAACAGAAAAACGCCGGTGGAAAAGAAGAAGGCCAAAAAGAAGTCCAACTGCACACTGCTCTGAGCCAGGTGTGTGTGTGTGTGTGTGTGTGTGTGTGTGTGTGTGTGTGTGTGTGTGCGTGTGTGTGTGTGTGTGTGTGTGCGTGTGTGTGTGTGTGTGTGTGCGCGCGCGCTGCTCTAAACCTCTAGGTGTGTGTGTGCGCGCGCTGCTCTAAACCTCCAGGTGTGTGTGTGTGCTGCTCTAAACCTCCCCATAGCAGCAGCCCTGAGCCAGGTGTGTGTGTGTGTGTGTGTGTGTGTGTGTGTGTGTGTGTGTGTGTGTGTGTGCGTGTGTGCGTGTGTGCGTGTGTGCGTGTGTGCGTGTGTGCGTGTGTGTGTGTGTGCGCACGCTGCTCTAAACCTCTAGGTGTGTGTGTGTGTGTGCTGCTCTAAACCTCCAGGTGTGTGTGTGTGCTGCTCTAAACCTCCCCATAGCAGCAGCCCTGAGCCAGGTGTGTGTGTGTGTGTGTGTGTGTGTGTGTGTGTGTGTGTGCGCGCGCTGCTCTAAATCTCCCCATAGCTCTGAGCTGGCTGTGTGTTATTGCTGTGTACTGTAGTTGCATACTGTTTGCATTTCTCTCTCTCTCTCTCGTTCTTTCTTTCTTTGTGGTTTACCTGTATAAGGTTATCACATCTTAAAATGTGTGTGTGTGTGTGTGTGTGTGTGTGTGTGTGTGTGTGGGGGGGGGGGGGCATGCTGTTTAAGTGGGTTGTGAGGTCATATTCGGGCCAACCATCTGTTTAATGGGCCTGGGGTTAATATGATGTACTTGCACCACACACACACACGCGCGCACACACACAGCTCTGCTGTACTGTATGTGCAGATGTAGGTGTATGCTGTGCTCTCAGGCATCGCGTGCGTGCGTGCGACACTGTCATTCACAAAATGCTTTCAGGATGAAGGGTGTGTGTGAATATCTCTCTCTCTCTGTTGTCTGAATGAAGAACAGGTGCACCTGTGTGTTCTCTCTCTCCTTTAGAATGCTGTCTGAATGAAGAACTGTTGTGTTTCTCTCTCTCTCTCTCTCTCTGTCTCTCTCTCTGTCTCTCTCTCTTTCTCTCTCCCCTCTTTAGAATGCTGTCTGAATGAAGAACTGTTGCTCCAGTGGACAGCATTCCTTCCCTACTCACCATGTTTTGGAAAACTGTCGGAAAAGGCCAACAATGCGGAGCAGGGGCTTAGAGGGGGCAGAGGAACCGCTTTAGAACCCTCATAACACACGCACACACACACACACACACACATGCAGCTCTTTACTCATCACCCTCCGCCCCAGATCATCATCGCTTATTTGACAGAACTGTGCAGAACCGCTCAGAACACAGCCAACAGAACCGAAACGGAACAGAACCACATCCTCCCCAGCGCTTCCAGAGAAAAGAGAGTGTGTGTGTGTGTGTGTGTGTGTGTGGGTGTGGGTGTGTGTGGGGGGGGGGGGGGGGAAAGTAAATGTGAGCGATCCTTGGGCAGCATATGGACTCCTCCTCTTGGTTTCTCGTGCGTGTGTGTGTGAGTGAGAAGGAGAGTAAATGTTAGCAATCCTTTGGCAGCCAATGGACTCCTCCTGCTCTTGGCCCTCCTGTCTTTGCATCCAATCAACTCTGAAGAATCAAGATAACAAACAGCCTTCCATCATTAACCAGTCCCCCAGCACTCCACCCCCCCACCAGCCAGCACTAATATTCCCATAACCCCAGTTGTCCCCCCACCCCCTCCTTGAACTCTTTATTTCTCTCTTTTGTTTCTCCTGGCCTAAGTGACTTTGTTTTGTATTTCAAGTCTTCTGGCTCTGCCCTCCTCCAGTAATAATATATTCTGATGTGTGTGTGTGACGGCTCGCTCTGGCGGCCGCACGGCTGCTGCGTCTGGGCACGGCGCCGCTGTCTGCCCCAGCGTCTCTCCAGACGGGGAAACACCGGGAATAAGATTTCTATGTCTCACGAGAAGAAGAAAAATCTATTGTACTAAAACAAACTCTAATATTGTTTCTTGTGTTTTCCTGTCGATGGCAATGAATATGATGATCATTTTCCAGCTTTTATGAACGATTAAATTTTAGTATGTTTTCATCCTGTCGAGTCTTGGGTGTGTGTGTGTGTGTGTGTGGGTGTGTGTGGGTGTGTGTGGGTGTGTGTGGGTGTGTGTGGGTGTGTGTGGGTGTGTGGGGGTGTGTGGGGGTGTGTGGGGGTGTGTGGGGGTGGGGATGTGTGTGGGGGTGTGGGTGGGGGTGGCCAGTGTGTGGTTGGCCAATGTGTGGGGCCAGTGTGTGGCTATGGTGTGCGTGTGTGTGTGCGTGCGTGCTTGTGTGGCAGCAGAGACCAAATAACCAACCACCATCTGTCGCATCAACTAGTGCTGCTGTAGTTGGCCACAAGGTGGCAGCTGTGTCCTGTGACTCAGACTCAAGACTGGAGAGCCTCCTGTGTCGCACACACTCTCAGACTGTAGAGTCCTGTGTCGCACACACTCTCAGACTGTAGAGTCCTGTGACACACACACTCTCAGACTGTAGAGTCCTGTGTCACACACACTCTCAGACTGTAGAGTCCTGTGTCACACACACTCTCAGACTGTAGAGTCCTGTGACACACACACTCTCAGACTGTAGAGTCCTGTGTCACACACACTCTCAGACTGTAGAGTCCTGTGACACACTATGGAGAGCCTCCTGTGACACACACACTCTCAGACTGTAGAGTCCTGTGACACACACACTCTCAGACTGTAGAGTCCTGTGTCACACACACTCTCAGACTGTAGAGTCCTGTGTCACACACACTCTCAGACTGTAGAGTCCTGTGACACACACACTCTCAGACTGTAGAGTCCTGTGTCACACACACTCTCAGACTGTAGAGTCCTGTGACACACTATGGAGAGCCTCCTGTGACACACACACTCTCAGACTGTAGAGTCCTGTGACACACACACTCTCAGACTGTAGAGTCCTGTGTCACACACACTCTCAGACTGTAGAGTCCTGTGACACACTATGGAGAGCCTCCTGTGACACACACACTCTCAGACTGTAGAGTCCTGTGACACACACACTCTCAGACTGTAGAGTCCTGTGACACACACACTCTCAGACTGTAGAGTCCTGTGACACACACACTCTCAGACTGTAGAGTCCTGTGTCACACACACTCTCAGACTGTAGAGTCCTGTGACACACTATGGAGAGTCCTGGCAGAAAGTAGACCGATGGCCTCTTGAAACTAGTGGCCTGAACTTGCTGCCTGCTAACCCCCAGACAGCAGCAGTCCATTTGAGTCCAGTCCAAACTGCTGGCTGAGTTGGCTAAGTGGAGTGTATTTGAGATCCTCTGATGGCTACACACTCGTCCTGTTTGCCCCAGTGGACACTGCTGGCTGAGTTGGTTAAGTGCAGTGTTGGTCGACAGTGGTAGAGATACTTTAACTCTTGTTGATGCTGTGCTGTGGGCGGAGCCACAGATCGACTCATTTCGGTCTCCCACTCGCCTCACATCTAGAGATCACAGCTTTCAGAAAACATGTAGTTCTGTTCCTGCTGTTCAACCTGTATGCTTAATATATGTACTCAGCACAGGCCTATTTGTGGACAGGTTGTACATTTTGGCCTTATATCCTCAAGGAAAACAGGTTAACCAGCATAAAGTATATATTCCCTACAAGTCTATACCCTCTAGGTAAACTATAAGCCCAGAGAGGCCTGGGTTATGCTGGTTATACCACAGCTAGGGGGAGCTGTCAGGAACGATGAATAGTAGTGCATTATGTACCTACCTGAAGGCTACCTGTACACAATGCAAACACACACTCATAAACGTTGTTGTAGATCTGCATTCTCTATGTTATAAACACACACACACACTCTCAACAGCCAGTTTGTGTCCTCAGAGCGACACATACTGCACTTACCTCTTACATCAGCGGAAGGAAATCTCTCTCTCTCTCTCTCTCTCTCTCATATATATGTATTTATATATGTCCCTCTCTCTCACTGTTGCCCACATAGAGAGGGTTTCCCCCTCCATTCTCTCTCCCTCTCTCTCTCTCCATCCCTCTCACTCTCTCTCTCTCTCTCTGTCTCCCTCTCTCCATCCCTCTCACTCTCTCTCTCTCCCTCTCTCCATCCCTCTCACTCTCTCTCTCTCTCCCTCTCTCCATCCCTCTCACTCTCTCTCTTTCCTCACTCTCTCTCTATCTCCCTCTCTCTCTCTCCATCCCTCTCACTCTCTCTCTTTCCTCTCTCTCTCTCTATCCCATTCTCTGTATCTGTGCTATTTTGTGTTTAGTTGCTGTAGCTGGTTGCCTTGCATGGACTATGTGTGTGTGTGTGTGTGTGTGTGTGTGAGAGTGTGTGTTTTACAGAGAGGAGGCTGGTAGTTTACTTTGTGTGTGTGTACACCCAGGAATGACTCTCTGTCTGTGTGTGTGTGTGTGTATGTGTGTGTGTGCGCGTGCGTGTGTGTGTGTGTATGTGTGCACCTGGGACTGAGTCAGTGTGTCAGTGGTGTACTGCCTCAAGCAAGAGCCTGCCCACCTTCAGCACCGAGTCACACACACACACACACACACTCCTGGCTTATGAGCACCTGAGTCACCTGACCTTATTCCCTTCATGATTTATTAGCTGTGTCAGCTGGGTTCATGCTCTGCTCGCACAACACACACACACACACACACACACACACACACACAGGCCACCAGCCACAGCAACCACTAAACTGGGTGTGATTGGGACAGGGGAGAGAGAGAGGGATAGAGAGAAAGAGGTGGAGGGAGAGTGAGGGATCAAGAGAGAGATAGAGACTCAGAACACCCACAGCCCACACTACTCTTTGCTGAGTTTGAAGGTGATGTCTGCACAGGTGTGTGTGTATGTGTGTGTGTGTGTTTGTGTGTGTGTGTGTGTGTGTGTGTGTGTGTGTGTGTGTGACTGAAGAGATGACTGCCTTTCTTCCAATGCTGAACATATACTGCCATGGCAACACACCAGATGGCACAGCGAAGTGTCCCTAAAAGTGTGTGGCACTGGACCACACACACACATACACACACACACACACACACACACACACAGACACTGGACCATAGAATCACCATCACTGCCCAGAAGACAGATGTGTGTTAGTGTTCTAGAAGGTGATCACATAGTGTGTTAGTGTTCTAGAAGGCGATCACATAGTGTGTTAGTGTTCTAGAAGGTGATCACATAGTGTGTTAGTGTTCTAGAAGGCGATCACATAGTGTGTTAGTGTTCTAGAGAGTGATCATGTAGTGTGTTAGTGTTCTAGAGAGTGATCATGTAGTGTGTTAGTGTTCTAGAGAGTGATCACGTAGTGTGTTAGTGTTCTAGGGAGTGATCACGTAGTGTGCTAGTGTTCTAGAAGGTGATCAGATAGTGTGTTAGTGTTCTAGAAGGTGATCACATAGTGTGTAGAGGTGGTCATGTAGTGTGTTGAAGACGACAAGATAGTTTGTTCAGGCCTCCGCACACCAGTTCTGACAGCATTGCACAGCACTTTTGAATTCGGCAATTTTGTTTTCCTCGACGGCAAATATAGCATGCTAGCCTGTGAAATACTAGCCTGTGGAAAACTAGCCTGTGCTCTGCACTCTGTCAGAACCGGTGGTCGGAGGCCTTTAGTGTTCTAGAAGGTGATAAGATAGTGTGTTAGTGTTCTAGAAGCCGATCACGTAGTGTGTTAGTGTTCTAGAGGATGATCAAAGAGTATGTTAGTGTTCTAGAAAGTGATCATGTAGTGTGTTAGTGTTCTAGAGAGTGATCACGTAGTGTGTTAATGTTCTAGAGAGTGATCACGTAGTGTGTTAGTGTTCTAGAGAGTGATCACGTAGTGTGTTAGTGTTCTAGAGAGTGATGATGTAGTGTGTTAGTGTTCTAGAGAGTGATCGCGTAGTGTGTTAGTGTTCTAGAGAGTGATCGCGTAGTGTGTTAGTGTTCTAGAGAGTGATCGCGTAGTGTGTTAGTGTTCTAGAGAGTGATCACATAGTGTGTTAGTGTTCTAGAGAGTGATCACGTAGTGTGTTAGTGTTCTTGAAGGTGATCAGATGGTGAGTTATTATTCTGCAAGGCTGTGTTGTTGCTCAGTCATTTCAAAAGGGTATTATCCGGGTTGCCGAGGCACAGTCGTGCCTGTGTGTGTGTGTGTGTGTGTGTGTGTGTGTGTGTGTGTGTGTGTGTGTGGGTGCGAATGAGGAGGGTATTCTACACATATTGACTGGCTTGCATGAAGTCATCTCAGATGTTCCAAAGTTCTGTCACGTGAACCCTGAGGAGAGAAGGATATTATTAGCATATGACTCAGGGTGTTTTGTCATTTATGTGTGTGTGTGTGTGTGTGTGTGTGTGTGTGTGTGTGAAAGAACATAGAAAGGGAGTGTGTCTTCTGTCTGTGTTTTACAGCTCTCAGGAGATGTCTGGAAAACCCCTTTATTTCCTTGGTTGTCTCCAGTTGACTGTGTGTGTGTGCGCGTGTGTGTGTGTGTGCGCGTGTGTGTGTGTGCGCGCGTGTGTGTGTGTGCGCGCGTGTGTGTGTGTGCGCGCGTGTGTGTGTGTGCGCGCGTGTGTGTGTGTGTGTGCTTGTACACCAGTGCTATATGACATCCTAATTGGTTAGACTGTCCAGCATCATCAGCCCTTTTGTGTGTGTGTGTGTGTGTGTGCGTGTGTGTGTGCTTGTACACCAGTGCTATATGACATCCTAATTGGTTAGACTGTCCAGCATCATCAGCCCTTTTGTGTGTATGTGTGTGTGTGTGTGTATGTGTGTGTGTGTATCTCTATTTCAATATATACTGGGATATATATTAAACATGAATGCACACCATATACAAATACAACAAATGATGTGTGTGTGTGTGTGTGTGTGTGTGTGTGTGTGTGTGTGTGTGTGTGTGTGTGTGTGTGTGCTGGTGGGTCCATCCATGCTAGACCACTGCCTGCCCCTCCCCACTCTGCCAGGCTATTCTGGGGCAAAGCGTGTCGACTCTCGTTCTGTCAGCGCGTATCCCTGCAGGCCGAGCGCGACTGGAGAGGAGAGCAGAGGAGAGGTGTGTGTGTGTGTGTGTGTGTGTGTGTGTGTGTGTGTGTGTGTGTGTGTGTGAGAGAGAGAGAGAGAGAACTGGGGTGTGAATTTCAGCTTCATTGAGTGAGATAGCGCTCCTCTCTTTTTCTCTTTCCCCCTGTCTCTCATCTTCTCTTTCTCTCCCACTCTTTCTCCGTCTCTAACACTTTCTCTCTCATCCTCTTTTCCTCTTTCTGTCTCTCTCAACACTATTCAGCTGCCTTCTCTCTCTCTGTCTTCTATGCCAATCCCTTTCTCTTTTGCTTTC
Organism: Tenualosa ilisha; assembly: GCA_015244755.2. Classification (NCBI taxonomy): domain Eukaryota; kingdom Metazoa; phylum Chordata; class Actinopteri; order Clupeiformes; family Clupeidae; genus Tenualosa; species Tenualosa ilisha. The sequence continues at coordinate 9,058 of PYXC01002517.1, read as the reverse complement.
ATTCTTTCTCTCTATCTCTCTCTCTCTTTAACACACACACACACACACACACACAAACACACAAACATTCAAACCAAGTTCGTTTGTTGTATTTGTATATGGTGTGCATTCATATTTAATATATATCCCAGCATATATTGAAATAGAGATACACACACACACACACACACAGATGGACCAAAAGCTCAGTGAATATGTTCCTCATACTCTTGGGGGGTGAAGGGGGGTTGGGGGGGTCATCTCCCAAAGCACTGTGGGAAAGGTCACTTTAAGTTTGGGCAACGCTGTGCGTGTGCGTGTGTGTGTGTGTGTTTGTGTGTTTGCTCTGAGGATAGACAGCTCACTGACAGAGGAAGGAGTGGGGAGGCTGATCTGGAGACACAGACTTTCACTTACAGGTGCTGAATTTCTGTGTTTTGTGTTCAGTGGAGGCTGTGTCTGGTGGCCTTGTGTGCAATGTGTGTGTGTGGGACAGACGCTGATTTTGTGTATGTGTCTTTGTGTATGTGTGTGTGACGGATATTTTCCACGCACATTACATTTCCTCACAGACAACGGAATGAAGCAGTGGTGTGCGCACGTATGTGTCTGTGTATGTGTGTGTGTGTGTGTGTGTGTGTTTCTTCAATGTTAACCACACATTACATCATCCCCAGCAGAGGAAAATATTGTGGAGACAGGCAGAGATGCAGTGACCTCTTTAGAACTGTGTGTGTGTCTCCTGCTTACAGCTTCTGGTTAAAGCCTTCCACTGCTTTGAATCAGTGAGGTCAGAGTGACTGAGTGATGAAACAGCCAATCAGAGTGTCTCTTTTTTATGTCAGCCAATCAAATCCTCTCTTTGCGTGACTGTCCAATTAGAGCCAGTCTTTCTATTTCCCTGAGCAATTTTACAGCCCATTTGCATTTTTAAATGAATTGCTGGAGGGTCTAAGAGAAAGGCCACTGTTGGGTTTGTGCAGCAGCATCCTCAAAACACACACACGCACGCACGCACACACACACAAACTAGTTTTATGTAATGACTGCCATAATGACTACTCCATGCCGTTTTTGTGATCACTGCTGAAGGGATTTGTGTGTGTGTGTGTGCTTTACATGTGTCTGGGCTGTGCACGTGTGTGTGTGTTATGCCCCTCTGCACCCCCACTGAACCACTGGCCTTGCAGTCTTTGGATGGTCAATGGTGTACCCCTGGTGTAGGTGTGGATAAGAAGAGCATGTGCTCGCCTTCAAGAGAGATTTGTGTGTCCTGCACCTGAGAGCACCCTGCTCATCTGTGGTGCTTTTTGGATTTACCCCTACAACTCTAACATGAATGATTATTTATTGAAATCAATTCTTATATATTTCATAAACTCGTTGCGGCTTTCGAGACGGCTGGAACAAAGGGTATTGAATAGTTGAACGCTGAGAAGCAGTGTGACACAGGCATGATGTGTGTGTGTGGGTGTGTGTGTGTGTGTGTTGTAAGGTTTTCTGCTCCTCTATCCAATTAAACACATGATCAATGAAGGTACCTTTTATTGATGTCCACACACACACACACACACACACACACACACACACACAAACACACAATCTAATTATGGTGTGCTTTAGCTGTGACATGCAAACTGATTCACACAAATACACACACAAGAGGATGAATGTGACAAACACATTCATACAGGATGAAATGTGTGTGTGTGTGTGTGTGTGTGTCTTTCAATCCTTCCACCCCACATGCAGACATACAAACACACACACATCAGCCTACAGCAGATGGAAAAGTAGGCCACACACAGACCTCTCAGATTTTCTCAGTGTCACAGCCAAACTCAGCAGTCTGTGAAAGGGAGGGAGTGTGGTGTGTGTGTATGTGTGTGTATGTGTGTGTATGTATGTATTAGTGTGTGTATGTGTGTGTATGTGCGTGTATGTGCGTGTATGTATGTATTAGTGTGTGTACGTATGTGTGTGTATGTATGTATTAGTGTGTGTACGTGTGTGTATGTATGTATTAGTGTGTGTATGTGCGTGTATGTATGAGTGTGTGTGTGTGTATGTATGTATTAATAGAATGTGAGTGTGTGTGTGGTTCTATATTCTAATATTTCTGATGAGAGTGTGAGACGGGACAGTCTGTGAGTGTGTGAGTGTGTGTTTGTTATGTAGACTGGTATCTTGATAATTGAGTGAATGAGTTGAGGATGAGGATGGAACAGTCTGTAACTGTGTGTGTGGGCGTGTGTGTGTCTGTGGGCGTGTGTGTACACCTAATGCATTAACATGATTTCCTCTAATATGCAGCTGCATAACACACACACACACACACACACATCTCACACATCCCACACAGTTGTTGTGTGTATGGGTGTGTGATTGTAAGTGCTAGAGTTGGGGTCATGGGACCTCATTCATACAGCAATCAGCACGTCTGCACTCCAAAACCGTTGCTGTCGGTGTATTGGAGTGGAACACAGAACTCTTTTCCATCTCAAGTGGACAACTGTGTGTGGGTGCTGGAGGTGTGTGTGGGTGCTGTAGCTGTGTGTGGGAGCTGTGTGTGGGAGCTGTAGGTGTGTGTGGGGGCTGTAGGTGTGTGTGGGGGCTGTAGGTGTGTGTGTGAGCTGTAGGTGTGTGTGGGTGCTGGAGCTGCGTGTGGGAGCTGTAGGTGTGTGTGTGAGCTGTAGGTGTGTGTGGGACCTGTAGCTGTGTGAGGGAGCTGTGTGTGGGAGCTGTAGGTGTGTGTGGGAGCTGTAGCTGTGTGTGGGAGCTGTAGGTGTGTGTGGGAGCTCTAGGTGTGTGTGGGAGCTGTAGGTGTGTGTGGGAGCTCTAGGTGTGTGTGGGAGCTGTAGGTGTGTGTGGGAGCTGTAGGTGTGTGTGGGAGCTCTAGGTGTGTGTGGGAGCTGTAGCTGTGTGTGGGAGCTGTAGGTGTGTGTGGGAGCTGTAGCTGTGTGTGGGAGCTGTAGCTGTGTTAGGGAGCTGTAGGTGTGTGTGTGAGCTGTAGGTGTGTGTGGGAGCTGTAGGTGTGTGTGGGAGCTGTAGCCGTGTGTAGGAGCTGTAGCTGTGTGTGGGAGCTGTAGGTGTGTGTGGGAGCTGTAGGTGTGTGTGGGAGCTGTAGCTGTGTGTGTGAGCTGTAGGTGTGTGTGTGAGCTGTAGGTGTGTGTGGGAGCTGTAGGTGTGTGTGGGAGCTGTAGCTGTGTGTGGGAGCTGTAGGTGTGTGTGGGAGCTGTAGCTGTGTGTGTGGGAGCTGTAGGTGTGTGTGGGAGCTGTAGGTGTGTGTGGGAGCTGTAGGTGTGTGTGGGAGCTGTAGCCGTGTGTAGGAGCTGTAGCTGTGTGTGGGAGCTGTAGGTGTGTGTGGGAGCTGTAGGTGTGTGTGGGAGCTGTAGCTGTGTGTGTGAGCTGTAGGTGTGTGTGTGAGCTGTAGGTGTGTGTGGGAGCTGTAGGTGTGTGTGGGAGCTGTAGCTGTGTGTGGGAGCTGTAGGTGTGTGTGGGAGCTGTAGCTGTGTGTGTGGGAGCTGTAGGTGTGTGTGGGAGCTGTAGGTGTGTGTGGGAGCTGTAGGTGTGTGTGGGGCTGTATGTGTGTGTGGGAGCTGTAGGTGTGTGTGGGAGCTGTAGCTGTGTGTGTGAGCTGTAGGTGTGTGTGGGAGCTGTAGGTGTGTGTGGGAGCTGTAGGTGTGTGTGGGGGCTGTATGTGTGTGTGTGAGCTGTAGGTGTGTGTGGGAGCTGTAGCTGTGTGTGTGAGCTGTAGGTGTGTGTGGGAGCTGTAGGTGTGTGTGTGAGCTGTAGTTGTGTGTGTGAGCTGTAGGTGTGTGTGTGAGCTGTAGGTGTGTGTGTGAGCTGTAGGTGTGTGTGGGAGCTGTAGGTGTGTGTGGGAGCTGTAGGTGTGTGTGGGAGCTGTAGCTGTGTTAGGGAGCTGTAGCTGTGTGTGTGTGAGCTGTAGGTGTGTGTGTGAGCTGTAGGTGTGTGTATGAGCTGTAGGTGTGTGTGGGAGCTGTAGCTGTGTGTGGGGGCTCCCTTTGTGTGGGAGCTGTGCAGTGCTGACACAGTCCACCTTGGACTGATGGTGTGTG
>PYXC01002516.1:175000-240912 GCA_015244755.2 Tenualosa ilisha | reverse complement strand
CCACTCTGCGTGTGTGTGTGCGCATCTGTTGTGCGTGTGTATGCAATACCATCTGCCTACAAGTTCACTATGGATGGTGTTGTTCCTAAATGAGGTGTGTGTGTGTACTGTATATCGCTAATGCATAGGTGTGTCCTAGCATGTGTGTGTTCCCCAGTGAGTTATGCATCTCAGGAAGCATTATCACTGCATAACACACACACACGCCACACACGCGCACGCACGCACGCGCACACACACACACACACACACCCTGCTAAGTAGAGGTGACATCACGCACTAATAGCTACTAAGTCTCAAGGTGATGGGTTAGTCAGGGAGCAATTTAGCCAATTAGAGAGTGAGTGAGTGAGTGAGTGAGTGGTGTGTGTGTGTGTGTGTGTGTGTGTGTGTGTGTGTGTGTGTGTGTGTGTGTGTGGTGTGTGGTGTGTGTGTGTGGTGTGTGTGTGTGTGTGTTTGGGCACCAGGAAATAGAATTTGATATCTACAGCCACCAGACACACACGCACACGAGCACACACACACTAAAATAATACATTTTCTCCCCAGAGGCATGTTCTGAGAACTGTCAGAGCACAGAACATTGGGGGGGGGGGGGGGGGGGTGCTGGGACAGAGAGAGAGAGAAACAGAGCACAGAGAGTGAGAGATGGAGAGACGAAGGGAAAGGGAAAGAGAAAAAGGAAACTGCTGCGCGCGCATGCGCGCGCGCGCGCACACACACACACACACACACACACACACACACGCATCACTGTTGATGTTCCTTCCCATCACAGGGTGGGTAGACTGGCTGAAGTGCATCAGGTTGGAGAGAGAGAAAGAGAATCTTCCTGATCTCGTACACTCATCTATCAGACACACACACACACACTCAACTCCCTGGTCCAATTCACTCTCTTCCCTTCACCATCTCTCTCTCTCTCTCTCTCTCTCTCTCACTCACACACACACACACACACGCACACGCACACGCACACGCTGAGTAAACACAGTGCCAAATCTGACCTCAGTGGTGTAGTATCAGGTGAGTAATCTGATGCAGACACACACACATACATACACACACACACACACACACACACACACCACACTCGCTAGGTGGGGTCAGACAGGTGCTGCCCATCAAGGGCAGAGAAGAGCACCTGTTCTACCTGTGCCACTCACTTGCACCTTCACTCACTCACTCACTCACACACACACAGACACACAGCTCATCTCGCTGAGTGAACACACACACTCATTAACGGTGCTTGGTCAGACACACTCACACCCTATTCATCTCATCGAGTGGACAGACAGACACACACACACACATGCGCGCGCACACACACACACCTCATCTCACAGAGTTGAGCCACATGCATTTTTGCATGAATGATCATCCCATCGGGCGGGCACGTGCATGCACATGCACACGCGCACACACACACACACGCTCATCTAATAGCCAACTGCACCTGTTCCCAAAATCCTTTGCAAAAGTGGCGACTGATTCCACAGCCAACAAAGAGCACAACAAAGACCAATGGCACTTGCTACCCAACACATTAACACACACATAATTATTGTCTGTACATCTGTGTGTGTGTGCGTGCTTGTGTCCACATTAACACACACATAATCACTGCCTGTACATCTGTGTGTGTGTGTGTGTGTGTGTGTGTGTGCTTGTGTCCAAATGTAACACACACAATCACTGTCTGTGCATCTGTATGTGTGTGTGTACGCTTGTGTCCAAATGTAACACACACATAATCACTGTCTGTGCATCTGTGTGTGTGTGTGTCCAAATGTAGTGACTCTATTGCTTTACAAGAGCTATGATACTTGCTACCAAAAACATCAACACACACATAACCAAGGTGTGTGTGTGTGTGTGCGCGCGTCCAAATGTGGTGAATCCATAGCCTGTACAAGACTGTGTGTGTATGTCTCTGTGTGTGTGTGTGTGTGTGTGTGTGTGCGCGCAGGCATGTGGTGACTACATAACCTGTGTGTGTGTGTGTGTGTGTGTGTGTGTGGTGACTACACAACCTGTGGGAGAGCAGTGACTCTTGTTCCAGGCCCAGTAACAAACATGTAGTCTAACTATACCATGTGCCAATGATGGGCTCATCCACACAGCTATCCAACACTGCACCACTAAAACAAAGCCTGGCAACACAAGGCCAGCAATGGAGGGCTAGACACGTCCACAGCCCAATCAATCCCTCGTTTGAGTCGCTTATCTAAGTCTTGATCTTGTTCACTGGAGCCAATCATTGACTTTCCTGTTGGTCAATAAACCAATCAATGGATTTAAATGGCCATACATCACAGTGAGGTGCTGACTTGCTCCAAAAAACACTATCAAGCTCTGACACCACAGGAAGCGGGGGTCTGTAACGGAGAGCATTCTACCAAGGGGACCACATCAAAAAATAAATAAAATAAGCAAAAATATGTGTTTATATAAATATATATATATACACACACATTCCAACAAGCATCGAATTCCAACAAACATCACCCTCCATATAATCCACAGGATTGAGGACCCCCACAGAGACCGTGGCTTGGTGCTGGGGGAGGGGGGGGGTATTCAGACCAGATGCCCTCCCTCTGAACCTTTGCAGTTCATAGTTGCCAGAATGCAGATTACAATACTCAATGTAGACAACAGACACACACAGATGAATATCTGTGTAAATTTAATCTGACTATCTGTAGACTTCTTGGTGCTGGGCGTGTGTGTAGAGAGGGCAGGCGGTTGCGGAGATAGAGATCTGGCGAGGGAGCCAGAAAGACCGACTAGGCTGCAGTGCACGTCTTGGCCTATAGGGGGAAACGGCGGAGAGAAAGGCTTTGCATGCTGGCAGCAGGTGCCTTTTAATACCGATGTTCAGAAAGCAAAGTTTGGGATTCTGTAGAAAAGAAAAATCTCTGATGTGGCCAATCTGGCAGCAGTGAAATTCAATTTCTAGGGGGAAATATTAACGCACTAAATTGCCACTAGACTCCAAATAAAGCGTGCTAGGGTTGTTAGAGTAAACGAATATATTGCTAGAATGTGTCACTCATTTCTTCCCGGCATTTTTCGACTGGTTAATTTAGAACATTGCTTAACTAAGCCTGACGAGATGCCGCTTTTTAGTTTTCGCCGAAGAGATGAATCCCAAATGTCACACGGGCTTTCGCGCGTTAAAAGTAGATCCAGTAGATCCTGTGCGGTTGTGTAAATTACATTTCAACTGTACCGTGGAAGCAGGTTTGGTGGTCTCGAAAAGGACGGCCGAGAATGAATGATTGATATAGGGGACGTCTGTATTGAAACAATGACGGCTACAGCCAACAAGAGCTAACGCTTAGCCCATAAGGAACAAGCTAACGTTCTTTGCTGCCTCGGCATATTCGGCTGGAAGACATCGAACCGTTTTACGTCTCCAATTACGCTAAACTAGAGGTGACAATTCAACACCTCTCGGTGCAATCTGCTGCTTCTCTGGCCAGCGATGGCTGGCCGATAGGCTCTAGGCTAGCATTTCAGCGACACTTAAATTGAGGGATCTCATAAACAAAACGGCTACACATTAACCAAACGACTCCCCCTAATCCCGTGTCCATGCTGAGAATGATTAGAGCTATGATCGCCTACGGAGACTCGAGCCCCTTTTATCACGCTAAAAAACACTGGGCACAGGCAAGGCGTCTTCAAGTCGAAAGAAAACAATGCACGCCGAACGTTACCCCCCATGTGCTGCATCGTAGCAATATATTCGCGTTAACCTACCTTATCTTAACTCCTTAATGCTTCGTTCAGTCTGCCAGAGATGTACCCTTGCTGTACGAATCGGGACCACGAAAATACTCGTTTCTCTCTCCTCTTCTCCGACGCTTGGAATCCGGAAAGTTCACATGAACCCTTTCAAATAACTGCGGTGGGAGAGACTGCTTCCAAATGGTATTGCAGGCGGGCGGGGCAGCAAGGTCGGGAGGTGGGGGCCGATATACCCAAAGACGGGGGCATTATCCACAAAACCACCAAAAAAAACATCTACTGCCTTTCAGTGCGGCGCTGTCCAATCAAGGCGTGCAGCCGGGATTCGCTGGGAGCGCCAGTGATGTCATTTCAATAAAGCCCTTCTTTTTTGCATAAAACCATCCCCTCCCTAATCGGCCGATACCCCATCGAGAAGCGTCTCTCTCACTCGCCCGCCCGCTCTCTCGCTGAGCAAACACTGGCTGCTCTCATTAACCCATATCCGGCGGCGGCTTGAAGCTCAATCGCCCCGGTTAATATTTAAACTCCGGAATCAAAACACGACGCGTAGTCAACGTCGCCCTCGGATTGAACCCATGCCTGTTTTTGGAGTGGCAAAAATCCAGCGTTTCATCATGACTTCTTTGTGTAGCCAGGCCTCTGAAGGGTTTACATGATCCGTTGTTGCTGTGAGGTCGGTGGTTCGAGGCCCTGGCTGACTTATGTTAATATATCTGCTTCATAGGACGAGAGAGAGAGAGAAGAACTCCTCCTCGGCCTCCTGCTGTGTTAGTCTACATGAGAAAGAGAAAGAAGCTAAAGTTCATCAAGAGTACAGGTAGCACACACACACACACACACACACAGGCCTAGCAGAGTCATGGTCTGTTGTGCACTGTGCCTGTGTTAGGGGCCCTATAATTAGAAATGGTGGACGGGCTAGTATCTTATGAAAAGAATCAGTGTAAACAACATGAAGATATTGACTATTATAATCAAAGCTTATGTTTAAAGGCACGTAGGCCTATTTTTGTTCAACAGTCTGCCTAGGCTACATATCTCCCTCTCTCTCTCTCTCTATTCCTCCTTTCTTTCTGTTCTCCCTCTCCCTCTCTCTCTCTCTCTCTATTCTCTCTCTCTTCCCACTCAGTCTCTGTTTTTTCAGGATAAATAACGCAAATGATGCATTCTCCTCTCATTCTCTCTTCTCTTTTCTCCCTCCCTATTCAGCCTCCCTCTCTCTATCCCTCTCTCTCTATCCCTTTCTCCATCCCCATTCTGTCTGTTCTCTCAGAATAAATGAGCTATGCTGTTGCTGCTACTGTGGCCCAGTTTTGAGATCCATGCAGCGCGATACAGCAGGAGTCGGGGTTCACTGTCTGTCAACACACACACACACATGCACACACAGACATACTGATGCACATACGGATATACACACACACACACACACACACCACCACCAAAGTAAGTCATGGTCAGTTGGTTTCAAATCAGGATAAATCTTTGGCCGTGTTCAGTCTTGATCAGGACAGTTCATCTGAACATAGTTGAAAGTTGAAAGTTAAATAGAGCTAGCGTGACATTTTGGTGTGTCTGTGTGCTCAGAATGACTAAGCAAATATTGACCTATATGCTACAGCTATTCCTCTGAAGCAGGCATCATTGTGTGTGTGTTAGTGTGTGTGTGAGTGTGTGTGTGTGTGTGTGTGTGTGTGTGTGAGTGAGGGGGGGTTGGTGCCACATTGATGAAATATATCAGTAATAACTTCCTGTTCACCCCTCTCTGTATCTCTCCCTCTCTCTCTCTCCCTAACGTAAATTACCTTCCATCTATTGTTGGAATTGGACTGAGAGATCAAAGTAGGCCTCATTTCCCCCCACCCCACACACACACACACTTTCTCTCTCCCTCTCTCTGCCTGTGACCCCACCCCACCATACACACACACACACACTAACACACACACACACACCTCATCCATTTGTCTTTCCTGCTTCCTGTAGTGCTCAGTATGCCTGCTAATCCAGTTAGTGTCATGATGTCTGATAACCCAAGCACCCATCATCCACTTTGGGCCAGCCTCTAGATTCAATAAAAACAAAAAGAGATTTAACCCTTTAAGAGGGTGAGCTATTCTTCTCATTTTTGCCAAGTCATTCCACAGCAGCATCTTGAATGTATCCTTCCACTTTATACCAATCACTACTATTTACACACTATCTGACAGAACTATCAGTTTTCATCATTGATCACACAATTACAGTTGGGATGGCCCCTTGAGCCATGGATCTGCCCAAGGTTTCTTTTTTGAAAAACTATTACAAGGGGCCATCCTTGTTAATGACTGTAAAGTGTCTTGAGACAATTCAATTTTAAATGACAAGTGTTTTGTTGTTGTTGTTGTTTTTTGTTTGTTTGTTTTTTTTGGAGGGGGGGGGGCATATTGTGCTTGCTGCTGGTTTCATATAGACCGCATATGCATTTAGTGCTCTCAGCTGAAAGGACAGCTGGACACATACCAGTACTACACACATCGGTCACACTGGACAGAGGAAGTCTCTGTGCCTCAATCTCTTCAGCTTCCGCATCACTCTAGTATAATACTTAGGTAGCTAACCATTGCTGTTAAGTGTAAATACAGCAGGTCGATTTTAGTATGGGGTGGGGGGAAGGGGGGTGTTGATGACTTCACCCACACTTCACTTCACCCACCCTCCCCGACTCTTACTTAAACCACCTGCAATCTACCCAGTAATGTAAACAGCTTCCCCCTAGGTTAGTACTAGTGTTTGAGGGTCATGTATCAGTGATCTGGTCAGTGTGATACCTGGGAGTAAATGTCAGCTTAATTACTGGAAGTTATGTCTGAAAGCGACAACTGTCTAGCATCCAAACTGGGTGATCAGTGTGCAGACAAAATCTTTGTTATCGGGATCCTTCCCTTTTTTCTGTCCCTGTTTAGACAAAACCAAAGGAAAGTTGCCTTTGTAAGTCAAAAATAAAAGCAATCATTAAAAATATTACTGGTAATATGGATGAGTAATGAGGAAATTATGCCATATACACAACATTCAAATTGTTGTTTTATTATTATTATTATTATTATTATTATTATTATTAAGTTGACGTCTATTTTGACGTGAGTAAAATCACACCACAGTCCAGGCGGTGGCAGTAACGCAGACAGACTGCAGTGATCTGCCTTTGTAAACCACAAAAGAAGAATTTTGTGACAAGTCAAACAGTCTTGGTTGTTTCGTTGATCCAAAACGGGGTGCCTATTATGTAAACTAAAAGATGCGTTTTCCTTCTGTCGGTTGTGTGTGAAGGGATAGCTTCTCCATTAAAAAAATCACTACTAAAAAAAACTACACTACCTCTCAAAGTCGAGCCCCAACTCAATACGCTAAGTGAATGCAGTAAGCCAGAGCTTTGATTCACATACTAAGACGTCAGGTGAACAAAAAGTCAACGGGAGTTATGCACCACGTACGTCTAGGATGTGGCGACGTGGAGCAGCTAGATGCGCACTTGCATCGCAAAACTGAACCGACGTGACCAATCGTCTCAGGGGTGCTGTTAACTCGGGATACATATTTGGACGTCATCATGTTCAATTAATGGGCTTGTTCGGAGTGCCTGGCGGGTTGGACACTTGGTTGAAAGCATTGCATTCTGGTTATGCATTGCATTGCATCACGGACTTTCGCCCAATTCAAAAGCTCTGTTCAGTCAAAATCAAGCCCAGTGTGCGTATTGCTTGGAGGCCACCTGAAACGAGTTCGGTTTTACCTTATTTACTGCGGATGTGACCACGATTCAATAAGATAGTAAATCACGCTTATCTATACGTTTAGCCATCTTCAGTGCAGTACAAAATCTGCACAAAATTCTCATTAATAAATATATATATATTTTTTTTTTTCCTTTTTCCAAGTATTCCAAGATACCCATCAAGATATCCACTTACACTGGAACAAACTGGAATTGCACTAACCACCACCAATGTGTATAGCACCCACCTGGTGATGCACCAGCTTGAAGTGGAGAGGGAGGGAATGGGCGAATGAGTCAATTACAGTGGGCTTGAGTAGGGGGCCAGATTGAATGAGCCAGGTTGAGACTTTGGCCAGGACACCAGCGAACCCCCTGCTCTTTGCGACAAGTACCATGGGTCTTTTATAACTACTGTGAGTCAGGACCTCAGTTTAACGTCTCATCCGACAGACGGGCTCTCCTACAGCAATGTCCCCGTCACTGCACTGGGGCCCTGGCACTGATCTTAGGCGAGAGGAAAGAGTGCCATCTCCTGGCTTTTAATTAAGGCTATCCATAATGATCCACCTTCATGCCGAGGTTCCATTTTTAGAACCAGCGACCTAATAATCAGTAACTTTGTACAACAGAAATACAATAGTTTATTATAGTATGTATCGAATCTCCCCTGATAGCTTTCTTGTGTGTAGGTGTTTAGTCGCACCAAATACAACCATGGGAAACATCTGGAAGGGACTCAGCGTTATGACTGTTCCCACTGTGGTGGCAATAACGCATGGCCCTGGAAGATAAGATAGATCTAAAAGATAGATAAGAATGACTTGGCTGGCTAACCTGGGTATCTGGCAGTGAGGCTTTTTCTCTGGACAAATGTAAGTGATGTTGCTGACAGCCAAAGAGTATAGAAATATAGTAAGGGAAAGTGAAACACGTCGATCCTAGCGGTAGCACTCCTAACCCGAGAGCCATGTTATTGAAAATCCCATAGACCCGATTTTTTTTTAAACTCCCACTAAGACATGACATCAAACTTGTACACAGAAACACATTTTTCATTGTGTATATTGGGATGATCTTGAAACTGTTAAAGTGTAAGGTGAAAATCTAAATTGTGCAATCCTGTCAAAAATGAACTACACGATTAGCATGTTCCCTGTTTATTAGCATGATTAGCTTTAACTATGACATGGACAAAACGACATACTAGCAATTCTTTGTATAAGTAGTTCCCTACACCGCGTTAGAAAAAAAACCAATTAAAACAGGGGCGAAAAATTAAGTATGATAACCATAATTAGCACAGTTGCCAGACATACCATATGGAAACCACTGCTTTAACATCGGAGTGTGAACCGAAATATATTTTTTTGAAAAGAAATTCCCATTCATTTCGCTATAGAGGTTAAAACGTTTCCAGCAGGGGGCGCTGAGATTACGTAGGGTGAGATTTTGCTCAACGAAAAAAAGTCCCACCCACTTAGCCAGGGTCGAACAAGCCCTTTTTCCTAGTGCAACCAATCGATTTTTAGATTTGGTCGTTTCGTCGTGACGTGGGTAAAGCGCCGGAACCGCCAACTGTCCACAGTCAGTAAAATAAAACCGTAGCAGAGAATTCTTCATTTTTAATAGGGCTCTTTTCTTTTACTGTCCATGGGCTCCAGCTGTAAAACACCATTGCAATGGACACAGAGTTCCCTACAGCAGAAATGTCTGTGAACGACAGCTGCCGACTTTGTGACAGAAATTTACGTACTGATGGGAAAATCGGCAATTCAATGCTAATATTTGACCGTAAGGATAAATATGGTTATATATATGACCAGTTGTCGAAACTAGGTTTAGTTCTCGATAACACGCCGCTTCGGTCCTCTAGAATCTGTCGCAAATGCTTTACAGTGATTGCCAGGTTACAGCGCGATAAGGAAGTCATTGATGAGTGGAGAAAACAAGAGATTCTGGAGACCTGTCAGGAGTCATGTGTGAGTTCAACAGATGATCACACACCCTCTGAAACCAAATCCACTGACAAAACGTTACCATCGCTGAGCACTGTGACAGAGGTGAGCGAAACAACGCAGTACGTAAGTTTTGTTGTCGGTTGCAGGCAACACGTCTAGTCCATAAAATTGTTTGTTATACAGCTTAAGAAATACTTGGTACATGTTCATTTTATTTTTTTGAAGCCGTCAACATCTAACTTTTAATTATGGGAGAAGTGCGACTAGATGGGCTCAGACCAGCCTCTTTGATTATTGCTTCTGCAGAAGCCTTACGGATGCCCAGACTGCAACAAGAGTTTCAGAAAGGCAGTGTTACTTCGGAGACACCAGCGACTTCACACGGGGGAAAATGTCCTCCGATGCCCCCAGTGCGACAGACCTTTTACTCTGGCTGCTCAGCTGGAGAGACACCTGAGGGCGCACACGCGCCCACCCAAGTCTCTCAAGTGTTCACAGTGTGAGAAGCCGTTCACGAGCCTGTATTACCTGCACGTGCACCAGAACAAGCTGAACAACGTCAAGCCCACCCAGTGTCCACACTGCGACATAGTAAGATTATAGAATTGTGTATATTTAAAACGTTTGTATATGAACATTTCAATATCAGCCATCATGGCAGTAAAAGTCCAGTTAATGATGCTGTACGAAATCGTTTTGTTGTCGTTTGTTTAGTAGTGTTTTGGTACTCAAGTCCGTTGTGACAGATTCTCTGTCGCTCCTCTTAATAATATCCAGGGGATACATTTTGATGTCTTGTAGTTGATGTGCTTGTTGAGGGTAAGAGGTGGGTTGGCTGGCTGGCTGAAAGGAATGGGTTCTGATGTGTGCATCATGGAATTATATCCCTTGAAAAGATTCAGTTCAATCAAAAATAAAATAAAACAAAAAATAGACTACAATTTGGCATGCATTCCTGTAAATGAACTCAAACAAGGTGAGTTTTAAACTATATGCAGCTTAGGCATCATTCAACAAGATCACCTGTTGTCACCCGATCACCTGAGTGCTGTATAAAATTATTTATATTCTTTTTGCTAACATAGTGCCCTTGTTTGTTTACATAAGAAAGTGCATAATTCATTGAATTGCAGTGTTTTGAAACTGCATTTAGCAAGGTAAATTTAACTGCTTGTGCATGCACATGAGTATGGAAGCATATGTGTAGCAATATTCAAATGGGAATGCTAGTTTAAAAAGCTACTACTACTACTACGGTGCCAGCATCATTGTATGCATCTCAGTCCATATTTATGCACAACTTATTGTCTGGTGTAATTTCCTAAGGTTGACGATCTGTATGGTGCAAGCATGGATGGTCCGGACCTAGAAGTTTATTAAATTTTTTTAGCCAAAAGAATTCAAATTGATTTGAGGATTGCATTGGCACTTTGCATATCAAAATACAATTTGTAAGAAAATATTGTAAATTGCAATATTAAATTGCATAATGAATTGGCAATTGCATTATGTAATGTCTATTATAATTGAATATTGTAGATAGCATTCCCATTTGAATTTTGCTACTCATATGCTTCCATACATGAGGGCGCAGAGATGTTTATTGATGTTTCTCCCCAGTTAAAGGCGAAATATGGTGTGAGTCAGTCAATAGCCCTGTTGTTCGATGTCACCAAGTGCTGTCTGTAGGAAAAAGCACTAGGAAATTTGATACAACATAGACCATGGTGGCAAACCAGCAGCAACGTTAACTGAATGGGGCATAGGAACTCACTTTCAATTTCATTTTCCTATGCCCCATTCAGTTAGTGTTAGCCGCCAGTTCACTATTCGCTCTGTGTTATTTCAAGTTTTCTTGTTCTAATCTCTACCAACAGCACTTGGTAACCTTCAACCTTGATTCACGTAGGATTTCTCCTTTAAGAAGCATCTCTAGAAGATCCACAACTGTTTAACATTTCTGACTGTACATTTACCTGACTGTTGTATGTTGAACAGATGCCCAATGTTTGATTATTAAATTTTGTTATACTCACTCAACCTTTGTAGGTGTTGAGTCGCACCACGTGCATCAGTTATCACCGTGGTAAACATCTGGAAGGGACTCAGCAGTACGAGTGTTCCCACTGCGGGAAGCTGTTGAGCAGCGCCACCAAGCTCAAGGACCATCAGAGAATCCACGGAGAGAAGCCGTACAAGTGCCCGCTGTGCCACGCTGCGTTCCTGCGACCATCGTCGCTTGCGACTCATCAGCTCAAGCACACGGGCGAGACGCCATTCAAGTGCTGCCAGTGCAACCAGTCATTCAGCCGTAAGATGTCGCTAAAGAACCACAAAAGGACGCACGATGATGATGTCGGAGGCCAGCTGTGCCGCTGCGCCCAGTGTGAGAAGATTTTCGCTCCGCCCACTCGGCTCACGTCCCTGGAGAAGCGACGTCACAAGTGCCCACAGTGTGGGAAAGCATTTGAGCGCCTGACGTACCTACGGTTCCACCTGAGGACTCATGCAAGGGCAAAGCCTAAGGGTGAGTGTTCAGAACCGAGAATTAAGTAGAACTGAGAATTGAAGGCTTTAGTTCACTGGAATTGTATCCCTCTGACATTATCAATTCCCCTTTTCAGTGCCGGCATGTTTTTCAGACTGTGGTCAATGGATCTTTCTGAATATTAAAATAGATAACACAGTTCTACATGGTTTCCTTCATTCTAATAAGCTGCTGTGGTCACATTAGTCGTGCAGACTACACTGTAGGCCTGTGTGCTGATACTGAATACCTTCGAAATGGAAGGAATTGATAAGAAAATCTATAAAGAATTATATCGATAATCAGAATGGGCAACGACACTGATATTGATGAAAGTCTATTGATTCCTACCTCTAGGTAAGCCCTTCAGATGTGGCCAGTGTGACATGGAGTTCTCGAGTACCTCGCTGCTGAAGAAACATCAGAAGAAACACCAGAAAGCTTCAGCGCGTGTCGGCCATAGCCATGGGCGTGGTCCCCCCGGTAGCTACCGCTGCTGTCAGTGCGACCGGGTCTTTGACTACAAGAGGCCGCTCCGAGCTCACAAGAAGGAGGCACACCCTGAAGCAGAGCTTTGTGACTGCCCTCTGTGTCGGATTATCTTTGCGCCTCATGAGTGTGTTGATTGTGGCAAAACCTTTAGTTGCCTGTCAGCGCTCCTCCGTCACGAGCGCACGCACACCGGCGAGAAGCCCTTCCTGTGCTCGGTGTGCGGCAGGAGCTTTGCCCAACGCACGGGCCTCATCCAGCATGAGAGTGTCCACTCGGGCGAGAGACCTTACCGGTGCCCTTCGTGTGGACGGGCATTCGCAAACACAACGGACCTCGATGGGCACCAGTGCCGCCCCGAGGGCATTCAAGATGGCGCAGGGTCCACAGGGAGAAAGCTTACAGGTGCACGCTCAGGTGAGCTCTCAGGCGCAGGAAGGCGTCCATACCAAAGAAGGACTAAAGAGAAAGCCACACAGGGGAACAGGTGTACACAAGTCTGGAGCTAGTCCACAGGCTAGATAACATGGGCTACATATGACCCTGACTAGCCTACAGGCTAGATAACTAGGCTACATATGACTCTGACTAGGCTACATATGACCCTGACTAGCCTACAGGCTAGATAACTATGCTACATATGACTCTGACTAGGCTACATATGACCCTGACTAGCCTACAGGCTAGACAACTAGGCTACATATGACCCTGACTAGCCTACAGGCTAGACAACTATGCTACATATGACTCTGACTAGGCTACAGGATAGATTACTAGGCGACATATGACCCTGACTAGGCTACAGGCTAGACTAATAGGCTACATATGATGCTGACTAAGCTACAGGCTAGACTACTAGGCTACATATGACCCTGACTAGGCTACAGGCTAGACCACGAGGCGACATATGACCCTGACTAGGCCACAGGCTAGACTAATAGGCTACATATGACCCTGGCTAGGCTACAGACTAGACTACTAGGCTTGCAAACTAGCAATCATTTAACTTGATTATTCATTAACTTTGTAAACATGTTCTGAGTATTTAGCTGTAAAAAACTTCAGAGAATTAACTTAGTACTTTCACATTCCCCGTCATGTGTCATTCAGTAAACAACTCAGAGTAGAAATCTTAGTCTGGGCCTACTTTGAACAAATTAATTGATACACACCCTGTTAGCCAATCAGAAATCAGTATTCCATTTCTTCTGGTGATAGTAAGACAAATGAATTGTTTCTTTCCTGATTCTGTGATGTCACTGGGAGGCATAACTGCAACTGTATCTGTGGTCAAACACCTTCACTCCTCAGACTGTTGATGTTTTCAACATGTCCATGGTAGGTTAGGCCTGTTCACACCCTCTTGTTTTTGCTTCAGCAGAAGAGGAAGGCCTGGCACAGCCCAAACCCAGGCCTCATGAATGCCCAGACTGCAACAAGAGTTTCAGATATGCTGCCTTACTCCGGAGACACCAGCAACTTCACGCAGGGGAAAATGTCTTCCGTTGTCCCCAGTGCAACAAGCCCTTCATACTGCTGACTGAGCTGGAGATGCATCTGAGGACACACACATACTCACACACACCCAAGTCTTTTAAGTGCTCACAGTGTGAGATGCCATTCACTCGCCTGTGTGACTTGTGGACACATCAGAACAAGCTGAAAGGTGTCAAGCCCACTCAGTGTCCACAGTGTGAGAAGGTATATATTAATGTGTGGAATGCACTCAGTGTCCACACTGTGAGAAGGTATATATTAATGTGAGGGATGCACTCACTGTTGCACGATATTTGGATCGGATATCGGTCAATCTGCCAATCCATGGGCTATTTTAAGTGCAATTAATAAAATGACCATAAAAATAATGTAATTTGCTGTAAGTTTTAATGAACAACCTGCAGGTGTTTAACCTGAATGGTTCCTGTTAGCGAACTTAGCTCATGTTGAGTCTGCTTGTAAGTAATGCCTATATTAGTCTCCACATGGATAACAGAAATTGCATATTGCAAGATAATTCTTTCCTATAATCCAGTGAAGATTCTGCTTAAATTGTCTCTGAATATTCATTTAAACTGATGCGATATAAAACATAATCAACATCTGCAGCGGCCTACTGATTTCCACCTGCACCTTGCATAGAAACAAAGTTGGGTTCACTGAAGTCCTGTAGTGTTAGGTTCATGCAGAAGAATTTAAAGTGGCAGGCACTTAACTTAGAGCTAGGCAAACATCAAATACAATGTCATGACACTGGCACACACTTGTTTATTTTTAATTATATTCTAAAGAACAAATTATTATATTTATACTTGCGTTATTTTGTTTGTTTTTCTGTCTTGGCTTGGAAAATAATGCCCAGTTGGGAGAGTAGGGCAGTAAAGGCTGAGGATGATTCCTGTCTCCTAATTCAATGGGGATATCGGATCAGTATTGGGTATCGACTGATATGCAAAACCCATGTATTGGAATCGGTATCGGCAGCAAAAAAAAGTTGGACTGGTGCATCCCTAATTAATATATTCTGGCAATGTTTTTAGAATTCATGTTATTATGTCATTCTGGATGTTTTTCCATTAAACTAACGTCATTTATAATGTTTTTTATTGTTTACCTTGAAGGTCTTCAGCCGTACCACATGCATGAAGTACCACCGTGGGAAACATCCGGAAGCGACGCAGCACGTCTGCTCGCACTGTGGGAAGGGCTTCAGCGGTGCCACAACACTGCGGAATCACCAGAGACTCCACCAAGTGAAGCCGTACAAATGCTCACAGTGTGACGCAGCGTTCCTTCAGCCATCATCGCTTGCCAGACATCGGCTCACGCACACGCACAAGAGGCCGCTCAGGTGCTGCCAGTGCAGCAGTGCTTTCCAAGACAAGTCATCGCTGAGGCACCACAAGAGGATGCATGCCGATGACGCAGGTGGTCAGCTGTGTCGCTGCATCCAGTGTGAGGCGATTTTCGCTCCGTCCACACGGCTCACCTCTCTGCAGAAGCGACATCACAAGTGCACGCATTGTGGAAAAGCTTTTGCGCGTCTTTCTCACCTGAGGCTACATCTGCGGATGCACACGCGGGAAAGGCCCTTCCGCTGTGGTCAGTGCGAGAAGACGTTTTCATATGACTCACAGCTGGAGGTGCACAAGAGGTCTCACCAGAAGGCGACGCGCGTCCCTCGGAAGGATGCAGGTGCGTCACAGTTGAAGAGGCACCCTCAGGTGGTGCTCCCGAAAGTGACGCGTGTTGGCGGCGGCAGCTATCAGTGCTGCCGATGTGATCGGACTTTCAGGCAGAAAAGGGCCCTCAGGACGCACAGGAAAGAGGCGCACGCCGACGCGGAGCCCTGCGCTTGCCCCCAGTGTCGCAGGATCAGGCCTTACGAGTGTTCCGAGTGCGGCAAGTCCTTCAGTGTTCCCTCTGAACTCCGCTGTCACCAGAAATCACACTCCAACGAGAAACCTTACGTGTGCCTGCACTGTGGCAAAAGCTTTGCGTGGCCGGACAGCTTGCGCAGTCATGAACGCACTCACAGCACAGTAAAGCAGTTTGTGTGTTTCGACTGTGGCAAAGCATTCAGTGTCCCGGCAGATCTACGCAGACATCAGAGGTTGCACACTGGAGAAATGCCGTATGCATGTGAGCAGTGTGGCAAGACCTTTGCGGTGTCAGGGGCTCTGCGTAACCACCAGCGAGTGCACAGCCACGAGAAGCCGTTTGTTTGTTCCATATGCGGCAAGGCCTTCCTTTGGCGTCATGCCCTCATACGGCACGAACTCGTGCACACGGGCGCGAAGCCTTACCCGTGCTTGCGGTGTGGGCGTGCGTTCACGCGCACGACGGGGCTCGCGACGCACCGATGCTCTGCCGAGCGCCATCATGAGGGCACAGACGATACCAGTGGAGAGCCTTAGGGAAGAGGGGCACAGAGGATACCAGTGGAGAGCCTTAGGGGAGAGGGGCACAGAGGATGCCAGTGGAGAGCCTTAGGAGAGAGGGGCACAGAGGATGCCAGTGGAGAGTCTTAGGGAAGAGGGGCACAGAGGACACCAGTGGAGAGCCTTAGGGGAGAGGGGCACAGAGGACACCAGTGGAGAGCCTTAGGGGAGAGAGAGGGGCACAGAGGACACCAGTGGAGAGCCTTAGGGGAGAGAGAGGGGCACAGAGGACACCAGTGGAGAGCCTTAGGGGAGAGGGGCACAGAGGACACCAGTGGAGAGCCTTAGGGGAGAGAGAGGGGCACAGAGGACACCAGTGGAGAGCCTTAGGGGAGAGAGAGGGGCACAGAGGACACCAGTGGAGAGCCTTAGGGGAGAGGGGCACAGAGGATACCAGTGGAGAGCCTTAGGGGAGAGGAGTACAGAGGATACAGAAAGGAGACCTACTTGCACTCAAAGAAATAAGTCATGATGGGCTAGTAGCATTGTGCCCTTGAGCAAGGTGCTTATCCCTGAGGAGAGACTGGCCCTGTAGGAGAGGCTGGCACTGTAATTGACACTGACAAATGTAAATCACTTTGGATTAAACCGTTTGCGAAATGCATTGATGTAAATATAAATCTGACCCTTAATCCAAACTACAACAAAGACAGTCATGGACAAACACTGGAATGCAAGTGTAAGACATTTACTGTACGAATTATATGCATGAGGGACGCAAAAATGGTTTGTTGACTTTACTTGTGTGTTTGTAAGTTATTTGCCTCATGTCTCACTGGGTGAGTTTTCTAGAATATTGTGACTGCATTCAGGTTTTCAAGTGTCACCTTCCAAAGTTCATACTGTGGTAACCAGTAAGCTCCAGAATTGCCTGTTGTATTTCATTATGTCAAATTAGTCTAGAAAAATCTGTCTGCTAAATAAAAGTTGGAAAATATTCATGGCCATCATGTGTCTTGTTTGTAAATTTTGCTGCAAAGAAACTGCTAACGTAGTAGTTTTTAAAATGTGAGAGATTTCGCCTGTTCAGTAAAGTAGGAAGTGGTGCTGGATGAGTTTATCAATCAGCAGTGTGGGGTTCTAAATGTTGTCTCAGCAGTTTTGTAACTAAATGACTGAGGGTGTAGCAACCTTGAAGACAAACAAACGTCTAAGGAAATAGAGCAAACGCATAATTCTTGTGAACGTTTTTAACCGCATTTTTTTACTCAAACTGACGGACCACAACGTCCATTTTATCCCTCAAATCTCATGTTGGTCCTTGAATTGCCATATCAGTCATTCATTGGCTCTTCAAGAGCTTCTTAAAGATAGGCAGGGACGCCCCTGAACGAGTAACGCCTGGTAGGTCATTCCACCAGCGTGGGAAGACCCATGAAAAGAGTCTGGATTGCCGTGTGCGGGTGCTGGGACTGCCAGACTGCATTCCTTGATGACCAGAGTTGACAAGGGGTAACATAAGCTATTATGCAGGCACTTAATGGGTCTGCTACCTCCTTAATCAAGCAAGTTGTAGGCTAGCATCAGTGATTTGATTTGATTTTTGCTGCAGAGAAACTGCTAACGTTAGTTTCTAAAATGTGAGCGATTAGAAGACTAAAGCATCAACGTCTCTCTTTGTAATCTACACACCCTACAGCAAACATAGAGTTCCAGAGGTCAAATCTGAAGGGTCTCCACGTCTGGGAATAAACTTGAAGGTGTTGAGAAACACTGGGCAATCTCATGCTTCAGTCATATGATAACATAAAACACTTCTCATTATGTGAGCTTATCCGCACCACTACACGGCCTGGCAACGAATGACTGATGTGGCAATTCAAGGCTCTACATGAGATTTGAGGGATAAAATGGACGTTGTGGTCCGTCAGTTTGAGTAAAAAGGGGCGGTTAAAAACGTTCACAAGAATGATGCGTTTGTTCTATTTCTTTAGACGTTTGTTGGTTTAATAGCCCGTTTTTTCTTCATGTTTAACGCAGAGGCCAATCATTCGGTCGCCAGATGCTGCTGTGCATACCTAAAATGAACGGACGCATTGGAACTGACGAAAACATTTGTCTATTGAAAAATGTGATGTTTACATGGCGACAAATAACTAAACATACAAGGACAAATTTCAATTCGTTTGTCGGTGGGTCTAATCTGGCGCTAGCTGCCTTCAACCAATCGCGTTTGGTCAGCACGTATGTTGTGCGCCGGAACTGCCCGCTAAAAAAAGAGAACAGCGCTTGACAGACACTAGCGCTGTGGATAGAAACTTCACAGAAATGTCTGTCAACGACAGCTGCCGACTTTGCAGCACTAATTTACGTATACATGGCATAATCTGTCATTCAAGGCTGATATTCGACAGCAAGGATAAGGATGTCAGTGTCTATGATCAATTGTCGAAACTAGGTTTAGTTCTCGACAACACGCCGCTTCGGTCCTCTAGAATCTGCTGGAAATGCTTTACAGTGATTGCCAGGTTACAGCGCGATAAGGAAGTCATTGATGAGTGGAGAAAACAAGAGATTCTGGAGACCTGTCAGGAGTCATGTGTGAGTTCAACAGATGATCACACACCCTCTGGAACCACTGAAACCAAATCCACTGACAAAACGTTACCATCGCTGAGCACTGTGACAGAGGTGAGTGAAACAACGCAGTACGTAAGTTTTGTTGTCAGTGGCAGGCAGTACGTAAGTTTTGTTGTCAGTGGCAGGCAGCACGTTTGGTCCATGAAATTGTTTGTTTTGCAGCTGTAGAAATATTTGTGACGTTTTTTTTTCATCCACATCTAACTTGCAAATTTGGATGAAGGGCGACTAGGTGGGCTCAGGCCAGATAGGATAGTGCACCCCCCACCTTCCAATTAGCCAACGTTTTAAAAAGCTCTGGCCATGCTGAATGTGAATTTGATTGTTAACATTTAACATTTTGAGATGCATTCACTGTTTGTGGATTGCTTTGTTTCCTTCATCAGAAGCCTTACGGATGTCCAGACTGCAACAAGAGTTTCATACATGCCAAGACACTCCAGAGACACCAGCGACTTCACACGGGGGAAAATGTCCTCCGATGCCCCCAGTGCGACAGGCCCTTCAGTCAGCCGAATCACCTGAGGAACCACCTGAGGAAGCACAGGAACACGCCCAAGTGTGTGAGTTCAACAGATGAGCCTCCGTCCTCTGCAACGCCAGGAGGAGCCACAGAGAAGTCAGTGCAGAGCACTGAGAATGAGGTCTGTAAATTGGTGCGATGTGTACATTGTAGTTGTTCCATCAGTTGTAGGACAGTCAGTCTAGGGGTCTCAAACATTCAGCTCAGGGCCAGATCCGGCCCTTCATCATTTTATGCGTCCGGATTCAAAACGTTTGAAAAGAATTGTATGAAGTTATTTTTAATAATAATTCATTAATTTTATTTGGATTAAATAATCCTACATCACACTTGAGAAATGCAGTCTGCGACAGGAAAACTGCAGTTGTTTTTTTTGTAACAGTCCTGCAATATTCAAGTACAGCAAAAAGTCCAAACTACAGCATTAAAGTGCAGTATCTTTGTAAAAATTTGAATGAATGCAGTTTCTCATGTCCAAAATTACATTTACATTTATGTATATTTAGTATTAATATTTAGTAGACACTTTTATCCAAAGCAACTTACACAAGAGGATCAACAATGAAGCTACATAGAAGAAGTCTTAAAAAGAACTCCACTAGGGTTCCTGAGGTGAGAGTGCAGAACTGATGTCAGGTGGAGAATGACAAGGGGGGGGGGGAGGGGTGGAGTACAGGCTATGTGCGAGGACATGAGGTGCTTTCTGAAGAGCTGGGTCTTCAAGAGCGTCTTAAAGATAGACAGGGACGCCCCTGCTCTGGTAACGCCCGGTAGGCCATTCCACCAGCGTGGAATGACCCATGAAAAGAGTCTGGATTGCCGTGTGCGGGTGCTGGGACTGCCAGACTGCATTCCTTGATGACCAGATGACCAAAGTTGACAAGGGGTAACATAAGCCATTATGCAGGCACTAAAGGAGGTAGCAGACCCATTAAGCAAGTTGTGGGCTAGCATCAGTGATTTGTCAGGACAGGAAATGGAGAGCTAATCTATCATGAGGAGCTAGAAACTGACTGGTATTTTTTACAAACTGATTATTGTTTTCTTGTTTACAAACCGATTTTCTGTTGACAAATGATTATGATTACTATGATTACGATTATTATGTCATGTTTGCAAACTGCTGTGCATGTCTGACTGTACCTTTAGCTGATTGTTTTTATTGATGAAAGGATGCTTAATATTTTTCTGTATGTATGTATTTCTGTATGTATGTATTTCTGTATGTGTTTCTAATGAAATTTTGTTATGCTTACTAACCCTCAACATGCTGTCAACATGTCAGGAAGCAACGCAGTCGGGTGATGATGGACAGTCGCCGATGCCGACCAAAGAAGAACTAGACGAGTCGATCATCAAAGTCATAATAGGGACAAATACAGAAGGCACAGAAGATCACAATTATTTCAGTCAAGGTAAGTTAAGCAGCGCAGTGTTTTAGTCAGTCCCATCCTCTTTAAAGCTTCTGTAGTCTTGTGCAAGAGAAAAGAAAGAAAAGATACAAAATACACCACAGTAACAGCACAAGACACAACACACACCACAGTAACAGCACAAGACACAACACACACCGCAGTAACAGCACAAGACACAACACACACCACAGTAACAGCACAACACACAATACACACCGCAGTAACAGCACAAGACACAACACACACCACAGTAACAGCACAAGACACAACACACACCGCAGTAACAGCACAAGACACAACACACACCACACACCGCAGTAACAGCACAAGACACAACACACACCACAGTAACAGCACAAGACACAAAACACACCGCAGTAACAGCACAAGACACAACACACACCGCAGTAACAGCACAAGACACAAAACACACCGCAGTAACAGCACAAGACACACCACACAACACACACCGCAGTAACAGCACAAGACACAAAACACACACCACAGTAACAGCACAAGACACAACACACACCGCAGTAACAGCACAAGACACAACACACACCGCAGTAACAGCACAAGACAGAAAAGGCGGTGAATGTGTGGAACCACTTCACATCACACATAGGGTCCAGGGGTACTTTCCCCCCCTGAAGTGGATATGTCACTTTTAATAAACACTCTGTTAGGCCTATAGTACATGTTATTGTGCTGATCTCACACCATGGGCAGCAGGTAGGCCTATAGTAAGTGTTATTGGTCTTACACCAGCAGGTAGACGTATTCATAGACTGCTGCCCATTATTATTATTGTTGTCATAATTTCTTTAAGTATATTTTTATTTTTAGTATTTTTTTAAAGAATTCTGTCAGGCATTTTTGCCTTTATTGAGATCGGACATTTAGAGGTAGGCAGAAAACAGGGAGCGGGAGAGACAGAGAGATGCGGAAAGATCAGGACATGACCTTGGGTGAGATTCAAACCTGGGTCCCTGGGTTTATGCTATGGTATTAGCTGCAAGTGATTTATGCTATGACATTAGCCGCGACCTGTATATGATTGCCCAAGTCCCTGGGTTTATACTAGAGCATAAGCTGTTACCTATAGATGATTGCAACAAAATGGAAATATTAGGGAAATAAGGGAACTGCCATTATGTCATATTTTCACTTTTTTGGAAACGGATTCAGACATGTAAAAAGTGTCATGACTGGAAAAGGTTATATATATTTTAATAGCATTACATTTTTGCATGTTTATAAAAAATGTAAGTGTATAAACATCAGTCCAAAAGAATATGAAACATATATTGACCATCAACTGACTTTTACTTCAAAACAGTTCTAAGTCTATCTCTAAACAGTGATAATCAGGAATGAAAAAGGTTGAATTATCCTTCAAGAATGTCGTACACAACTAAAACAAAACAAAAATCTTCTTGTTCTCTCTGCCCTATGAGTGCATAGGATGCAGGCCAATCCAGTTTTGCATTTTATTAGCGATAAGCTTCTTCAGACCTTCCTCTTTGTTTTTGGCCCTGTCAGCAGAAGACCAAGGACTGACGCAGCTTAAACGCAAACCTTACGGATGCCCAGACCAAGGACTGACGCAGCTCAAACGCAAACCTTACGGATGCCCAGACTGCAACAAGAGTTTCAGCAATGCAGCGTTACTCCAGACGCACCAGCGACTTCACACAGGGGAAAATGTCCTCCGATGCCCGCAGTGCGACAGACCTTTTACTCAGGCTGCTCAGCTGGAGAGACACCTGAGGGCGCACACGCGCCCACCCAAGTCTCTCAAGTGTTCACAGTGTGAGAAGCCGTTCACGAGCCTCCGCTACCTGTACATGCACCAGAACAAGCTGAACGACGTCAAGCCCGCCCAGTGTCCACACTGCGACATAGTAAGATTATAGAATTGTGTAAAATTAAATAGTAAGATTATAGAATTGTGTATAATTAAATAGTAAGATTATAGAATTGTGTATAATTAAATAGTGAGATTATAGAATTGCGACAAGGTAGTTCATGTCTTAGTAATATGTTCACAAAACATCACAAACCCTTTTATTATTAAACTGCACTCACTATGACTTCTTTGACCCTTTGAGCCCTTGCCTATTTTTGGTGTAATTTCACTACCTTAACTCTGTAAGCTCTTATCTCAGGCCATCAACACAGGCTACATGTTGATTTTTTCTTTAAGCTCTTATCTCAGGCCATCAACACAGGCTAATATCTTTTGGATAGAGGAGGTTGGAATCTGGCAATATAAGAATCATGATAGTGGGATACTTTAGGACTTCTAGAACTACTTCTGTTTGCAAAAATATATGTATTGACAGAATATTTTATTCATTTCCATATTTTATTTGTATTTTATTGCACAGAGAAGACTAGTAGACACAGTAGACACAGATTAGACACAGAGCTGCATGATATTCAGCTCTATTGCTGTTCTGTAATGGCATTTCTAGCATCTGCCCCGGCTATGTGACAGACAGGTGTCTGAAAACAACTGATATGGAGAAGAAATCCTTTATTTTGGGGTGGAGAGGGAGAATGGGGGGTTGGAGACAATGCAGAGCTGTATTAGTGACATTCGTCTAAATCAAATTTCAATGCTAATTATCTCGCAAACCTCAAAATCTCAAAAAAATATTAGCCTGGCGCCTAGCACCATTGGAAAGGTCGGGTTGTGCAGTTTCACGTGATGTGCATGTGATGTCTCTGTGACGAAAACTCCGTGAGTAATCTGACCGTTGGCCGTTGGGCGCATGGTGCGGTCCTCGGTCTCAAGGGGTTAACACAGGTTTTACCAAACGTACGCATTTCGGCGTTGGGCCATCAAGTACGTTTTTGGTCCAGTAGACCTGTGGTAAAGACGTTTTAGTGAGTGCGGTTTAAGTAGACCTGTGGTAAAGACGTTTTAGTGAGTGCGGTTTAAGTTGAATACATGATTTGGTTTTGACGCACACAAAAAACAAAAACGTTCTTTTTTGTTTGGAGAAGGACGTGCCAGTTCTTCACAAGTCCTCATAATTACTGCCCTCATGGTTGCTTTATACTAATAGTTTTTTTATTCTTACCACTTAGTTTGAGTTGAGGTTTTCTTGTGTGTGTTTTAAAGGTGCTGAGTACAGGTTTTTTTGTGTGTGTTTTGAAGATGCTGAGTCGCACCACGTGCATCAAATATCATCGTGGGAAACATCTGGAAGGGACTCAGCAGTACGAGTGTTCCCACTGCGGGAAGCTGTTGAGCAGCGCCACCAAGCTCAAGGACCATCAGAGAATCCATGGAGAGAAGCCGTACAAGTGCCCGCTGTGCCGCGCTGCGTTCATGCGCCCATCGTCGCTTGCATCTCATCGGCTCAAGCACACGGGCGAGACGCCATTCAAGTGCTGCCAGTGCAGCTCTGCTTTCCGCTGCAAGTCATCGCTGAAGCACCACAAAAGGACGCACGATGATGATGTCGGAGGCCAGCTCTGCCGCTGCGCCCAGTGTGAGAAGACTTTTGCTCCGCCCACTCGGCTCACGTCCCTGGAGAAGCGACGTCACAAATGCGCGGAGTGTGGGAAGGCGTTTGAGCGCCTGCCGTACCTGAGGCTTCATCTGCGGACACACACGCGGGAAAGGCCCTTTCGCTGCGGCCAGTGTGAGAGGACCTTCGCCCGGGAGTCACAGCTGGAGACACACCAGAAATCTCACCAGAAAGCAACGTGCATCTCTCGGAAGGCTACAGGTGCCTCACAGTTGAAGATGCCCCCAAAGGTGCAGCATGCCAGCCGCTGTGACCTCTATCAGTGCTGCCGATGTGATCGGACGTTCGGGCAGAAAAAGGGCCTCTGGGTCCACAGGAAAGAGGCGCACGCCGACGCGGAGCCCTGCGGCTGCCCTCAGTGTCACAGGATCAGACCTCACGAGTGCTCAGAGTGCGGCAAGTGCTTCCGTGTCCTCTCTGCGCTCCGTAGTCACCAGAAGTCACACTCCGAGGAGAGACCGTACGTGTGCTCGGAGTGTGGTAAGAGCTTCGCAAGGCCAGGCGGCTTGCGCAATCACAAACGCACGCACAGCGAGGCAAAGCCGTTCGTGTGCTCCGACTGCGGTAAGCGATTCAACTTCCCGGCAGATCTCCGTAGGCATCGGAGGTCGCACATTGGGGAATTGCCATATACGTGTGTTCCGTGTGGAAAGACATTCCTGGAGGCAGGGGCCTTGCGTAACCACCTGCGTGTGCACAGTGGCAAGAAGCCATTTCTTTGCTCCATCTGTGGCAAGGCATTCTGGGTGCAGCACTGCCTCATTCGTCACCAACTTGTGCATACGGGGGCCAAACCCTACCTGTGCGCAAAGTGTGGACGCGCGTTTACACGCAAGACGGGACTTGCCACGCACCGATGCTCTGTGGAGCGCCACCCCGTGGGGACACAAGACAGCACCCAAGACTCTTAAGAGAGAAGTTCTCCGGGCTCAGATGCAGAAAGGCAACCCACTCACACTCAAAGACGCAAGAGATTATCTATGCTGTGTCAAAGAAACACTATGTAGCTACCAGAGAGCACACAAAAGCCTCCAGGCATTTTCCAGAGCTTTATTGGCAGTTAGAAGATGCTAATTGGTGTTTGATGGCAATACAGTCAGCAATGACATGAGCAGAGTGAAGGTTTTCTATGACTGTGTTACTTTCCTTTCCTCCACCCTCCACTGCACTGTGCATGGGAACAGCACCTGTATTCACCCACCCTTCATATGACTATAAGGCATCTAAATGAATTAGGGGTGGGACTCGATTAAAAAAAATAATCTAATTAATTACAGGCTTTGTAATTAATTAATCTTAATTAATCTCAACTAACTACAATACCGTATTTGCCCCAAAAGTAACATATTTTATATAAATGTGTGAAGAGTTCATCAAACACTAATAGACACAGACGTCACTCATTTAATGGCTGAAATAAATGTCTTCAAAAAAATAAACATTCATTAAAAAAATAAATAAACTGCATTTCAAAATAGTAAACAAAGGTAAAAAAAAAATGTAAGGTCCCTGACCAATATTGCAATATTGTAGACCCTTGTCTTCCACCACTGATAGTGGTCTACAGTCCTGGGCAATCCACTTTGCGAGTGCATTCGTCAATGTTTCTGACGTTGACCTGCTAATTTTCTTCTGGAAGACCGCCGTTTGGTTTAGTTTACACTGCTGACCAGAACTGTTACCTTGAGCTCCAGCAGTTTCAGTGATCGCGGTGACATTCTTCGCTTTTAAATGGTATTTCAAAGTTGACGAGCTTCTATGATAGGCGAACTCTTTCCTGCATAGTTTGCAGTACACCATGCACTGACAAACGTTCCGGGTAAGTAAACTGCGATAAAATGCGTTAATATTTTTAATTTTTTTTTATTACTTAATCGTAATTAACGCCTTAATGTCCCACCCCTAAGATTAATTAATTAATTCTAATTCCTAATTAATTCAGACATGGTTCCAAAACAAAATGTCTGATAGCAAGGACACTTCAAATAGTGGCAAAAAGTTACAAACATAGAAAACATGGTGTTAAAAACATAGTGTTGCTTTAAACCTGCCTGGGTGGATAGGGTAGACCAGCCATGATATCTGGTGGTGGTAGCGTAGCAGTTAGCATGCTAATAGCATTGTGCCTTTGAGTAAGGCGTTTATCCCTGAGGTGCTATAGGGGGGAGACTGGCACTGTAATTGACACTGACAAATGTGAATCACTTTGGATTAAAGCGTTTGCGAAATGCATTGATGTAAATATAAATCTGACCCTTAATCCAAAGACTACAACAAAGACAGTCATGGACAAACACTGGAATGCAAGTGTAAGACATTTACTGTACGAATTATATGCATGAGGGACGCAAAAATGGTTTGTTGTCTTTACTTGTGTGTTTGTAAGTTATTTGCCTCATGTCTCACTGGGTGAGTTTTCTAGAATATTGTGACTGCATTCAGGTTTTCAAGTGTCACCTTCCAAAGTTCATACTGTGGTAACCAGTAAGCTCCAGGATTGCCTATTGTATTTCATTATGTCAAATTAGTCTGGAAAAATCTGTCTGCTAAATAAATCGGAAAAGTTGGAAAACATTCATGGCCATCATGTGTCTTGTTTGAGAATTTGTAGCAAAGAGAAACTGAAATAAAATATTTTCTCAAGTGGTCCTGGATGAGTCTATTGATCAGCAATGTGAGGTTGTAAGTTTTCTTAGCAGGCTTTTATTTCCTGATTGGTTATTATTAATATTGTTATTTTAATTAGACATGCATGGTATAGGCAGGACAGAAAAACAATTTCAATGTAGTTATTCACATTGGTCAAGAAGCAGGAAAACAAGGTTTTCCACCATTAAACTTGTATTTGTGAATGTGATATTTGGCAAATTAAAGTTTATAATGAAGTATATGCTCTCATACTCGTTTTCAGTTCTCTCAGCAGAGCCCCGTGCGACACAAGAGAAAACGTCTGTTTCTGGTGCAAAAAATAAAAGTTTTCTCATGTCTCCTGTGCTGATGAAGCACTGATTTTAAAGTATTATTGAAAGATAGACACAGTACAATTTAGTTGGGAAATCCTGCCACTGTATTCAAAACGATGTTTTGAATTATGTACAAAGTCTATACAGTGGACTAGCATGTTGCTAAAAGTACTTACAGTGGGCTGCTAAAATATACCGGCAAACACAACAAAGCGAGTGGTCGAACTCGACCAATCACAGCCCTTGTGGTCCGCGTCGGTTTGAGGTGTAGTTACCATGAAGGTATTATAAATACCTGCAGAGAGACGTCTCACCCCCTATACATCTCAATGGCCGGGGCTTGGCTAGTAAATTCAGCCAATTCGCGATAAACGGCATATTGAACACTGGGTCTTGGACGCAGCACTAGGTGGCTCTGACCATGTGCTAAGTTCCAAAGCTAGAAAAGACGCATGAACCGACGTCGATTTTATTGGATATTCTCTAAAAACAGAGTCGTTATCCAGTCCAGAGGGTGTCAATAATGCACCTAGCTTGCTTGCAACATAGCAAAAAGAGGAAGAAGTTGCTCAGAAACGGGTGTGGAGTCGCTCTGTGGCGCAACATAATAGACACGACTTCTCATTGGCTCCTCCAGAAACACACTGAGTAAAGGCCGAATTCTGGTTCTGCGCTGACTTGACGCACTTCGGTCCTTGTCGCCATCGTTTTTCTCTTATGGTTCTGCGTCGAGATTGTATCCGCCGTGAAGCAATTCACCGCGACAAGGGCGTTAGGGGTGTTGAGTCGCGAAATTGTATGAACTCATTGGTGTGTTTACCTTCAGATTCCAGTGTCTGTGTTCGTGTAGCACACCTCACCAGATAGCTTTGAGTGGCACTATCTACCGTTCGACTATGCAGTCGAGTTTAGCAAATCCCTTTGTCATGCTTTCCTTTTGTTAACAAACTAACTGTCTGAAACTAATCTGCGCATTCTTGACCCCCTGGTAGTTTACCCACATTTTGTCAGAAATCAGGATAAGGTGTTTGCATGTTACAGTATTCTGCTTTCTTTCGGTGTACTCTACCTAGCATATCCCGATTTCTCAGAAGCCGGGCTCATTCGGGATATTGAATTTGAGAAAAGGTGTTTACATGCGCGAACGCGAAACCGGGATACTTAACATCCCGATCATATTCGGGAGACTTAAATGCATGTAAAGTCAGAGATGCAGATTTTCTGCACTGCGACTGCAACGATGTAACGCATGACCACAAATTGGCCTATAATGCGCACGTAGTTGCAAGCGGACACGACGTGTAAGATGCAATACTGACAAGAAAGTAGAGGGCGATCGTGCGAAATAAAATGACCGCAAGCCGCCCAGCAGCACCTGTAACTGACGCTAAGTGTGTTGAATGACGGTTGAATGAGAGGGTCAGCTCGGGACAGCAGGTTTTCGAATGCCCTGACTGACATTCGGAATATTCCCGATGTTTCTTCTCGTCTATTTGGCGCATTGGTAGAACAAGGGAAACAAATTCTCCGTTTTTGCGACAGCTTCGATTGCCACCTCCGATCGCCGCAATGCTTTTCTTTTTTGCCACCGTCTTAACAGAAGCAAAATGATCCATTCTTCCTCGACCAGTGTCTACATATTGTTTGTTTACATGAGCCAGTGATACCTGTCAACCGGCTTTTGCCCGATTTCCAGATCTGATATAACTGTGGTCTGCCCCAAGTGAAGACCTCCACAATCATTTTGACTGCGCAAGTCTGTACACAGGACATAGCGGGTCGCAGGAGGGCGCATACGCTTACGCTTGCTCTAACAGAAAGTACATTCCAGCCTTTAGACGTTTGGTTATAGGTAAGTGGTCAATTGTTTCTTCAACGGTGCTAGTTACTCAAAGCTTAATCATGCGGACGCTAGTTGGTGCAGTGCAGTGCAGTCCAGACACTACCGGATAGAAACTTCACAGAAATGTCTGACAGCTGCCGACTTTGCAGCACTAATGTACGTATCCGTGGCACAATCTGTCATTCAAGGCTGATATTCGACAGCAAGGATAAGGATGTCAGTGTCTATGATCAATTGTCGAAACTAGGTTTAGTTCTCGACAACACGCCGCTTCGGTCCTCTAGAATCTGTCGCAAATGCTTTACAGTGATTGCCAGGTTACAGCGCGATAAGGAAGTCATTGATGAGTGGAGAAAACAAGAGATTCTGGAGACCTGTCAGGAGTCATGTGTGAGTTCAACAGATGATCACACACCCTCTGGAACCACTGAAACCAAATTCACTGACAAAACGTTACCATCGCTGAGCTCTGTGACAGAGGTGAGCGAAACAGCGTTTTACTGTCAGTTACAGACGTCTAGTCCCGGAAATTGTTTTGTAGATGTAGAAATATCTAACTTGCAAATTTGGAGAAGTGCGGCTAGGTGGGCTCTCAGGTGAGATAGTGCACCCTTCACCTCCCAATTAGTTCTTGTGCCAGACCCCCAAATTTGGCACGTTGGTACCACTCAGTGGCAGTAAGTCTTATTGTGTTTTATGGCAAGGTGTGCCTCCCCAGTTTTCGAAAATATGTGATAGCATTGCAGTCAGGGTATGTAAAGGACCCATTTTCTAATTTTGGTACAGAGAAGTAATATAATGTTAAGCCATTGTGTTTCTACCTCTATTTTCTGTGAATTTTAAATGCCTTATATTTTGCTGTGTTTCCTAGACTTTTATTTTGAATCTACTGACTATGCTTAGTTATGAGATCTCACGAGATTGAGGAGGTAGGAAAATCAAAACGAAACGTGAGAGGATGAGATACAGTTGGACTGCATGTTTTCGCACCCTCGTATTGGCACAAGCTCTTACGTTGGTTGATTGTTGGTATGTTGAATAGTGATTGTTAAAAGTCAAAGAGTTCAATAAAACCACATAATCCATCAGTAAAGCCTTGACCATCATTCGAGGGAATGCTACAGGGTAGCTTTGTGTGTTTCATCTGCCTTTTCATGTCCATTATAAGCCTATGGAGGGTTTTATTACAGGTGAATAGGACAAAAAAATAGCTTACAGATACTCCCTTAAAACTCCCTCAAGCTGGTTATTTACATTAAGGAAATACTTTTTGTGTTTTAGGTTTTCTGAAATGTCATGTGTAAATATGTAAATGAGGCATCATACACTTAAATATGCAATAATTATCTGAATTTTGGCCTGTACCGTAAGGATAAACAACTTAAGCAGCCTCACCTATATATTTTCTAGAAGCCTGCGCTCTGTAGATGTGATTTAATATGCACTGAGACAAGTCTTCTTCCACTGCATGGACAATGCTTAGTCCTCTATAGTATTTGCATTGTATTGAAATGCATTGATTTTCAATGTACACCCATGGGGCTATAATGTCCCTGTGGGCCTGTGGCCTGTTGTAGTTCTGTCAGTTGTAGGCAACACGTCTGGTCCATGAAGTTGATCTCGTTTTGACTGACCTTTGATAACCTTTTAAACGTAAAGCTGCAGTAATTATTCAGATACATATGGGCACAATATAACAATCCTTTGCCCTTCAGCTGTGTAAAATCACATGCAAAAAACGGAAAACAGTGTATTTATTAGCAAATTAGGGGCGAGTTCAACCGATGTATCGTTTTGGTACGGTTTACTAATTGAACAAGGTGTTTGGCCACAATGTTTTGCAATGGTTTGCGACAGGCTTCTGTCACTTAGTTTGAGTGCCCGTGACCAGGCAATTGTTCGGGTGTGGTGGTAGGCAGTGAGCAGACAGACAAGAAAACTTCAACTTAATAATTTAAGTTTTAATTTAAGTAAAAGTATAAAAGTCCAAGTGCACCTGGAATGTAGAAAAGTCACAATTCGTTGTTAATTAATTGGTCCATAAAAACTCAGCTACACAGCTACAGCTACACCTGCGATCCCGCCACCAGCCACCAGAGCGCAGCAGTGCTTTGGCAGGAGCGGTAACGAATAGCGAAACAAGCGAGGGAACGATTGCAGAAAGCACAGCGGCCTAACCGCTACCCAGGAAGAGAATTGAGAGCGTTGTTTCTCGCGTGGTGGGAACCACAGTCAGTCGCAGCTGCTTGGTTCAGCTCCCTTCTGCTGTGCTGTCTGTGCTGTGCTGTCTCTCCTTCGGCCGGTCGCGCCCCCGTGTCTCTGCCCAACTACCTGTAAATAGAAAGCCCAGACACGCCCACCTCCACCTGTCCGCTATCAAGTCCGCAAGCCAGTCCACCATTATTGGTGAGTCACTAATAAGTTCATTCAGCTAGTCATTGTCCAATTATCAGGGAAAACCTGTAGGTTGTTAAGGTATAGCAAACGTGCACAGCAAGTGAGTAAAGATAAACAAAACATGTGTAATCACAAGCACTGCAAAACATCGCACACCAAAACCTATCACACACTGTGACACCCCCCCAGGCTTTACCCTTGTCAGTCCCTGACAAGCAACAAACAATCCTGTAAAAATCCTGTAACGGTGAACAGCGCACTGGTGGCTGGCCTAGATTCCGCCTGGCAGACCGATGGGATTCCTGAGGTTCAGGGTCACCGGGTACATTAGGGGCTGGTGCCCAGAACCCATAAATTAGGGAGTCTGGTCCAGACTCTCTGGTACGGTTCAGTCTGTATGCTGTTGTTAGAGGGGTTCTTGTATCTTATTTTGGTCCAAAAATGATGAAAATCCATTCAGGAATGAGCAAGGAACATTGTAACCACCACAAAATCCATGACCTCCCTGGTG
Organism: Tenualosa ilisha; assembly: GCA_015244755.2. NCBI lineage: Eukaryota > Metazoa > Chordata > Actinopteri > Clupeiformes > Clupeidae > Tenualosa > Tenualosa ilisha. The sequence goes on along the minus strand of PYXC01002516.1, from coordinate 208,704 downwards.
TTGCATGTGTGTGCAATAATAGTGAGCTAGCTCACTCACTTATCAACAGATTTCCATCATTTTTGTTCTGAATAGAAATGCATGAAGGCCTCTGACAACAAGATGTAGGTTAAACTTGCTGGAGCACTCTTTTACGGGAAAACCCTTGGGCTGAAAGCAATACTATGCTTTAGCACAAAAATGCGATGTTGGAATGTTTATGGAAAACCATGTGGCTTGTTTGGAATTTTGTATTGTAAATTTACCACTGATGAACCTGGAGTAACACCTGTGCCAAGGAAACATGTTTATATGGTGTTATAAAGTGTTTCTATGGTGTTATAAAATGTTTATATGGTGAAAAGTATTAATAAATGAAGTCTGTTGCGTCACACTGCGCCCCACCATTTCAGAGAGAAACACGCCCACACACACACATTAGATTGGAAATAGTGGATGCTAATTAGATTGGAAATAGTGGATGCTAATTAGATTGGAAATAGTGGATGCTAATTAGATTGGAAATAGTGGATGCTAATTAGATTGGCGCTATGAAATAACACCACCTTAAAGATTTGAATTACATGAAGAGGGAAGTGTGGGTCTCTTGTTCATAATGTGAGTTAATTGAGGTGTTCAGCTCACATTCATATTCAGGCCATAGACCTATCAGGTTGCCTAACAAACACACCATTTGGTGAACAAACCTTTTATAATGAAGGCATCTCGAAATGATGACTGATCAACAGTAATGATGACTGATCAACAGTAATGATGACTGTTCTACAGTAATGATGACTGATCAACAGTAATGATGACTGATCAACAGTAATGGAATTTTTGATAAATGTGTGAATAAGTTATTTTTCCTGGGAAAAGAGGAGAAAAAAGATTGAAAAGTGAGTTGGGATACTACACCTATCTAGTTTATGCAGTTTATGTTGTAACTCGTTACATGTCAATGAATTCTTATTTATTATCTAAAGCCTTGTTCAGACTACCAGCCCAAATCCATTTTTTTACGTATCCAGATTGTATCGAGGTTGAATTTCGGTTGGTCTGAAGAAAGCCACATGAAATGCGATTTGATTGAAATCTGATTCAATCCACATACGGAGTTGGTTTCAATTGTGATTCCAATCGAATTTGTCTCGATCTGATCAGTCATCATTCATCAAGTGAGATCAAATTGATCAGTTTGATTATTCCTATGAAAGAAAACTGACAGACATGGCGTTAATGAATTTTAGCAACATATTATTGTTGTAAATTTTTTTGTAAAAGTTTTGGACTGTTTTTCTATTTTTATTTGCCTCGACTCATACCATGGGTTGCCTGTGCATCATTCATCCTGATTCGACCTCACTAACCTCCCCAGACAGCTGAGCTAAAAGATGACAGGCAGGTAGAACCATCTCTCTATCTAGACCAGGTGTTGAAGAACATGGAACTAGGGATGTCATAATGCATATGTAGGCCTGGCACAGGCACAGTTGATGTCACTGTGCGCTGTGAATTTGGTGAGACAAATCTGTGTCTTAAGATGGATGATGTTCACAGGACATGTAAACTATGTCTTATGAATTGTGTAAATATGCACGCGTGTGTGGCCAGCCATGCTGTGTTCAAGCAACGGTCTTAATGAGTGCAGTAAACCAGTCAAAGGACGCAGTTTTCTAAGGGTCCCTGCTCTCAAACTATCAGTGGGCCTTCATGCACAGGATTAGTCCATTTACTCATCTGTGCTCTCATGCTGTGTTCACTGAACAAAAACTGTAGTCTGATAGGTTCAATGTTTCCTTCACAGGGGTGAGGGTGAAAATGTAATCTGATTGTCTGGAGCAAAAAAGGCAAGTGCAGACCGTGTTTTAGTGCAGAACGCTGCCATCAGGTTACAGGCACATGTTGCAGTCCTTGTGAGAATTCTTGGTCAGTGATGTGCCCACCCTGCTGTTCATCTCCGATTACAACTACTAAGCCTAATGATTCTAAAAAGCAGAGTAAACATCTTCCTGTGCATTACTCAGACCACATAGCCATACTTGAGAGGTTGGGGGTGTGTCCCTGTTGGGCTCCCCAAAGCCCCCGATGTCCCAGTATTCGAACAGCTCTGCTTTGGTCCTAAAAGCAGAAGATTACATTTTCTTTTTATTCATTTGTCTTTCCTACTTGTGTTAATATTTTCTTTTTCATCCATAAAATACGCGAAATACAAGGTCAGTTTTATTCAAGTGACAACAGAATTTTGAAAAGTTCGCAAACCGCTTATTTTTCATCTTCCATTTCACTTCCGTCATTGAATAATGAATGAACGAAAACGTACACCGACCATTTGGACATACTCTTACGTGGATGGTTCAGTCTAGCCATGATGCAGAAATTGAAAATTGGAATATTGACTCATTTTTACATTTGTTTCAAATTCTGTACCATTCTGTTTACCATTAAAAAAATCGATCAAACACTCAAACAGCAGTGCAATTAAAAAATATACATAAATGATCTGTTTGCCTAGTAGTCTGAAAGTTCTGACCCCTGATGCTTTTCAGTCCTCCTCACATGGGGTGTATTTTTCAGAGCTTTTGAGCTGCTGGGAAATCTATAAAAACCTTTCTTAACAAGAAAAGCACTAGAAGAGTGCAGATCTCCGCCAATGCAATAGGCCTATGGGGTCACTGACGCAGCACAAATTCCAGATGGTGTTCTGGATAACCACCAAAATTGAATCATGCGTTCCTTTCTTAATACCCATGTTGTTCAAAATTTTCATCCAAAATTTTCATCCAAATCCAAATCCGTGCAATACTTTTATGTCTTTTATGTCTTTACATCCTGTTTAAGCAAGTTGATTTTGTTAATGAGCCGCACATTCCTTATAGAAAAGGCTGTTTTGGCTTCATTGTAACTTTACCAGTAAACACCATCTTAGTAATAATGTAAAGTGTGGTTCTATAACAATAAAGGATGGAATCATGTTAGAGGCCTGAGGCATGAGTGCGAGTGTGTTATTTGGTTATTAGCATGAGTTTAGTGCGTCATTGTGTGGTCCTAATTTATGGCCTTTTGGCGCACTCTTGTGGTCATGTTTGGTTTTGCACCCTGTTTGCTGCACATACACGTATTCACAGTTGATATTCACATGCGGAACAAACTGTGAAGTCAAACTTATACGAACCTTGAGACTTTTTTATCCTACCCCTACCCTACTGCACTAAATGTACTTTATCCCACCCCTCCCCTACTGCACTAAATGTACTTTATCCCACCCTCCCCTACTGCACTAAATGTACTTTATCCCACCCTCTCCTACTGCACTAAATGTACTTTATCCCACCCCTCCCCTACTGCACTAAATGTACTTTATCCCACCCCTTCCCTACTGCACTAAATGTACTTTATCCAAACCCCTTCCCTACTGCACTAAATGTACTTTATCCCACCCTCTCCTACTGCACTAAATGTACTTTATCCAAACCCCTTCCCTACTGCACTAAATGTACTTTATCCCACCCTCTCCTACTGCACTAAATGTACTTTATCCCACCCCTCCCCTACTGCACTAAATGTACTTTATCCCACCCCTTCCCTACTGCACTAAATGTACTTTATCCAAACCCCTTCCCTACTGCACTAAATGTACTTTATCCAAACCCCTTCCCGACCCCCCAACCCCCATTTATGCACAAAATAAGCTGACAAACACATAATTTCACTGCATTTTTACGCCCGCACAGTAATGTGCATGCAACAATATGCTTTCATTGTGTCAATGTGTCCTTGTACTTAGTGTTTTTTTTTTTTAATTTGCCAACAAGAAAGAACAAGAAAGTTGCCAACAAGAAAGTTACAGGGACAAAGTGCAACAAAAAGACACATGTATAAGACAAAACAGAGACACTAACTAAACACTAACAACAGTTACAGAGATTAGACAGTACTGCAGATATGTTGATAGAAGTAATTGACAGTGAAACATGATTGACAGAGGTAAACGGGAGGGCCATATGTTTGTGTTGGGGAGGGTGGGCACGGTGGCTTAGGGCAAATGTGTGCAAGTGGAAGGGGGGAGGCGGGGATTGAGAGGAATTTGGGAATTGAGTTAGGGATGGTGGGACAGTGTATGCGTGTTTGCGAAAGCGTACACATGTCTTTGTGTGAGTGAATATATGCCATGTTGGATTAATGTCGGGCCAGGGTGATGGAAGCTGGATTGCGATGAAGGAGGTATCGGGAGAGATGGGTATTATATGTCTAGTCTGATAAAAGGTTGTTTTTTGTTCTATACAACCAGCATGAAACAGCAACAATGTTTTTATTAGACAACACATAAGGTCTTTTAAACTTGAAAAGTATATAATGGTAGTCCAGAGGCAGAAGAGAAAAAAAATGCGTCACGTCTCCTCCCTTATCGAAAGTGAAACTGAAGTCGTCGTCTCCATTTTGTGACTGTAGGCTACGACCAGTTTCTCGCCAATTAAACATCAAAGAAATACTATTGGTAAGTAGCTAATCTCTATGGACAAACGTAAACGTGTGAATCAGTACTTCATTATCCCAGTGGATTTGTTAATAGGTTCTTGAAGAGGATTAAAACTGGAAACTGTCGTGGACTTGGACACGATGCGACGGAAATGTAGCTAATGGCGTCCTTGTCAAGAGACCTAACGTTAGCTTAGGCTACTGATTCTCCGTTTCATACCGATTTTGGAGGATTTTGATAAATTGCGAAGGGCAAAAAAGATAAATCCCGAAAAGACGTATCAAAGTATTTTACAGCAGCTAAGTAATAAATTAGGCCAACGTGTAGACTTAACGAAGAAGGCCGTCAACTCTTAAAGGCCGTCCGTCCGCAACGTCAAGGGCTCAAGGCCTATAGCCTATGTAGCCCAAAGTTGGTGTTTTGTTTCTGTTCTGTTTATGTTGGACTGTAATGTGGACGCAAGGCAAGGCATCAATAGGCTACACGCATTTGACACGCCATCTTTGGTAGCATAAAGACGGAGGAGGTTACAGACATCAAAGTAGCAGAGGCTATTAGGCTAAACACGTAGTGACTACGTTTACATGTACTTTAGTATCAGTATGTGAGGAATAAAGTGTTTACATGAATGCAGAACAATTGGGTTATTAATATCCCTGGTAAATACTAATATTCGGGTTACTGATTATAGCCTTAATTGCGGTGTTCTTAATTGGCGCTTGTCAGTATCCATCTCGCACGTCCCACACATCTTTCTGTTGTCAGAAAAACTGTCAGAAATCAGGATAAGGTGTTTACATGCTACAGTGTTTCTTTCGGAGTACTATGGACTATGGGATACTGAAATGGGGAAAAGGTGTTTACACGCGCAAATATTCGGGATATATAAATGCAAACGCAGTCAGTGTCACAGCTACCCCAGACACAGTTTCACAGACGAGCGATTTAGCATAGGCTATGTAGCTTCATAATGGGTGCACTTACCGCTGTCTCAGGGATGCAGTATAAAGACGGAGATAAGGTTCACCAGGAATATATTAATTACAAGAAGACCAAGTGAAATATAACGTAATATCAAGCAAAAAAAAAAAATCATTTCAGAGGTCTGTGGAAGCCTGTCGAGAAAAGTTCTATTTTAAAATGTCTGCAGAAGAATGTCAGTGGAATATCTTCTCCTTACCTGATTTTACTGTAGTTATATTCTCTCACTCGCTGTCATAGATCTGTTTAGTGATTTTATTCATGTGCGTGTCATAGAAACTCAGTTTTGATGAACAGACTTGCAATATGTTCTCTTGTGATATCCACAACAGGGTGACCAGACGACCCCAATTTCTGGTGACAGGAGTGGGGAGGTCTGGTCACCTTAATCTATAACAGATATTCATTTTCAGCATTCAGAGCCAATAGTGAAGTCATCCTCACTCCTCCCTTAAGACTAAAGAAGACAAGATAGAACTGATAACAAAACTGATAACAGATTTAATGCATGAGATGATGTAGAAGGATGCAAAACATGACATCAGACATAAACAGTTTGGTTATAACAGTCTTTGGTGTAGGACTCTGACATCAGACATAAACAGTTTGGTTATAACAGTCTTTGGTGTAGGGCTCTGACATCAGACATAAACAGTTTGGTTATAACAGTCTTTGGTGTAGGACTCAGGTGGAGGTGGAGATTTCCCCCTAACATTGAGACAGGGACCAGCTGATGGCGGTGGCTGAAAGAGGCCTTAATGCAGATGGAGTTTTGAAGATGAGCTGAAGACCAACGCTGCGTTGGCTGGAGGGGGAAACGTCAGTCTGTACTTCTGGGGCATGGAGACTGGGATCAGTTGGTGGTGTCTGAAGGAGATACTGAAACCCAAGCATCCCAGGCCCAAATGTTAAGTCAAGGAAAAACAGAATGCTGATGGATGTCAGAAGTTGGCGTAGTGTAGGGAGCAGAGAGAGGTGTTAGCCAGACTAATTTAAAGCACATTCCAGACTTCCTGTTGGTCAGAAGGAATTGTAAGAGTGAACAACATTTATTGGATAGAAGCATCATCATCATTGGAATCATCACCATCATCATCATCACCTCCACCTGAATTACCAGACTCAGGGTCCAGTTGAAAAAGCATGCTGACCATATAGACACAGCATAAAACACACACATAGTAAAAGAGTGCAATACAACACAACAGTCTTATAAAAGACACTCATACCAGGATCTCCACTTACATGACTGGCACTTTATAGTTATAAGTGTCGCCTCCTTCAGATACACAAATCTTTACCAATCTTTGCTTTGCTTTGCTGTGATTGGCTAGCTGAATGAATAAATGAAATAAACTAGGAGTTTTCCCAGGAAAGCTCATGCCCAAAGGTTACCATTACTTTTGTACTGAAATGTGATCTGTGTATGTGGGTCTTTCCCTCTGTTTTTCAGTGTAAGACCAGCAGAGGGAGAGCCCAGGAAAAGAGGCTGTTTGACTAAAATGAGTTCCTGTGAGAAAGAGGACAGTGACTCTGACCCTTTGGGGTAAGACAGTTACGATAAAAAGGATGTATTGGTTCTTTCTTTACTTGTGTGTTTGTTGGTTGTGCTTTGAATCTATAGGAACTACGATATAATTATGACCAAATGAAATAATATCTGTGTGTTTCTTAATTTTTATGCAAAGTAGCATCATTTTGGCCAGGCAAAAAAAAGTGTAGGACTGAATATTTCTCTAAGCAATAATTCCGTGGGTTATGCTGGTGTTATCACGGCTAAGGGGAGTTGTTTGGCACGACACATAGCGGACACATAAAAAACTCACAGCCTTGAGTGGCTTATTTAAGTGTTTGTTTGTGTGTGTTTGTGTGTGAAATACAGGCCCATCCATCAGAAGAGATCACACTCCCCTGTACCAAGCTGTGTGTCCATGAAGAGTGACCAGTCCATGGAACTACCACTCGTGTTTGGAGGAGGAGAAGATCCTGCTGGTCAGAGGTGGGTGTTAGTTTGAGATTTACACTGGAAATATAATCAATGCAAAATTCTGCCACATATATTTTTTGATTATTATTATTATTATTATTATTGTTATTACTTGTGTATGTGTGTGTGTGTATGTTTGTGTGTGTGTGTGTGTGTGTGAAATACAGGCCCATCCATCAGAGGAGATCACACTCTCTTGTTCCAAGCTGTGTGTCCATGAAGAGTGACTTGTCCATGGAACTACCACTCGTGTTTGGAGGAGGAGAAGATCCTGCTGGTCAGAGGTGGGTATCAGTTTGAGATTTACACTGGAAATATAATCATCAAAGACCTGCCACGTTTTTTTTTTTTTTCTTTTTGTGTGTGAGTGTGTGTGTGTGAAATACATCCCACATCTTCTAAATCTGGGGTTCCCAAACTTCTCCATGCCAAGGCCCCCCATATACCAGTCGCTTCCAGCTGAGGCCCCCTATATAGACAGTGTGTTCCTAAACACAGCTGATGTTTTGGCCTCCGCTGGATGTTTTTGATTCAAATGGTGTTGGAGTTTGGACACTTTTAAGGATTCGTTTGAGGATTTAGAAGCAGAAAACACATTTGAGGCTCTCGTATCTATTTTGACGTGTGACTGTAAATCCACAAGGCCTTCTTTATGCTGCCTCATACTTGCACAACTTTCTTGGCCAGTTTTTCTGAGTTTTCACAACCGCATCAGATGCTTGGTCAAGTGTGTTATTATTTAACAGAACTGTCCAAAGCTAGTCTGGTTTGTTTATGTGATCACAATCGGATGTGTTTGAATGCCAGCCAATCAGAAAGAGATTAAAACAACAATAGTAGTAATTTTCAGATATACAACAGATTATTATAATGCAGTTTATAACAATTAGGGATATTACAGTTTTATAAATTAAATTTTTTATTTCCTTTTACTTTCCCCTCCAACTTGTTGCAGTGCCCCCTGGTGGCCCCCAGGGGGTCACAGCCCCACTTTGAAAACCCCCTGTTGTAAATCACTGTGCTTGTGCGTGCTCAGGTTAATGTGCATTCTGAAACACCCCTTTTTAACCATATATGACATGAATAATCTCAGAGATTTCAAACACATGGAAACAAATCGCTAAAAATGCACTCCCTGTTGTAGCTAGATGCTAGATGAGCCGTACCTTGTGTGTTTTAAACATTTTAGTCTGACTGGAATTATAGGCCTATAGATTAGTTTGGTAAGTATCAATCAACTGAAACATGAGGCAGATGTAAAACATTGTTTCATATGTTGTTAATTTGTGATGGTTTTTACTTGCAGATTTGCAGTTCTACCACTGGGTTTGGTGTATAAGCATCTCCATAGACCAATCATTGTGTATAAGCATCTCCATAGACCAATCATTGTGTATAAGCATCTCCATAGACCAATCATTGATGCAGAGGGGAACATGATTTGTACCATCATCTAATAGTTGTCTGTGTGTGTGTGTGTGTGTATCCCCCTCTAATGGTTATGTGTTTTATTGCAGCCCAAAGAAGAGGTGGGTCTCCTCCCCTGCAGTCAGCTGTGATTGGTCCAAAGACTTGCCAATTAACCTGAAAGGTGGAGACTCTTCTGCTGGAATGTAAGATTATAAGGATGGGTCTTCATACAACAGTTCTGCTGTCAAATAATTCAGTTTAAAGGCATCTGATAGTGTATCTATTTGTGTTCATTTTGGATTGTTTATCTCAACTTAACCTTGAAGCTAACTGTGATATGAAGTGTTTTATTACCGTAATATGAAACAGTGATATGCCCCCCCCCCCCCCCCACTCACACAATGGCACCATTAACCACAGTGCTAATCTGCAAAATATTGAGGAAGAAATTCAACTCAAAAAGTTCATGTTTGTGGCTGCAAGTGGAGAGTCATGAGCATGACTTTTAAAACTATAATTAGTACAGTATAAGTGTATGTACTCTTGATCCCGTGAGGGAAATTTGGTCTCTGCATTTATGCCAGTCGTGAATTAGTGAGACACACACAGCACACAGTGAACACACACTGAGGTAAAACACACACTAACCCAGAGCAGTGGGCTGCCTGATACAGCATGCCTGGGGAGCAGTGAGGGGTTAGGGGCCTTACTCAAGGGAGAAGTGAGGGGTTAGGGGCCTTACTCAAGGGAGAAGTGAGGGGTTAGGGGCCTTACTCAAGGGAGCAGTGAGGGGTTAGGGGCCTTACTCAAGGGAGCAGTGAGGAGTTAGGGCCCTTGCTCAAGGGAGCAGTGAGGGGTTAGGGGCCTTACTCAAGGGAGCAGTGAGGGTTTAGGTTCCTTGCTCAAGGGAGCAGTGAGGGGTTAGGTTCCTTGTTCAAGGGAGCAGTGAGGGGTTAGGTTCCTTGCTCAAGGGCACTTCAGCTGTGGTCTACCGGTCGCGGATCGAACCGTTTGGTTTGAAGCCTGAAGCCTTAACCAGTAGGCCACGGCTGCCCCCAAAATAATTACGTTGGTAGCTGGGTTTTTAAGTTTGACCACCAAGCCAAATGAGCATCCCAGTGCCACTGGGCCAAACACACCCAAATCACTATTTCTAGAATAGTCAAAAGACGGTCATAGCATTATCAGAGACCCTACACATGAAAACAAGCATTGAGAACATCATTAGTGTACACATAGTGTGTTTAAAGGAGTGTTTGTGAACAGAGCTCCCATCTATTTTTTTGATAAGCTCTGTGTACCCCAGTGGTGGTCTCTATGCTAGAATTCATGTTTAGCACTGATGATGCTACAACTGAATTGTCATGCTATGTAAATTGTGATTTGCATATACCTTGACAAGTGACACTGTTATATTAAATGTAAATAGTCAAACTTAAAAAAAAAAACTGAATACTAAACTTTTTCATGAAAGTTTGACTCATGCACATGATGAGAGTGTCTCAATAGCTTCAGTGCTGTTTTTTCACTAATAAACAGAGACTTAGGGAGCCCAAATAAAATGAATCTGTTGCTGGTTGCTATTGTTCTCCATGGGTTTCATTTAAGTTTTAATTATGTTTTTGTTTTTACACACAGATGTCAGCAGATTCACAAATCCTACCTGCAGACAAAGTTTCAGTGTGTAATTGAGGGAATCCCACAGCAGGAAGACACCAGACTCCTCCATGAGATCTACACAGAGCTCTACATCACAGAGGGGGGAAGAGGAGAGGTCAATGATGAACATGAGGTCAGACAGATAGAGAAAGCATCCTGGAGAGAAGCAGCACAAGGCAGACCAATTAAATGTAGTGACATGTTTAAACCCTTATCTAGACAAGACAAACCCATCAGAACAGTTCTGACAAAGGGAGTGGCTGGCATTGGAAAAACAGTGTCTGTGCAGAAGTTCATTCTGGACTGGGCTGAAGGAAAAGCCAATCATGATGTCCACTTCATATTTCCTCTTCCTTTCCGGGAGCTGAACCTGATGAAGGAGAAGAAACTCAGTCTGGTGGATCTTATTCAGCACTTTCTCCCAGAAATCAAAGATCCAAGAATCTTCACCAGTTCAGAGCACAGAATCATTTTCATCTTTGATGGTCTGGATGAGTGTCGACTTACTCTAGATTTCCACTCCAACACAAAGCGTTGCAATGTGACACAGCCAGCCTCAGTGGACGTGCTGCTGACAAACCTTATCAAGGGGAATCTGCTTCCCTCTGCTCTCCTCTGGATCACCACCCGACCAGCAGCAGCCAATCAGATCCCTCGTAAGTGTGTGAGCCAGGTGACAGAAATAAGGGGATTTAATGACCCACAGAAAGAGGAGTACTTCAGGAAGAGAATCAGTGATGGGAACCTGGCCAGCAGAATCATCACACACCTGAAATCATCCAGGAGTCTCTACATCATGTGTCACATTCCAGTCTTCTGCTGGATTTCAGCCACTGTTGTAGAAAACACATCAAAAGAATCAGAATCAGTAGAAATGCCAAGGACTCTGACTCAAATGTACACACACTTCCTGATCATTCAGACAAGCATTAAAAAGGGCAAGTACACAGAGAGAAAAGAGAGAGATGAGGAGGTGATTTTCAAACTGGGGAAACTGGCCTTCCAACAGCTGGAGAAGGGCAATCTGATCTTCTATGAGGGAGACTTGAGAGAGTGTGGCATTGATGTCACAGAGGCATCAGTGTACTCAGGAGTGTGTACTCAGATCTTCAGAGAGGAGTCTGGACTGTCCCAGGGGAAGGTGTTCAGCTTTGTGCATCTGAGCATCCAGGAGTTTCTTGCAGCTTTATATGTGTTCCTCTGCTTCAGCAACAGACAGAGAAATATGCCTGACCAACAGCAAACCTCTCAGCTCTCTGCTCTGTTCAGAGCTGCAACACTTCATGACCTACACAAGACTGCAGTGGACCTGGCCTTACAGAGTAAGAACGGACACCTGGACCTTTTCCTCCGCTTCCTTCTGGGCCTCTCACTGGAGTCCAATCAGATTCTCTTAAGAAACCTGCTACCACAGAGCAGTAGCCAATCACAGAGCTCAGAGCAAACAGTCCAGTATGTCAAAAAGAAAATCAGAGATCGGAAGGAGTCAGACAGAAGGATCAACCTGTTCTACTGTCTAAATGAGCTGAATCACCATGCTGTAGTGGAGATCATTGACAGGAGCTCAGGAACTCTGTATGTAGACATGCTCTTACCAGGAGAGTGGAGGACCAAGAGATTTGAGTTTAAGATGCCAGGAGAGCAGCTGGCTGAGTTTGACCTGCAGAAGTACATAAAGACACCAGAGAAAGATCAGACTGAACTCCTCAGTCCAGATGAAGTTCTTGAGAGGCTGCTGCCAGTGGTCACATCAGCTTTGTAAGTAACACTGTGACTATGGTTTTATTTTATATTGTTTTTCTGAAAGACAAGGTTGTAGCCAGTATTTCACCTACATTTACAACAATATTGCACTTCTGTAAAGCAAACAACCAAAGCTAAATATAAAGAACTACAAACTATGAATGCCAAGGTGTTTGAAAAGAAATGCTGCTGATTATAACTAACACTAATATGTCGGCTATTGATAAATGGTGCCTGTCACTTTAAGACATTTCACCAAGTTTCTGCACTGTTGTGAAAGTATAGCAGGCTACATCAGTGTCCTTGGATATTTCAAATAAACAACAAATGAGATGGAGCTGCTTATGAAAGGAGAAATACAGTACTGTGAATCAATCAATAGCCCTGTTGTTCAAGGTGACGAGTGCTGTGTGTAGGAAAAAGAACCTGAAAACTATGTAGACCAAATAGTGAATCAGCAACTAACATAAATTATTTATTACATTTAGAGATTGTTTTGTGTATTGAGTCCCAGTAGTTTGTCCTGTCAAATGGGCTACCTGCACTGTTATAGGCTATGAACCAAAGATCAATTCTGCAACTTTGTGTAGCTGTCAGCCTGTTTTATAGGAGCACCTGAGGGTAAAGTGACACACAACCAGGTCTATGTAAGAACATATTTGTGCATTGTTTTAATTGTAGAAGTTCTTCACTGAACTAAACTGAACTGAAAAGTATGCACTAAATTAGGCTACTGTATTTAGGAAAAGTTTGGTGCCCTGCCCAACACTTGATGCCCTACGCTCAGTGTGTGCCGGCACTGAATCCAAACTGATCCCCAGACTGTATACAAGTTTTGCTCTGAACTATGGAGTGAATGAAACATTTTTTTCCCCACTGAGAGACAAACAGGCAATGAGGTCTTTGAACCACTCTGAATGTGTAGGTAGGACTTTGCCCTTCCATTTGAATAGTATTGCACCAATTGTGCCTGAAGGGATATGAAGGCCAAAGCTTTGTGCTTTTAGGCTTTTGACATCCTCTCTTCTCCAATCACACCTAGTAGCGCTATGAGTACATCTGCTTCTGTTTAGTATCTCAAAGAGTGGAATACATCTTACAAAACTTATCAAGACTTGAGCAGAGCCAGAACATTTGGATCAGTGTTGCATCAGGGTTATCACATTTGTCACAGTTGAGGCTGAGCTCAGGGAATAATTTGGACAATGTCATTTTGGACATATGGACTGCATGTACAACCTTAAATTGAAGCCAAAAGTGACGGGCACACAAAGATGAATTGTTTAGGATTGTATCCTGTGTATCGTCAGGAAGAGAGAGATTGAAATCTTCATTTTGTTGATTTTTGCCCTGCAGGGGTTTTTAGCAGGCATGTAGGGGAAGCAGAGTATTAACTTTTGCATACCGTGTCTAACCTGCAGATACCTTAGAAAGTGGGTTGGTTGTTGATATCAGCTAAACAGGTCTCTAAAGGATGTCAAGCCTTTTCTGTACCAGTGTCTGAAGGTTGAGTCATGTCTAGATGGAAGGAAGAAATGGTTGAGAGCTATGCAGACATCCCAACCTGCAGAGACTCATTTCAGGGAGGTGTTTTAGATATACAGTATTATACAGTACTCTACTGTACTCCATTCCATTCTATTCTATCATGTAGCCTACAGTCCGTAAGCAGTCCATACTTAGGCTTCTACTGGCCTCATCATTACATTGGCCCAGATGCAGAATGCATTACAATGCAGATGCTATTCTACATTAAAATGGACTGAACTGTTAAACTCTCATCAGCTGTCTTTAAAACACCCCTACTAAGCACAGCGGAAATATGGTCTTGTACCTACTATGCACGAGCACACTTTACTTGAGGGTTAAATCTAGTGTATGTGTACTCACATAGACACACTCTCTTTTCCTCATACACACAAACAATTAAATAACCACACACACACACACACACACACGCATACTCTTCTTGTAGCAAAGACATTTGTCTCTCCCCTTGACTCTTTCATACACACGAACACTTTTTTCTTCTCTCTCTAGATAGAATGATCTCTGCTAATAGTCATCTTTGGTGTGACTGACTAGATGATAGTGCACTGTCCCACATCCCCAGACAGATTAGAGCAGAGTTTAGATTAGGCCTCTACTTAGCCTGGGAGAAACACAATCTAACTATACATTACCAACACCATCACACACGCACGCACACACATACACATACACACACACACTCACCTCCACTTTTCTCTCACTTACCCCCACACACACTCTAACCCTACCCACAATTGAACAAACATACACCCACAAACACACGCACACTCTCTCTCTCACACACACATACACACACACGCCTCCACTCTACTCTCACTCATCCCCACATAATCCCCACCATAAGCCCCCCCCCACACACGCACACACACCTACTGAGTCCCTATGGTGCGTGGCTAGATGTACCGGCTGACCAAAACTATTTACTACTGGTAGTGTACGTCTAGATTTCTAGGCTAGCACTGTCCCACATCCCCAGAGATCAGAGTTTAGAGATGGCCTTTACTCAGTCTGGGAGAGACACAATCTGATTATACACTCCAGCACCGTCTCTCACACACACACACACAAAGACAAAATCACACACACACACACAAAGACAAAATCACACACACACACACAAAGACACAATCACACTGTCATAAGGTGGTCTTGATGGTCTTTTTAAGCAGAGGATGATGCAGTGGATTGAGGCCAAGAGGAAGTTGTTTTATTTTCTTCCCGCCAATAAGCACCCAAGTGCAATATTTACAGTGCACCCCATAACAACAAATAAATAAAGACACGGGGGTCAAAGGAATACAAAAAGAGCTTCAAAAAGGAAATAAAATACTAAGGAAAATAACAATAATTCAAACCGGCAAAATAATGGCAACTTCCAATATTGCAAAGTCTCACACACTGAGACTGAGGCCTAACACCATACATCAGGTCTGGTCTGTTCGCTGGCCTTTTTAAGAATGGCAAAAGCACCTCTTTTACAGAGATCCATCACCCACGCCCACAGTGGACCATACCACTCACACAGGTAACATCAGGGCATAAACAGTACTGGCCACACCAATCATAATAAATCATTCAGATGCAGTGCAATATTATGCACCAAATAATTACTCCTGACACATAGCTGAGCAACCATCAAACAGTAACTACACACAATGCACAAAATCACCTTAACTGCGCACCACGAGACGCTAGCTAACGCACCAATCAAGGCAGTAAAGCATAATAGTTCAAGGAAGTATAATAGTCCGACTCCCTTAATACCGCTGACACATGTAAGTGTTTTCTTTGATATACGCTCAACCTTGTAACGTTGTGCCATCGCATAATAAAGTTTAACGTTTAACAGATGTTTGTGTCTATCGTTTCATTCATCCAACCTATATGATGAATGTAACCTGTATACAGATGGAGTAAAACATTGGTACAATATTGGTGCGTGCACTCACCAAACATCTTCACAACGTTTTCTTGGCCCTCACGGTATATGGTAAAGCAGGGACAAAGTTACCGTAACGTCACAACATCAGATGTTCATGTTTGTAAAACTGTGCGATACATGTTTTCTCATTGTCCATAGTCAAACACACATTCAAACAGCGTCTCCACATTGGTGTGTAACTCACGTGATGCCGTGACACTGAGTTGCGGCATCACACACAGTCACTCTTATATCTTTTCCAACGTGTCCTTGTTTTTTGTCCCCAAGTGCCTCTTGAGATTCACTGATCTCATCATACAGGAGGAATAAACAACCCTGCACACCTGCAAAGGCCTAAGTGCAGTGGAGGTCTGGCTCTCCCTCATTTCTGTTTCTACTATTAGGCTGCTGTGTGAAGAAGCTTTGGCCTACAGCTCCCCTTACTGTTGAGTCCAATAGTCAGACATCCCAAGTCTCCCTGAAGCTCTGGGAGTCTCCTCTGGGAGACTGTATGATTGTCAAAGTCAAAGTCAGCTTTATTGTCGAAAGCCATATGTACAGGTTGCACACATAGGATTTGAAATTACAGATGTGTGTACAGTATGTGTGTGTGTGTGTGTGTGAGAGAAAGAGATGGTGTTGGTAATGTATAGTTAGATTTTGTTTCTCCCAGGCTGAGGAAAGGTCAAATCTAAACTCTCTGGGGATATGAGACAGTGCACAACAATCTAGTCAATCTACACCAAAGACGCCTGTTGGAATATGTTTAGAAATTATTTTCTATATTCTATCTGTACCTGGAAAGAGAGAGGAGAAAAATGCCTGTGTGTGTGAGAGAGAGAGAGAGTGTGCGGGGAAAGGTATGTGTGGAGGTGTGTGTGTGTGTGCGTGCGTGTGTGTGTTTGCCTCCAGAACAGGTGAAGCGATTTGGGATACGTGTTAATATATAATGTGGGCAGTAATGTGTGTGTGAAAGAAACTGTGGAGGTGTGTGTGTGTGTGTGTGTGTGTGTGTGTGTGTGTGTGTGTGTGTGAAAAACAGACTGTATGCTAATGTAATTGTTGTAATAGTAGGAGATAATGTGGATTGAGGAGGTTGTGTGTTGGTTTGTGTGTGTATGCTTAGACATAAATGCAGTCTTTTCTCTCTCTGTCTCTCTCTCTCTCTCTCTCTCTCTCTCTCTCTCTCTCTCTCTCTCTCTCTCTCTCTCTGGCGCTTGCGGTGCAGTTTAAGTGAGAGACACTGAGAAGGGGAAAGTTGAGCTTCTCACAACACGTCACAGAAGAATGGACCAATAGCAGAGTTTGAAGAAAGAATATTTGTGTATCCAGCCTACAAGTTTGCTTTGACAGAGTTGTGTTAGAGCTGCTGTGTGCGCTGTGCCTGTGTCAGATTAGTTAGGCTGCATTCTCTCTCAGGGCTTAGTTGTTATGTGCTTGTGGAGCCTACAGTTGTGTGATTGGCCTTAATGTTCATGACATTCAAGTCAAGTCAAATGAATTCTCCCATTCAGGGTAAGTGGGTTGCAGTCAGGTCGGGGCGGGTAGTTGCATGTGTGTGAGGGGCACTGGGTGGCACTGGGTTGTGGCAGTATATGGTTGTGTGTGTGGAGGGGGCAGTAAGTGTGTTTTAAGTGTGTGAAGATCTGTGTGTGGGAGAGAGTGGGTATTTATTTGTGTGTGTCAGAGGTGGTGCAGATGGGGAGGGAGGGAGTGAGAATGAATGAATGCCAATGTCTCCACTAACCCTGACCCCTAAACCCTCAAAGACTTATCTGACATAAATCAGCCAATCATGGAGTAGATTCACACCTGTTAAGTCTTTGAAGGTTCAGGGCTTAGGAGGGACATTGGGATTCAACCACTGTGTGAGTGTGTATGTGAGTATATGTGTGAGTATGGGGTGCATGTGAGAGTGTGTGTATCATAAAGTGTGTGTTCATCTGAGGTTGTAGTTGTGCTAGGGGAGTGTTTATGTGAGATTTTGTGAGGAATGTCAAGGGAAAGTGTTTGGATTGGTGTGTTTGTGTGTGTGGACGCAGACCAACAGGGAGCAGTAACACTGGTATATTGAGGTTATGTGTGTGTGTGTGTGTGTGTGTGT
Source organism: Tenualosa ilisha (assembly GCA_015244755.2). Taxonomy (NCBI): domain Eukaryota; kingdom Metazoa; phylum Chordata; class Actinopteri; order Clupeiformes; family Clupeidae; genus Tenualosa; species Tenualosa ilisha. The sequence continues at coordinate 190,889 of PYXC01002516.1, read as the reverse complement.
GTGTGTGTGTGTGTGTGTGTGAGAACGCAGACCAACAAGGAGCAATAACGCTGGTATATTGAGGTTGTGTGTGTGTGTGTGTGTGGACACAGACCAACAGGGAGCAGTAACACTGGTATATTGAGGCTGTGTGTGTGTGTGTGTGTGTGTGTGTGTGTGTGTGTGTGTGTGTGTGTGGACACAGACCAACAGGGAGCAGTAACACTGGTAGATTGAGGAGGTTATATGTAGTGTGTGTGTGTGTGTGTGTGTGTGGACACAGATCAACAGAAAGCAGTAACTCTAGTAGATTGAGTAGGTTATATGTAGTGTGTGTGTGTGTGTGTTTGTGTGTGGACACAGACCAACAGGGAGCAGTAACACTGGTAGATTGAGGAGGTTATATGTAGTGTGTGTGTGTGTGTGCATGTGTGTGTGTGTGGACACAGACCAACAGAAATCAGTAACTCTGGTAGATTGAGGAGGTTATATGTAGTGTGTGTGTGTGTGTGTGTGTGTGTTTGTGTGTGTGTGTGGAGACAGACCAACAGAAAGCAGTAACTCTGGTAGATTGAGGAGGTTATATGGAGTGTGTGTGTGTGTGTGTGTGTGTGTGTGTGTGTGTGTGTGTGTGGACACAGATTGAGGAGGTTATATGGAGTATTTGACTTGAGCATCTAACTGCTCTGGGTTTGTATGTGTAGCATTGGAGTGGTGATGGACATTCAAATTGCTTTTCTCCTGGTGCAGTGTGTGTGTGTGTGTGTGTGTGTGTGTGTGTGTAAGAGAGAGAAAGTGTGTGTGGAGAGCACATACTATCTGTGTGTGTGTGAGAAAGTGTCTATGGGGGGGGGGGGGGGTGTTATTCCTCATATGATGATGGAGTGTGTGTAGGGATAAGAGAGAGAGAAGTGGAGGTGAGTGAATGTATGTGTAAGAGAGAAAGATAGAGTGTGTGAGAGAGAGGGAGGGAGAGAGAGATAGAGTGTGTGTGTGTCTACAACAGTGCTTCTTAATTATTTTCTGTTATGCCCCCCTTAGGAAAAAGAAAACATTTCACGCCCCCCACTCTCCGCCACGACTATAAATAGTTTTATTTGTCTATAAAATTGTTAGAAGTACACCTCTAATATATAAATGTAAATGTATATATAAATGTACCTCTGCACCGTAGTCACAGTGAAGCCAAGCGCTCCATACGCTTCGTCATATTTCCTCATCTTGGCTTTCAGGTGACTTTCGTTTGTCTCATTACCTCCTTCCATCTCCGCCTTTCTTTTCATCCCTGTTAAATATTTTTCTGTGGTGTCTCTTAGGGGTTTCTTCACTGCACTTCATATCTCCTGCTCTTTGCTGTGTGTGAGCATGCTCAGTGCAAAAAACCCTACACCATAGAGCTAATACTCCCTGCACACACTCTGACAATGAGTGCAATTCCACTTTATTCTAGTACGGCAAATGAAAAGCATGTTGCCCATGGTCGTACGCGCCCCCCGTGGCATCGCACCGCACCCCACTATTTGAGAAGGACTGGTGTACAAGGAAAAGAGGGAGTGTGTGTCTGTGTGAGTATGGTTTGCGTGTATGTGAGAGAGTGTGTGTATAGGTGAGCATCACAAAGTGTTTGTTCATCTGAGGTTGTAGTTCTGCTAGAGGAGTGTTTATGTGAAATTTTGCGTCAGGGTAAAATGTTTGGATTGTGTGTGTGTGTGTGTGTGTGTGTGTGTGTGTGTGTGTCTCCACAACAGGTGGAGAGAACTGGCAGACATGCAATCAGCTGTCAGGAGCAGTAATGTGTGAGATGTGTGAGTGAAAGAAAGAGGCGTGGAGGTGAGAAGAGGCAGTAACACTGGTATATTGAGGAGGTTGTGTGTGTATGTTGAGTGAGTGAGTGACAGAGAGCTAAGAGTTGGCAGGCTTGTTTGATCCAGTGCCATGAAGTCAGATGAAAACTTGATGAAGGTTAATATTGAAGCAGCACTAAACTAAACAGCAATAGTCAGAATGAATGTAATATGGTGTGAATCATTAAAGGTGAGAAATAATAATCTGATGTTTCACTGTTAATATGGAATAAGGGAGACCTCTAGTGGCCATAATGTGCCGCAGTAGCCCAATATTTTTGTACTTTTGGGTTGCTGTAGTCAGTTAGGTCTTATGAAGAAGCAAAGCAGTGGAGGTTTTTTCTTTCTCTGCATGCATGGCCAAAGGACATTTGCCTGTGAGTGAATTTGTGTTCAGCTGGTGTGTGGGTTCAAATTGAGACTGTCTAGGATGTGGACATTAGTTAGTGATTGAAATTGTGTTTCATTTCTTGAGTTGGTTGTGAAATGCTAACCGCTAGCCTTATAATAGGTTTTTCTATAGACGTTAGCTTTAAGCCAAGACTTTATTTTCTGCCCATTTCTGTGTATTATGTTACACATTATGTTATTTGCAAATACCTTTCAGATACCAATGTAACGAAGGTATATTTTGTATGTTTGCTTGCAGTTTTACAGTACATCTTAAGTAAAGGTCTGAAGACAATTGTGGCATCCTACTTTGAGAACCTGTTAGCTATCTGCCGAGCTTGTAGCCTTGCACCCACGCACACACGAGCAGGGGCAGAATAAATCATGTGTTATTGTCAGGACTGCCTGGGGATCAAACCTGGGTCTCTGGCACAGCAGTTCAAAGCTCTGCCCCCTAATCCACTAGGTGGTGTGATCATTGCAGAGACAGAAGTAGCACATCAAGGTGTTTTACTGTGAGAACAAAGCAGGAGACACACAGACAAACTCCAAAACACAGTCCAGGCAACAGGGTCAGAATCCAGAAGGCAGTCAGAGTACAGGCAACCAAATCCAAAGCAGCAGGCAAGATCACAGAATCAGGCAGTCAGGAGTTAAAGAACACAAGGGCAAGCCAAGGATACAATGTGAAAACTCACCAAACAGGCTTTGTCCAAGTAGTCAACTCAAGACTGAGCAAGAAACAGGTAGCTTATATAGGCATGTTAGCAAAGTCCAGGTGAACACAATAAATCACTCAATAACAAATGAGATGGAGAACTAGCAGATGAAAAACCCACTAGTGACCCCACATGGACAAAAAAGGAATTACAGTCCATAAATGCTGACAGGTGTGAATCAGTCATATGGAATAAAGCCAAAGAAAAGGCAAAAGTGACGCGTGCTGAACACAGAGAGACGGAACGCTGAACCCCTGCCAGGTAACCCCTTATAGAGTGCAGGTAAACTGATCAGGTGACCAGCCTCACCTGTGCCACAGCTCCACCCTGGAACACACAGAGAGAAAGGCACACAGACCAACAGGGAGCAGACCAACACTGGTAGAGTGAGGAGGTTATATGTGTGTGTGTGTGTGTGCTTGCTTGTGTGTGTGTCATGCACCCAAATACTGCTCTGTGTGTGCAGTAATAGGTAGCTTGCATGTGTGGTAAAGATGGTGCCATCTCTATCCTTAACTAAGTATAGACATTTGACCCCCAGTATTTGCATTTTTACTACTGATAACGTGGATTTATTTAGTCCTGTTATTTATTCATTAAGTAGGCCTACTAGTTGTACTGTGAAACACAACAGGCTCTTTGTGACTATTTGGATGCTGTGTTTTAATTATTCCAAATAAATAATTGTGTGTGTGATTATGTGTGTGTGTGTGAGAGAGAGAGTGAGCGGAAACGAGGGAGATTGTGAGTGTATTGGGGAAGAATAGGAGAGTAGGAGGGGCGGGAGAAGGTGTGTGTTCATCTGAGGTTGTAGTTGTGCTAGAGGAGTGTTCATGTGAGATTCTGTGTAGGAGTGTGTGTGTGTGTGTGTGTGTGTTTTGAGTCTTCTTCTACAGATGCTCAAGATGGCGGCCAGTGGCCTTCATTGCTCTGAGCTGGGGGGTGTACCAGGGACATGAGCGGGTGGCAGAGACATGTCTGTTCTTTCCAAGGGGCTTGGTGATCAAGCAGACTGGAGAGGGTGTTGTTAGAAGTAGCAACCAGACTGTGAGGGGAGGAGAGGTTGTTGTGTAGCTCAGACAGGGCTGATGCTTGTATAGAGGGAGCAAGGAGGTTCTAGTCAACAGACCTAATGTCACGGTAGGGAGGGGGAGTGGGAGTGGTGATATAGAAACTACAATCAATGAGTTTGGGATCAGAGATGCCAGAGAAAGAACCAGAGACAGAAATGTTACAGAGATCAGTAGAGCAAATCAGGTGGAGAGTGTGGCCTTGATTGTGGGTGGTAAAATCCACATGCTGAGTCAGGTTCAAACAGTCTAGTACAGAGAGTCAGGTTCAAACAGTCTAGTACTGAGAGTCAGGTTCAAACAGTCTAGTACAGAACTGAACTCAGAGGTGTAAGAACAGTTGGTATCAATAGAGATGATAAGACTGGAATTGACTTGCTGTTAGACCAAACGTAAGTGTATGCACCCTCCTGCGTCCCGCTGTGTCCTGTGTGCAGACTTGCTGCAGCATTACTCAGTCAAAACACACGATAGTGGAGGTCTCCACTTGGGCCAGACCACAGTAACATCAGATCTGGAAATCAGGCAAAAGTGGGTATGACAGGTATCACGTGCTCATGTAAACAAACAACATGGAGACACTGGAACATCGTTTTGCTTCTGTTAAGACGGCGGCAGAAAAAGAAGCATGACCACGATTGGAGGTGGTGTGTGTGTGTGTGTGTGTGTGTGTGTGTGTGTGTGTGTGTGTGTGTGTGTGGGGTCACTGTTTTTTCACACAATCGCCTCCTACTTTCTTGTCAGTATTGCATCTTGTGGATGCGTCATGTTTGCTTGTGACGACGTCCGCGACCGACACAATAAACAACTGCAGAATCCGCATAGCAGCCATGATGTACACATAGGCATTGTCTGCAGCAAGGAAATTCCAACCCTTAGAGACTGTTAGGAGGGAGAGAGAGTGTGTGTGTTGTAGAGGATGGGATTTGTGTGTGTGTGTCTTTGTGTGTGTGGAAAAGAGGGAGAGTGTATATGTGAGTCCATGTCTGGAGAGTGGACATGTGTATTAGAGATGGTTAGGAGTGAGAGGGAGAGTGTGTGTTGTAGCGGATGGGTTTTGTGTGTGTGTGTGTCTTTGTGCATGTGGAAAAGAGGCAGAGCGTGGATGTGAATTCGTTAGGAGGGAGAGGGAGAGTGTGTGTTGTAGAGGATGAGATTGGTTTGTGTGTATGCCTGTGTGTGTGAAGGAGATTGTGTCTGTTTGTGTGAGAGAGGAGAGTGTGTGTGTTGTACAGGGTGGATTTTGTCTGTGTGTGTGTATATGAGAGAGAGAGATCGAGAGAGGGAGTGTGTTGTAGATGATGGGTTTTTTCTGTGTGTGTGTGTGTGTGTGTGTGTGTATGTGTGTGTGTGAGAGAGAGAGAGAGAGAGAAGGAGTGTGTTGCAGAGTATGTTTTTGTGTGTGTGTGTGAGAGAGAGAAAGAAAGAAAGAGAGAGAGAGATGTAGAGGGTGGATTGTGTCCGTGTGTGTCCATGAGTGTGTGTGTGTGTTTGTGTGTCTGTGTTGTAGAGAGTAGATTTTGTCTGTGTGTGTGTGTGTGTGTGTGGAAAAGAGGAAAAGTGTGTATGTGAGTACATGTGTGGAGAGCAGGCGTGTGTATTAGAGACTGTTAGGGGGGAGAGATTTTGTGTGTGTGTGTCTGTGTGTGTGTGAATGAGAGAGTGTGTGTTGTAGAGGGTGGATTCTGTCTGTGTGTGTGATACTGAGGGATTGTGTGTGATGTAGAGTATGGATTGTGTCTATATGTGTATGAATAAGAGGGTGTGTGTGTTGTAGAGGGTGGATTGTGTCTGTGTGTGAGAGAAAGAGAGAGAGAGTGTGTTTGTGTGTGTTAGTGTTGCAGAGGGTGGATTTTGTCTGTGTGTGTGAATGAGAGAGAGTGTGTGTTGAAGTGGGTGTATTTTGTCTGTCTGTGTGGGTGTGTGAGACACAGAGGGAGAGAGAGAGAGTGTGTGTTGTAGATGATGGGTTTTTTCTGTATGTGTGTGTGTGTGAGTGTGAGAGAGAGAGAAAGAGGGAGGGAGAGTGTGTGTTGTAGATGATGGGTTTTGTCTGTATGTGTGTGTGTGTGAGTGTGAGAGAGAGAGAGAGAGGGAGGGAGTGTGTGTTGTAGAGGGTAGATTTTGTCTGTGTGTGTGTCTGTGTGTGATACAGAGGGAGAGTGTGTGCTGTAGAGCATGGATTGTGTCTATGTGTGTGTGAATGAGAGGGTGTGTGCCTTGTAGGGTGGATTGTGTCTGTGTGAGAGAGAGAGAGTGTGTGTGTGTGTGTGTGTGTCTGTAAGTGTGTGTTTTTGGTTTGGTTTATTACCATTTTTCTCCCTGCTGTTGCTGATTGGGTGCTTAAAAGGGGTGCTGTTCCCATTGTGGGGGCTGATTGGGTGCTTCACCGTATAAAAGGGGTGCTGTTCGCATTGTGGGGGCTGATTGGGTGAAGGGGTGCTGTTCCCATTGTGGGGGCTGTTACTCTCACTCATCCCCACAGACACTCCAACTCTGATGGTGTTGCTCCCCCCCCACAAAAAAAAACACACACACACACACACACACACACACACACACCTACTGAGTCCCTATGGTGCGTGGCTAGATGTACCGGCTGACCAAAACTATTTGCTACTGCTAGGGTATGTCTAGATTTCTAGGATAGCACTGTCCCACATCCCCAGAGATCAGAGTTTAGAGATGGCCTTTACTCAGTCTGGGAGACACAATATGATTATACACTCCAGCACCGTCTCACACACACACACACACAGACACAATCACGCAGTCACTCTTTACTAAAGTTATATCTTTTCCAACATGTCCTTGTTTTTTGTCCCAAGTGCCTCTTTAGATTCACTGATCTCATCATACAGGAGGAATAAACAACCCTACACACCTGCAAAGGCCTGAGTGCAGTGGAGGTCTGGCTCTCCCTCATTTCTGTTTCTACTATTAGGCTGCTGTGTGAAGAAGCTTTGGCCTACAGCTCTCCTCACTGTTGAGTCCAATAGTCAGACATCCCGAGTCTCCCTGAAGCTCTGGGAGTCTCCTGTATTTAGATAGTGGCTCCCAGACGCCCACGAGTGACATACAATCTCATTGTGCATGCAATCTGGTGACTTTGGGATGAAAAACAAGGACACATTGGAAAAGAAATAAAAGTTTTTGGAAGGAGTGACTGTATGATTGTTTGTAAGTGTGTGTGTGCGTGAGAGAGAGAGAGTGTGCGGGGAAAGGTATGTGTGGAGGTTTGTGTGTGTGTGTGTGTGTGTGTGTGTCTGTGTGTGTTTGCCTCCACAACAGGTGAAGCGATTTAGGATATGTGTTAATATATAATGTGGGCAGTAATTTGCGTGTGAAAGAGACTGTGGAGGTGTGTGTGCGTGTGTGTGTGTGTGTGTGTGTGTGAAAAACAGACTGTATGTTAATGTATGAAGACTGTTGTAATAGTAGGAGATAATGTGGATTGAGGAGGTTGTTTGTTGGTTTATGTGTGTGTAGATACAGAACAACAGGGAGCAGTAACACTGGTAGATTGAAAAAGTGGGTATGTGTGTGAGTGTGTGTGTTTGTTAGGTTGTTGGTCGCCACAACAGGTGAGATGACAGTCAGCTTTTAACACTTAATGTGACCAGAAATTTGCGTGTGAAAAAAGGAGACTGTGAGAGAGTGTGTAAGAGAGTGCAAGAGAGAGTGTGTAAGGGAGTGTAAGAGAGAGTGTGTAAGGGAGTGTAAGAGAGAGTGTGTAAGAGAGTGCAAGAAAGAGTGTGTAAGGGGGTGTAAGAGAGAGTGTGTAAGAGAGTGCAAGAGAGAGTGTGTAAGGGAGTGTAAGAGAGAGTGTGTAAGAGAGTGCAAGAGAGAGTGTTTAAGGGAGTGTAAGAGAGAGTGTGCAAGAGAGTGCAAGAGAGAGTGTGTAAGGGAGTGTAAGAGAGAGTGTGTAAGAGAGTGCTAGTGTGTGTATTGTGTACATGTTTGGTAATTGATACTCAGATCTAACATTCTTTTTTCAGGCTGCGGAACTGTAATCTGACAGAGAAGAGCTGTTCCTATCTGGCCTCTGCTCTGACCTCACACTCCTCAAGTCTCAGAGTGCTGGACCTGAGTCACAATAAGCTGCTGGACTCAGGAGTGGAACTTTTATGTTCTGGTCTTCAGCATCAAAACTGCAAACTGGAGAAGCTACAGTAAGCATCATTTAGCAATGTGTGTGTGTGCATTTGTGTGTGTGTGTCTGTGTGTGTGTCTGTGTGTGTGTGTGTGTGTGTGTGTGTGTGTGTGTGTGTGTGTCTGTGTGTGCGTGTGTGTGTATGTGTATCTGCGTGCTTTTTTGTTTGTCAGCACAACAGGTGAGATACACAGTCAGCTTGTAAGACTTGATGTGGGCATTAATGTGTTTGTGAAAGAACAAGACTGTATGAGAGAGAAAAAAAGTGGAGGTAAGAGAGGTGTGTGTGTGTGTATGTGTGTGTGTGTGTAGGGAGGGTGAGAATGGGTGAGTGTGAGGCATACATTGTAAAGCACTTTGAGTACTTGTGGGAGTAGAAAAGCTATATAAACTGCTATATAAATGCAGTCCATCCTCTCTCTCTCTCTCTCTCTCTCTCTGTCTCTCTCTCTCTCTCTCTCTCTCTCTGGCGCTTGCGGTGCAGTTTAAATGATAAACATCGAGAAGGGGAAAGTTGAGCTTCTCACAACACGTCACAGAAGAATGGACCAATAGCAGAGTTTGAAGAAAGAATATTTGTGTATCCAGCCTACAAGTTTGCTTTGACAGAGTTGTGTTAGAGCTGCTGTGTGCGCTGTGCCTGTGTCAGATTAGTTAGGCTGCATTCTCTCTCAGGGCTTAGTTGTTATGTGCTTGTGGAGCCTACAGTTGTGTGATTGGCCTTAATGTTCATGACATTCAAGTCAAGTCAAATGAATTCTCCCATTCAGGGCAAGTGGGTTGCAGTCAGGTCGGGGCGGGTAGTTGCATGTGTGTGAGGGGCACTGGGTGGCACTGGGTTGTGGCAGTATATGGTTGTGTGTGTGGAGGGGGCAGTAAGTGTGTTTTAAGTGTGTGAAGATCTGTGTGTGGGAGAGAGTGGGTATTTATTTGTGTGTGTCAGAGGTGGTGCAGATGGGGAGGGAGGGAGTGAGAATGAATGAATGCCAATGTCTCCACTAACCCTGACCCCTAAACCCTCAAAGACTTATCTGGCATAAATCAGCCAATCATGGAGCAGATTCACACCTGTTAAGTCTTTGAAGGTTCAGGGCTTAGGAGGGACATTGGGATTCAACCACTGTGTGAGTGTGTATGTGAGTATATGTGTGAGTATGGGGTGCATGAGAGAGTGTGTGTATCATAAAGTGTGTGTTCATCTGAGGTTGTAGTTGTACTAGGGGAGTGTTTATGTGAGATTTTGTGAGGAATGTCAAGGGAAAGTGCTTGGATTGGTGTGTTTGTGTGTGTGGATGCAGACCAACAGGGAGCAGTAACACTGGTATATTGAGGCTGTGTGTGTGTGTGTGTGTGTGTGTGGACACAGACCAACAGGGAGCAGTAACACTGGTAGATTGAGGAGGTTATATGTAGTGTGTGTGTGTGTGTGTGTGTGTGTGTGGACACAGATCAACAGAAAGCAGTAACTCTGGTAGATTGAGTAGGTTATATGTAGTGTGTGTGTGTGTGTGTGTGTGTTTGTGTGTGGACACAGACCAACAGAAATCAGTAACTCTGGTAGATTGAGGAGGTTATATGTAGTGTGTGTGTGTGTGTGTGTGTGTGTGTTTGTGTGTGTGTGTGGAGACAGACCAACAGAAAGCAGTAACTCTGGTAGATTGAGGAGGTTATATGGTGTGTGTGTGTGTGTGTGTGTGTGTGTGGACACAGATTGAGGAGGTTATATGGAGTATTTGACTTGAGCATCTAACTGCTCTGGCATTGGAGTGGTGATGGACATTCAAATTGCTTTTCTCCTGGTGCAGTGTGTGTGTGTGTGTGTGTGTGTAAGAGAGAGAAAGTGTGTGTGGAGAGCATATACTATCTGTGTGTGTGTGTGTGTGTGTGTGTGTGTGTGTGAGAGAGTGTGTATGGGGGGGGGGGGGGTTATTCCTCATATGATGATGGAGTGTGTGTAGGGATAAGAGAGAGAGAAGTGGAGGTGAGTGAATGTGTGTGTAAGACAGAAAGATAGAGTGTGTGTGTGTGTGTGTGTGAGAGAGAGAGGGAGGGAGAGAGAGATAGAGTGTGTGTGTGTCTACAACAGTGCTTCTTAATTATTTTCTGTTATGCCCCCCTTAGGAAAAAGAAAACATTTCACGCCCCCCACTCTCCGCCACGACTATAAATAGTATTATTTGTCTATAAAATTGTTAGAAGTACACCTCTAATATATAAATGTAAATGTATATATAAATGTACCTCTGCACCGGAGTCACAGTGAAGCCAAGCGCTCCATACGCTTCGTCATATTTCCTCATCTTGGCTTTCAGGTGACTTTCGTTTGTCTCATTACCTCCGTCCCTCTCCGCCTTTCTTTTCATCCCTGTTAAATATTTTTCTGTGGTGTCTCTTAGGGGTTTCTTCACTGCACTTCATATCTCCTGCTCTTTGCTGTGTGTGAGCATGCTCAGTGCAAAAAACCCTACACCATAGAGCTAATACTCCCTGCACACACTCTGACAATGAGTGCAATTCCACTTTGTTCTAGTACGGCAAATGAAAAGCATGTTGCCCATGGTCGTACGCGCCCCCCGTGGCATCGCACCGCACCCCACTATTTGAGAAGGGCTGGTGTACAAGGAAAAGAGGGAGTGTGTGTCTGTGTGAGTATGGTTTGCGTGTATGTGAGACAGTGTGTGTATAGGTGAGCATCACAAAGTGTTTGTTCATCTGAGGTTGTAGTTCTGCTAGAGGAGTGTTTATGTGAAATTTTGAATCAGGGTAAATTGTCTGGATAGTGTGTGTGTGTGTGTGTGTGTGTGTGTGTGTGTGTCTCCACAACAGGTGGAGAGAACTGGCAGACATGCAATCAGCTGTCAGGAGCAGTAATGTGTGAGATGTGTGAGTGAAAGAAAGAGGCGTGGAGGTGAGAAGAGGCAGTAACACTGGTATATTGAGGAGGTTGTGTGTGTATGTTGAGTGAGTGAGTGACAGAGAGCTAAGAGTTGGCAGGCTTGTTTGATCCAGTGCCATGAAGTCAGATGAAAACTTGATGAAGGTTAATATTGAAACAGCACTAAACTAAACAGCAATAGTCAGAATGAATGTAATATGGTGTGAATCATTAAAGGTGAGAAATAATAATCTGATGTTTCACGGTTAATATGGAATAAGGGAGACCTCTAGTGGCCATAATGTGCCGCAGTAGCCCAATATTTTTGTACTTTTGGGTTGCCGTAGTCAGTTAGGTCTTATGAAGAAGCAAAGCAGTGGAGGTTTTTTCTTTCTCTGCATGCATGGCCAAAGGACATTTGCCTGTGAGTGAATTTGTGTTCAGCTGGTGTGTGGGTTCAAATTGAGACTGTCTAGGACGTGGACATTAGTTAGTGATTGAAATTGTGTTTCATTTCTTGAGTTGGTTGTGAAATGCTAACCGCTAGCCTTATAATAGGTTTTTCTATAGACGTTAGCTTTAAGCTAAGACTTTATTTTCTACCCATTTCTGTGTATTATGTTACACATTATGTTATTTGTAAATACCTTTCAGATACCAATGTAACTAAGGTATATTTTGTATGTTTGCTTGCAGTTTTACAGTACATCTTAAGTAAAGGTCTGAAGACAATTGTGGCATCCTACTTTGAGAACCTGTTAGCTATCTGCCGAGCTTGTAGCCTTGCACCCATGCACACACGAGCAGGGGCAGAATAAATCATGTGTTATTGTCAGGACTGCCTGGGGATCAAACCTGGGTCTCTGGCACAGCAGTTCAAAGCTCTGCCCCCTAATCCACTAGGTGGTGTGATCATTGCAGAGGCAGAAGTAGCACATCAAGGTGTTTTAATTGAGAACAAAGCAGGAGACACACAGACAAACTCCAAAACACAGTCCAGGCAACAGGGCCAGAATCCAGAAGGCAGTCAGAGTACAGACAACCAAGTGACCAAGTTTACAAGTGACGCGTGCTGAACACGGAGAGACGGAACGCTGAACCCCTGCCAGGTAACCCCTTATAGAGTGCAGGTAAACTGATCAGGTGACCAGCCTCACCTGTGCCACAGCTCCACCCTGGAACACACAGAGAGAAAGGTACACAGACCAACAGGGAGCAGACCAACACTGCTAGAGTGAGGAGGTTATATGTGCGTGTGTGTGTTTGTTTGTTTGTGTGTGTGTGTGTGCTTGCTTGTGTGTGTGTCATGCACCCAAATACTGCTCTGTGTGTGCAGTAATAGGTAGCTTGCATATGTGGTAAAGATGGTGCCATCTCTATCCTTAACTAAGTATAGACATTTGACCCCCAGTATTTGCATCTTTTACTACTGATAATGTAGAGTTATTTAGTCCTGTTATTTATTCATTAAGTAGGCCTACTAGTTGTACTGTGAAACACAACAGGCTCTTTGTGACTATTTGGATGCTGTGTTTTAATTATTCCAAATAAATAATTGTGTGTGTGATTATGTGTGTGTGTGTGAGAGAGAGAGTGAGCAAAAACGAGAGAGAGTGTGAGTGTATTGGGGAAGAGTAGGAGAGTATGAGGGGTGGGAGAAGGTGTGTGTTCATCTGAGGTTGTAGTTGTGCTAGAGGAGTGTTCATGTGAGATTCTGTGTGTGTGTGTGTGTGTGTGTGTGTGTGTGTGTGTGTGTGTGTGTGTTTTGAGTCTTCTTCTACAGATGCTCAAGATGGCGGCCAGTGTCCTTCATTACTCTGAGCTGGGGGGTGTACCAGGGACATGAGTGGGTGGCAGAGACAGAAATGTCATTGAGAGCAGTAGAGCAAATCAATCGATTCAGTTTATTTGGCAGATATGTCCATATAACCACACAATACAGGGCAGATGAAAGGAGTATAAGGTTCAGATTAAAAAACTGAAGTCACATCCAGACATTTCAGCCAATGCACCCTCAGTCTGGATGTGTAGCGGGAACAACTCCCAATGGGAATTGAGAGCAACCATGATACTGTTGGTGGATTCATCCAGACGTTGCAGAAAGTGAAACCTCAGGTTTCTTAAAAGTGCCTTAAGTGTGCTCACTCCTGCAGAGTCAAACATCCGACTGACAAAATGTCTGTGTGTGGTGTGTGTGTGTGTGTGTGTGTGTGTTTGTGTGTCTATGCACTCGGGGCCTTTTGCTCTAAAAACACACACAGCACTCAGGATGTGCAGCTCCAGGAAGGAAACGGTTCTCCTTTGTAATGCAGTCAGTATGCCCTTTTAGAGAAAAATGTTCAAAAACAAAATCTAGATTCAATGTTCAACTCAATGTTGTATATGGTCTCAATGTTCTCAATATTGTATATGGTCTCAATGTTCTCAATATTGTATATGGTCTCAATGTTCTCAATATTGTATATGGTCACAGTCACAAGTTCTATGACGTTATTCACACACACACACACACACCTCCTATTCTGCCTCTCATTACACTCACTCTCTCTCTCTCAACCACATACACACTCACACACACTCCTATTCTGCCTCTTATAGTTCACACACACACACACACACACACACACACAGCTCCTATGCTGCCTCTCATTACTCACACTCACACAGACACACTCCTCCCATTCGGTCTCTAATTACTCTTTTCGCTCTCTCTCTCACACACACACACACACACAAACTCACACACACAAACTCACACACACAACTCTTCTTCTGCCTCTCATTACTCTCTCTCTCTCTCACACACACCCATTCCTGCTATTCTGCTTCTCATTACTATCTCACACACGCGCACTCCTATTCTGCCTCTCATTAGTCACACACACACACTCACACAAACTCTTCTCCTATTCTTCCTCTCATTACTCACACACACACACACTTCTCCCATTCTGCCTCTCATTACTCTTTCTCACACATACACACACACACACACGCACACAGTCACACACACTCCTGCCTGTCATTACTCACACACACACACACACTCACACACGCAATGTCACATTGTCCTGTCAAACCTGACCCAACCCCTTGCCCATGCACACCCTTCATTTGAGTCTGGTAAGGTAGTGATGTTGTAGCCTATTTTCCATCACATTACCAAGCTCTATTTTACTTGTTCTGCACAGAGCGCAGCAGGTCAAGTTTGATGCTGACGAGTGGTGTGGAGGTGCTCACGTGTGCGCAGACTGTGCTCCGCAGTGTTGCCCAATTATAACAAAGATGTTCAGATTGCTTATGTGTGATCACTGTATAATTTGTTATGCTGCTTTGCTATAATGCATAGGCTATAACATTACAGATTATCACAGCTTCATATCGGTGAATAAATAATACATAGATTAGCCCATGTTTGGGTCGGGGTCAGGCAGATAAGCTAAACTCTATTGTGTGTGTGTGTGTTTGGGTGTGTGTGTGTAGAGTGGAGTTAGTGTAGTGTGTCAGGAGAGAGTTTGTGGTGCACTGTACATGTGTTTGGGTGGGGTGAATGTTGTGTGTTTGTGTGTGTGTGTGTGTTGTGGGTAGTTAGATGTGTGTGACTCTGACTGGGTTGTGGTAGCATATGATTGTGTGTGTGGAGGGGGCAGTGAGTGTGTATTTTGAGTGTGTGAGCGTCTGTGGGTATTTTGAGTGTGGGGGGAGTGGGTATTTATTTGTGTGTGGGATTCAGCATTTTGACCTCCTACCACGCTTGTCCGATTCCAAGTTGATTCCACCGCTGAGTCACAAAGATCTGTGTGTAAGCTGAGCGCTTTTGACCAATCAGAGCGTTTCATTTTCAGTCAGATAGCCGTCTCCTTTCACCCGTTTAGCCGATAACATTGAAAAGGTAAATTTAAGACGTTGAGTCAGCCCAGTATTAACCCACTGGTGTTGCTAACCACTCAAGGTTACTTGTTCATCTATTCAATATGTGCATTGCAATGGCAACCGTCACATTTCCCCTAGTCTGTGAGCCAGACCCCCAGATTTTGCCTGTCAGTGCACTTAAGGACAGTTTCTGAAATGGCCTACTGCTGTGCTACATACTGCATGTGCCCCAGTACACAGTGCAACACACACTACTGCCCAGGCCCCACACAAATGAATGAATGAACTGCAGGTGCAGTACCTGACTGGCTCAAACTTTACTGAGCCCCATACACTAGGCTACTCCCCCAGTATGCAGCATGGTATGCAAGCAGCAGAGGAGGCTACTAACCACATGACCAGTGCCTCATTCATTAATGGACTGCAGGTGCAGTTTATTGAGCCCCTTACACTACTCCTGTGCTATTTG
Source organism: Tenualosa ilisha (assembly GCA_015244755.2). Classification (NCBI taxonomy): domain Eukaryota; kingdom Metazoa; phylum Chordata; class Actinopteri; order Clupeiformes; family Clupeidae; genus Tenualosa; species Tenualosa ilisha. The sequence continues at coordinate 175,517 of PYXC01002516.1, read as the reverse complement.
TCATGTACTGCATACCACACATTGCTTTCTGCAGAGATCAGCATGCAAGTAGTATGTAGTAAGCAGGTAGTAGGCATTTTCAGAAATGGCAATTGTGTTTTTTGGCAAGGTGTGCCGCCTAGAGTTTGAAATTATGGGATGGCATTGCATTGGTAGCTTTTCTTTTCTTTGATCATCCTGTTTTTGTCCATTATAAGGCAATGGAGGGTTTTATTACAGATGATTAGGGTAAAAAATGAGATCCCCACCAAACTTCCTGAGCTGATTATTTACATTAAGGCAACATTGTTTGTATTGTATTTGTATATGAAGAGTTTAGATGCAAAAATTAAATAGTTTTTATGTTTCCAAATAATCTATCAAACTGCAAAAATGAATTTTATTTTCAAGTAAAAACAAATCAAGCCAAAACAATCTAATTGGAGTTGGACTGATAATAAAGTTTATCAAAGTTATATAAATGGCCCATATTTCTGTAAATTGCTCACAAATGGACACAGAGGGTTTTCCATCTGAA
>PYXC01002516.1:127500-167500 GCA_015244755.2 Tenualosa ilisha | reverse complement strand
GTATGGATGGTGATGTATGTGTGTGTATTTGTGTGTACGTGTGTGTGTGTGTGTGTCATAGGCACTCCAAACGGGGATGCAGTGATACATCTGCATCTTCTCTTCTGGCTGTCAGTACCTAGTCAGTCACACCAAAGATGACTATTAGTAGAGATCATTCTATCTAGACAGAGAAGAAGGAAGTGCAACAAAAATGCTGGTGTGTGTGAGAGAGAGAGAGAGAGAGAGTGAGAGAGAGAAAGAGAGAGAGAGTGTGTGTGAGAGAGAGAGGGAGGTTTATTGATACTCAAATCTAATTTTTTTTTTTTCAGGGCAGAGAGCTGTAATCTGACAGATTGTGTGTATGAGAGAGTCAGGGGAAAAGACAAGTGTCTTTGCTAGAGGGAGTGTGTGTGTGTGTGTGTGTGTGTGTGTGTGTGTGTGTGTATGTATGTGTGTGTGTGTGTGTGTATGTGTGTATGTATGTGTATTGTGTACATGTTTGGTAATTGATACTCATATCTAACATTCTTTTTTCAGGCTGCAGAGGTGTAATCTGTCAGAGAAGAGCTGTTCCTATCTGGCCTCTGCTCTGACCTCACACTCCTCAAGTCTCAGAGTGCTGAACCTGAGTGAAAATGAGCTGCTGGACTCAGGAGTGGAACTTTTATGTTCTGGTCTTTGTCATCAAAACTGCAAACTGGAGGAGCTACAGTAAGCATCATTTAATGTAGCAGTTTTTGTGTGTGTGTGTGTGTATACGCGCGCATGCGTGCGTGCGCGTGTGTGTGTATGCGCGCGCGCGTGTGTGTGTGTATGCGCGCGCGTGTGTCTGTGTGTGTGTGTGTGTGTGTGTGTGTGTGTGTCTCTGTGTGTAACTGCGCTTTACACTTCGCCCCTCTAGCACCTCATCTCAGTAGTCAGGGCTGCCTCTGTGTGTCTTTGCGTGCGTGCATTTGTGTGTGTGTGTGTGTGTGTGCGCGTGCATGTTTTTGTGTTTGTGTTTGTAGATCACAGAATAACTGGGATCAGTAACACTGGTAGATTGAGAAGATGTGTGTGTGATTGTGTGTGTGTGTGTGTGTGTGTTTGTGTATGTATGTGACCACTGACCTACAGGTGGCAGTGAGGAAAGTCTGGCACTGTTCAGCAGTCTTGGGGCAGTCTGGTGTGGGGGGTTTAAGGAGTTTCTCAACAGTCCTGAAGAGTGTTTTTGGCCTAGACGTAGAGCTGTGTGTGCTAGAAGAATAGTAGTTAGAACAGACAGTGTTTAGGGCATCCCTGTACTTCTGGATGTGTTCAGAGTCTAGCATAGAGTGGACAGTGAGCCCAGTCTTCTTCTACAGATGCTCAAGATGGCGGCCAGTGGCCTTCATTACTCTGAGCTGGGGGGTGTACCAGGGACATGAGCGGGTGGCAGAGACATGTCTGTTCTTTCCAAGGGGCTTGGTGATCAAGCAGACTGGAGAGGGTGTTGTTAGAAGTAGCAACCAGACTGTGAGGGGAGGAGAGGTTGTTGTGTAGCTCAGACAGGGCTGATGCTTGTATAGAGGGAGCAAGGAGGTTCTAGTCAACAGACCTAATGTCACGGTAGGGAGGGGGAGTGGGAGTGGTGATATAGAAACTACAGTCAATGAGTTTGGGATCAGAGATGCCAGAGAAAGAACCAGAGACAGAAATGTTACAGAGATCAGTAGAGCAAATCAGGTGGAGAGTGTGGCCTTGATTATGGGTGGTAAAATCCACATGCTGAGTCAGGTTTAAACAGTCTAGTACAGAGAGTCAGGTTCAAACAGTCTAGTACTGAGAGTCAGGTTCAAACAGTCTAGTACAGAGAGTCAGGTTTAAACAGTCTAGTACAGAGAGTCAGGTTCAAACAGTCTAGTACAGAGAGTCAGGTTCAAACAGTCAAGTACAGAACTGAACTCAGAGGTGTAAGAACAGTTGGTATCAATAGAGATGATAATGCTGGAATTGACTTGCTGTTAGACCAAACGTAAGTGTATGCACCCTCCTGCGTCCCGCTGTGTCCTGTGTGCAGACTTGCTGCAGCATTACTCAGTCAAAACACACGATAGTGGAGGTCTCCACTTGGGCCAGACCACAGTAACATCAGATCTGGAAATCAGGCAAAAGTGGGTATGACAGCGGCAGAAAAAAAGCATGGCCACGATCAGAGGTGGTGTGTGTGTGTGTGTGTGTGTGTGTGTGTGTGTGTGTGTGGTCACTGTTTTTTCACACAATCGCCTCCTACTTTCTTGTCAGTATTGCATCTTGTGGATGCGTCATGTTTGCTTGTGACGACGTCCGCGACCGACACAATAAACAACTGCAGAATCCGCATAGCAGCCATGATGTACACATAGGCATTGTCTGCAGCAAGGAAATTCCAACCCTTAGAGAGTGTTAGGAGGGAGAGAGAGTGTGTGTGTTGTAGAAGATGGGATTTGTGTGTGTGTATGTGTGTGTGTGTGTGTGTGTGTGTGTGTGTGTGTGTGTGTGTGCGTGCGTGTGTGTGTGTGGAAAAAAGGGAGAGTGTGTATGTGAGTTCATGTCTAGTGAGTGAACATGTGTGTTAGAGCCAGTTAGGAGGGAGAGGGAGAGTGTGTGTTGTAGAGGATGAGATTGTTTTGTGTGTATGATTGTGTGTGTGAAGGAGATTGTGTGTGTGTGTGTGAGAGGAAGAGTGTGTGTGTTGTACAGGGTGGATTTTGTCTGTGTGTGTGTATGTGAGAGAGAGAGAGAGATCGAGAGAGGGAGAGTGTATGTTGTAGATGATGTTTTTTTTCTCTCTGTGTGTGCGTGCGAGAGAGAGAGAGAAGAAGAGTGTGTGTTGTTGAGGTGGGTTTTGTTTTTATGTGTGTGTGTGTGTGAGAGAGAGAGAGAGAGAGTGTTGCAGAGTATGTTTTTTTCTGTGTGTGTGTGTGTGAGAGAGAGAGAGTGTTGTAGAGGCTGGATTGTGTCCGTGTGTGTCAATGAGAGTGTGTGTGTGTTTGTGTGTCTGTATATGTCTGTGTTGTAGAGAGTAGATTTTGTCTGTGTGTGTGTGTGTGGAAAAGAGGAAGAGTGTGTATGTGAGTACATGTGTGGAGAGCAGGCATATGTATTAGAGACTGTTAGGGGGGAGAGATTTTGTGTGTGTGTGTGAATGAGAGTGTGTGTGTGTTGTAGAGGGTGGATTATGTCTGTGTGTGTGAGAGACAGAGGGATTGTGTGTGCTGTAGAGTATGGATTGCGTCTATGTGTGAAGGAATAAGAGAGTGTGTGTGTTGTAGAGGGTGGATCGTGTCTGTGTGTGAGAGAAAGAGAGAGAGAGAGTGTGTGTGTGTGTGTTGCAGAGGGTGGATTTTGTCTGTGTGCGAATGAGAGAGTGTGTGTGTTGAAGTGGATGTATTTTGTGTGTGTGTGTGAGAGAGAGAGAGTGTGTGTGTGTATGCGTGTGTGTGTGTGTGTGTGTTGTAGAGGGTGGATTGTGTGTGAGAGAAAGAGAGAGGGAGAGAGTGTGTGTGTTGCAGAGGGTGGATTTTGTCTGTGTGTGAATGAGAGAGTGTGTGTTGTAGTGGATGTATTTTGTCTGTCTGTGTGTGTCTGTGTGAGAGACACAGAGCGAGAGGGGGAGAGTGTGTGTTGTAGATGATGGGTATTGTCTGTATGTGTGTGTGTGTGCGAGAGAGAGAGGGGGGGGAGTGTGTGTGGTAGAACATGGATTGTGTCTATGTGTGTGTGAATGAGAGGGTGTGTGTGTTGTTGGCTGGATTGTGTCTGTGTGTGTGTCTGTGTGTGTGTGTGTGTGTGTGTGTGTGTGTGTGTGTGTGTGTGTGTGTGTGTGTGTGTGTGTGTGTGTGTGTGTGAGGGACAGTGTGTGTTGTAGAGGGTGGATTGTATCTGTGAGTGTGTGGGGAAGGGGGTATTTGAGAGTGTAGCAGAATTGTGTGTGTGTTTAATCTATTTGTGTATTGGGTTGGGGTGAGATAGAGAGTGGTGTGTGTGTGTGTGTGTGTGTGTGTGTGTGTGTGTGTGTGTGTTATGTCCCAGTGTGTGTGTGTATTGTGTTTGCAGGACGTCCTGGATGCAGTTTGGTTTATTACCATTTTTCTCCCTGCTGTTGCTGATTGGGTGCTTCACCGTATAAAAGGGGTGCTGTTCCCATTGTGGGGGCTGATTGGGTGCTTCACCGTATAAAAGGGGTGCTGTTCCCATTGTGGGGCTGATTGGGTGCTTCACCGTATAAAAGGGGTGCTGTTCCCATTGTGGGGGCTGATTGGGTGTTTCACCGTATAAAAGGGGTGCTGTTCCCATTGTGGGGGCTGATTGGGTGCTTCACCGTATAAAAGGGGTGCTGTTCCCATTGTGGGGGCTGATTGGGTGCTTCACCGTATAAAAGGGGTGCTGTTCTCATTGTGGGGGCTGCTACCCTGCGCTTGACCCCTTCTGCCGCCAGCACCAGTGGCTGGTGTAACAGTGTGTGTGTGTGTGTGTGTGTGTGTGTTTGCAGGCATGTGTGTGTGGTGTGTAAATGGACTGCATGTATACAGTGTGTTTCTACTGCTATGAGCACTCAGAACGTTTTACAGTGTGTGCCTCACATTCACCCACCTGTGTGTAAAGTGCTCAGAAAGAGAGAGAGAGAGAGAAAGCAAGCAAGAAAGAAAAATAGAAGGAATGAAGGAAAGAAAGAAAGATAGAGATGTCAGTCAGAAACTGAAGAGGGTCTGTGACACCAAACAAAGGGTGTGTGTGTGTGTGTTGTTGGGAGTGTGTGTGTGCTGTTGGGTGTGTGTGTGTGTGTGTGAGAGAGTGTCTTAGTGTATGTATCCATCTTTCTCCCTCCCTCCCTCTTCTGTATCTATGTGAGTGTATGAGGATGTGTATGTTTGTGTATGGGGAGATGGGTTGTGTGTGTGTGTGTGTGTGTGTATGTGTGTGTGTGTGTGTGTGTGTGTGTGTGTGTGACAGAGTAGAGTATTGGTGATTAATATGCAGGTGTATCATTCTTTCAGGCTGTGGGTGTGTGATCTGACAGGGAAGAGCTGTTCCTATCTGGCCTCTGCTCTGACCTCCTCAAGTCTCAGACTGCTGAACCTGAGGGGCAATAACCTGATCAGGTCATCAGATGTAGAGCAGCTCTGTGCTCTAGTGAAGGACCCCCACTGTAAACTGGAGACACTAGAGTGAGTAAATATCTAAACATCTCACTCAGGTCTTTAGAACATGAGACCCAACATGGATGCCTGGCTTTGATTTTCTGTCCTCCACATTCTCTCTCTTCTGTCTGATTCCTCTGTGTTCCCTTGCTTTTATTCATCTAGCCATCTTTCATCCCTCTCTCTCTCTCATTTCTTTCTCACCTATTCATTCACCCAGTCTTTTCAAACACACACACACACACACACACACACACACTCCCACCACCACCACCACCACAACTGCTGCCACACACACACACACACACACACACACACATACACACCATTGCCACATACACACTCACCATTTCCACCACACACACACACACTTGCACGCACACACACCACCACCACACACACACACACACATACATATTCACACCCCCACCACCACCGCCACACACACCACTACCACCTCACAGACATAAACACACCCACACACACACTCACCACCACCACACACACACCACCACCACCTCCACACACACAAGCTACCACCACCAACACACACACAAGCTACCACCACCAACACACATACTCACCACCACCACCACCACACACACACACACACCACCACCACCACCTCCACCACAACACACACACACATACACCACACAACCTCTTCCACACACACACAAACCCTCACCACACACACACACACACACACACATACATACATGCACGCACACACACACCACCACCACACACCACAACCACACACACACCCGCACACATACACACACCCCTACACCACCACCACACACTCACCACCACAACACACACACTCACCAACAACACACACACACACACACACACCACCACCACCACACACACCACTACCACCCCACAGACACAAACACACGCAACAACCTCCTCACACACTCACCACTCTCACACACACACATACATCACCACTACACACACAAACAACCACCATAACACCACCGCCACACACACCACCACCACCCCACAGACACAAACACACACAACAACTTCCTCACACACTCACCACACACACACACATACACACACACACACACACACACACACACACACACACACACACCACCACACACACACACCACCACCATAACACACACACACACACACACACACACACACACACACACACACACACCACCACCACCACCACCACCACACACTCACCACCTCCACACACACAAGCCGCCACCACACACACACACACCTCAACCATCACACACATTCACACCCCCGCCACACACAACTCCACCACCACACACACATACACACACACTCACACCACCACCACCACCTCCACCACAACACACACACATACACACACCACTACCATCACACACACTCACCACCACACACACACACACACACCACCTCTTCCACACAGACACACAAACCATCACCACACACACACACACACACACATACACGCACACACACACCACCACCACCACACACCACAACCACACACACCCGCACACATACACACACCCCTACACCACCACCACACACTCACCACCACAACACACACACTCACCACCACAACACACACACTCACCAACAACACACACACACACACACACACTCACCAACAACACACACACACACACACCACCAACACCACACACACCACTACCACCCCACAGACACAAACACACACAACAACCTCCTCACACACACACACACACAAACATCTCCACTACACACACAAACAACCACCATAACACCACCGCCACACACACCACCACCACCCCACAGACACAACTTCCTCACACATTCACCACACACACACACACACACACACACACACACACACACACACCACCACCACCACCACTTCCACACACACAGACATACCACCACACACACAAACACACACACACACACACCACCACTGCCACCACCACACGCGCACACACACCACCAACACCACCACCACACACACACACACACCACCACCACCACACACACACACACACACACACACACACACACACTCACACCACCGCCACACACAGCTCCACCACCACACACACACCACCGCCACACACACTCACCACCACCACCACAGACATACCACCACACACACGCACACACCACCACTGCCACCACCACACACACTACCAACTCCACCACCACACAGACACACACCACCACCACACACACACACACACACACACCACCACCACACACACACACACACACACACACACACACACACACACACACACACACACACACACACCACCACTGCCAACTCCCCTCCATGATCACACAACTCCCCATGACTGACAGCTGCACTTTACCCCTCTGAGGAAAAGCTCATGTGGTCTGTCAGTAAAAAATGAGTTTGACACGTGTGTGTGTGTGTGTGTGTGTGTGTGTGTGTGTGTGTGTGTGTGTGTGTGTGTGTGTGTGTGTGTCTGCCTATCTGTTTGTCAGCACAACACTGCCACACTGTGCTGAACACTTGGTTCACCTTTCCACTCTCCTCTTGTCTCCTCTTGTCTTATTAGAGGCCCCTCTGCCTCCCCCAACTTTTCAGGAGGAACTATTTCTCCTGCCTGCCTTTTCAATGACAGTCCTTTGCCCAACAAACTGCACTACTGCATGTCAAAACTTTTGCAGCTCACGTGCAACAAATGCAATACTTCATCACACCATTGCACTCCATATCAGGCCTGCAGCAGTTTACCTCAGAATGGACAGTTAATGTTTGTAATGTAGGAGCTGATTAACATCCAAACATGTTGGGTAGCTAATGTATCGAGGTAAGATAATGTGATGGTGTGTGTGTTCATTATTTTGTCGCTCAGAAGGACACACTCTGTGTTGACTTTAGAGCTGAGCTTGTGCTCCCTCTGTCGTGCAGATTAACGTGACTGTGTGTTTTCACTTGCTGAACAGTAGCCGTATTCCACACGCCAAAGTGGAGGAGTAGCTGCCAGAATTCACTCACCAAAACCAACATTTACACACCATTGGTGCTTACAGTTCCAAGATACTACCCCTGCCACACACACACACACACACACCACCACCACACAGCTCCCCCGACACTACTCCTGCCCTACACACACACACACACACACACTCACACCACCACACAGCTCCCCCGACACTACTCCTGCCCCACACACATACACACACACACCACCACACAGCTCCCCCGACACTACTCCTGCCCCACACACACACACACACACACCACCACACAGCTCCCCCGACACTACTCCTGCCCCACACACATACACACACACACACACACACACCACCACTCAGCTCCCCCGACACTACTCCTGCCCCACACACATACACACACCACCACTCAGCTCCCCCGACACTACTCCTGCCCCACACACATACACACACACACCACCACACAGCTCCCTCGACACTACTCCTGCCCCACACACATACACACACACAACACCACACAGCTCCCCTGACACTACTCCTGCCCAACACACATACACACACACACACACCACCACTCAGCTCCCCCGACACTGCTCCTGCCCCACACACATACACACACACACACACACACACCACCACTCAGCTCCCCAGACACTACTCCCCCCCCCCGACACACGCACACACACACACACACACACACACACACACACCACCACCACACCGCTCCCCGACACTACTCCTGCCCCCCCCCCCAGGCTGATGTAATTTCACTCCATACACCTTAGTACACAGGTAGATTATGCAGTTGCACTACGGTAGCATACCTTAGTCCTGGATTACGCCTTAGTCCAGCTAGTCTCATTACTGTGTTTCTGACTGACGTCTCTTTTCATCTTTCTCTCTGTCATTTCTTTTCTTTTTCTCCTCTCTCTCTGCTTCACTCTTTTCTTCTGTTCTAGTCTTCCAAACACTTTATCTATGGACCCATAGGGGAAAGTGATATATGAACATATATGCTGGTAATATATCTATGGATGTCTATGTCAGTATATCTATGGACCCATAGGGGAAAGTGATATATGACCATATATGCTGTTAATATATCTATGGATGTCTATGTCAGTATATCTATGGATGGGATTTCTCTTTTGTTTTTGCCCACCCTCTCTGTGTCTGTTTCCACCCTATTCTCTTTCTCACTCTTCAGCTCCTGACTTCTCATCTTTCTTTCTTCATTTCTTTTCTTTTTCTCCTTTCTCTCTGCTTTCCTTTCTTGTTCTATCTCTCTGAAAGGGGTAGTGTTGAAATGGTGTGACAGAAATGTGTTAAAGCCCTTTCTCATCTTTTACTCCTCGTAGGTGTTTGGTTGTATCCTTCAGCCTCAGCCCACATCTCTCTTTCTCTCCTCCTTCACTCCTCCTCTCTTTGCTCTTTTCATCCATATGTCTCTTCCAGAATTCTCTGTCTGTTTTTAATGGACACTGAGTCATCAGTAGCTCACTAGGAGACAGTTGTCATGGACACTGATTCATCAGCATCTTCTCTCCTTTGTCCTGCAGGTGGGGTTATGGAGAGAACAATGTAGTGACATAAGGACTCTTAGTGAGCATCAAGTGTTGATCTGTGGCTCTGAGCTGGATGGTGTCTTTGGTCCAGAAGCTCATGAAGTGAAGATGGGTTCTAACGCGTGCATGCACACACACACACACACACACACACACACACACACACACACACACACATACACACACACTCAGCAGATAGAGGATGACCAGTCACTCTCAGACATGTGAACAGATGAACATATGGAATGGACTGGAGAATTACAGCACACACACACACACACACACACACACACTGGAGAATTAATTAGATCAATCTGTTTATATATATTTGTTTCTATGTATTATTTTGTCATGTATAAAGCTTCATTTTGTATTGGCTGTATTTGTATATGAATCATGTCTACTTGTCTACTTTGATCATGTGCTGTCTGTGTGTGTGTTTGTGTGTGTGTGTGTGTGTGTGTGTGTGTTGTGTGTGTGTGTGTTCTGACTGCCTTTGAGCTTTATTGCATGTGTGTGTATTCTACCCTTTGTGGTTTTTCATTTGCTCTGCCTCTGCTGTGTTTTATAACATGTAGTGATTTGATAGTCATTAATAAAGGCTTCCTATGAAGTGTGTGTGTGTGTGTGTGTGTGTGTGTGTGTGTGTGTGTGTGTGTGTGTGTGTGTATTGTGATTTGATAGTCATTAATAAAGGCTTCCTATAAAGAGTGTGTGTGTGTATTGTGCTGTGATAGTCATTAATAAAGGCTTCCTATGAAGAGTGTGTGTATGTGTGTGTGTTATGATAGTCATTAATAAAGGCTTCCTATGAAGAGTGTGTGTGTGTTGTGATTTGATAGCCATTAATAAAAGCTTCCTATGAAGAGTGTGTGTGTGTTGTGATTAGATAGCCATTAATAAAGGCTTCCTATGAAGAGTGTGTGTGTGTTGTGATTTGATAGCCATTAATAAAGGCTTCCTATGAAGAGTGTGTGTGTGTGTATGGTGAAGACATAGCAATGCATGTTGAGGGTAAGCTAAACCTTACATTTTGCTATTTGCACAAATTGTTTTCAGACACGCATTCACAGGCTTTGCTAGGCTAAAATGTTATGATTGATGATGAAGGGGGGAGAGAATTAATTTTGGCTGCTGAACATGCAGTAGGCTAATCAAAATAACATGGGCTCTTACTGTAAATACCAATCTGATGCTTAGCTGCAGTTTAAAAGCTTTCAAGCTACGTCTCTTAGGTTATGCTGAGTTTAAATCGTTTGCTTATTTTCTAAAATACACTTTTATTACCAAGTCACCGACACCCATCTTTAGCAATACTTTTAGCAATCCTCTGTAAAGTTATCATGGCCAAAAGCCATGCTGAATGGCACAGCAGCCACAGGTGTGGCTATCATGCAATTGTTTACATTCTGTTGCCGCTTGTGTGTGATGTCACAGTCACATGATGATTTGTGTGAGCACAGTCACATGATGATTTGTGTGTGAGCATAGTCACATGAAGATTTGTGTGTGATGTGACAGTCACATGATGCTTTGTGTGTGATCACAGTCACATGATGATTTGTGTGTGATGTCACAGTCACATGATGCTTTGAAGGGAATTACTTTCTGCTTGTGAAAATGAATGCGCTAAGAAATGAGCAAATAAGGAATGTTCATGAGACCCACATCTCAAGTCCTGAGTCAAGACCAAGACCAAGTCCTAGTCTTCAGACCTCAAGTCTCAAGTCAAGTCCAAGTCTTTAGACCTCAAGTCTCAAGTCAAGTCCAAGTCTTTAGACCTCCAGTCTCAAGTCAAGTCCAAGTCTTTAGACCTCAAGTCTCAAGTCAAGTCCAAGTCTTTAGACCTCCAGTCTCAAGTCAAGTCCAAGTCTTTAGACCTCCAGTCTCAAGTCAAGTCCAAGTCTTTAGACCTCAAGTCTCAAGTCAAGTCTAAGTCTTGAGACCTCCAGTCTCAAGACAAGTCTAAATCTTTAGACCTCAAGTCTCAAGTCAAGTCTAAATCTTTAGACCTCAAGTCTCAAGTTAAGTCTAAATCTTTAGACCTCAAGTCTCAATTCAAGTCTAAGTCTTTAGACCTCAAGTCTCAATTCTCTGTAGAGGCGACTTAAGTGCGGCTTGAGTCCAGGTCCCAGACACGAGTCCCCATTTTGAGTGTGTGCATGTGCCCATGTGTGTGTGTGTGTGTGTGTGTGTGTATGTGTGCCTATGTGTGTGTGCGTGTGCCTGTGTGTGTGTAATGATTCGCTGAGGATCTCAGAACCACACGTGTGTGTGTGTGTGTGTGTGTGTGTGTGCATGTATGTGTGTGTGTGTCCATGCAAGTCTGCATGTTTGTGTGTGTGTCTATGTGCATGTGTGTGTGGGCATGCGTGTGTCCGTGCAAGTGTGTATCGTGGGTGTGTGTGTGTGTCTGTGCATCTGTTTGTGTGTGTGCACGTGTTCGTGTGTAATGTTGGCTAAAAAGTGTTTTTATCCAGTCCTCTCTAGTGAAGTGAGGAGATCAGGAGGTCCAAATAGATGTAAGGTTTACATCAGCTCAGTGCAAACATTTCTGAGCCAATCAGATCACACTTGTCACATGTTGTCAGGCAAAAGACATTTCTATGTTCTTAACATTCTGACCACACTTCTCCTCCCTAGATCCTCATTTGTCACGTAGTCCAGTAACAGCTTGCAAAGTAAGCTTTACCACACACACACACACACACACACACACACACACACTGTCACTCTCTCTCTCACTCTCAGCTTGTAATATAAGCTTTGCCACACACACACGCTCTCTCTCTCTCTCTCTCTCTCTCTCTCTCGCTCTCTCTCTCTCTTTCTCTGGCAGGGCTCAGAGTACTTCACTGTTTTGAATACTTTGATCAACTTCCAGCATTATTTGAAATATAAACCCTGTTCCTTGCACAGCAGTTCTGATTGTGAGGGGGTTCACAGCTGGCCCACCTCAGGGCCTGTTTCGGCCCAGAATCAGCCTCCTTCTGGGCCTTAGCTCTCTTAGTGTCTGAGTCAGTGAGAAATGACACTTCCACACATAACTAGATAACACACATGACAGTCATTGTGTTTACCTAAAGGCTTGGGACTGTAGTTAGTCTGTGTCTGTGACTAAGTGACTGCTGGCACACAACACTGGCACCAAACCCCTGCTAAACAAGAGAAGCCACAGCACTTAAACCACAGCCTTCCTTTGATGCTACAGCAGTTTTAGTTTCTCTTCTTGTAAAAGAGTCATGTGTGTCAGTGCTCTATAGTTGCAAGTACTTTTAAGTCATATTTCTCATAAATCATTATATTTGTAACTGTTCCTAGGGGCAGTTGAGGAGGGCTGAGGGACTTCTCATCTTGACATTGAGGTAAGTCAGATATAGTCTAATTTTGATTGAGTTTAAATACATTGGGACAGTAAACACCAAATGTGCACTATACCTAGTGTTAGATAGGTAGACATATTGTTCACTAAGTGTGCACTATACCTAGTGTTAGATAGGTAGACATATTGTTCACTAAGTGTGCACTATACCTAGTGTTAGATAGGTAGACATATTGTTCACTAAGTGTGCACTATACCTAGTGTTAGATAGGTAGACATATTGTTCACTAAGTGTGCACTATACCTAGTGTTAGATAGGTAGACATATTGTTCACTAAATGTGCACTATACCTAGTGTTAGATAGGTAGACATATTGTTCACTAAGTGTGCACTATACCTAGTGTTAGATAGGTAGACATATTGTTCACTAAGTGTGCACTATACCTAGTGTTAGATAGGTAGACATATTGTTCACTAAGTGTGCACTATACCTAGTGTCAGATAGGTAGACATATTGTTCACTAAGTGTGCACTATACCTAGTGTCAGATAGGTAGACATATTGTTCACTAAGTGTGCACTATACCTAGTGTTAGATAGGTAGACATATTGTTCACTAAGTGTGCACTATACCTAGTGTCAGATAGGTAGACATATTGTTCACTAAGTGTGCACTATACCTAGTGTCAGATAGGTAGACATATTGTTCACTAAGTGTGCACTATACCTAGTGTTAGATAGGTAGACATATTGTTCACTAAGTGTGCACTATACCTAGTGTTAGATAGGTAGACATATTGTTCACTAAGTGTGCACTATACCTAGTGTTAGATAGGTAGACATATTGTTCACTAAGTGTGCACTATACCTAGTGTTAGATAGGTAGACATATTGTTCACTAAATGTACATTCTATTAGAGGTACATCTCTCTCTCTCTCTCTCTGTCTCTCTTTCAGCTCTCTCTCAATATTCATATATATATATATATATATACACATATGTATATGTATATGTATATATATTTGCTCTCTGATATGTGAGTCTGGCCTCACAGTGGTAGTAGACTGATGTAGGGAGTCTGATGTCTTCTTAGTTCACGACATAATGAATAATTTCCCTCACAGCTCACCTCCTTAAAATGTTTTCAGTAGTTATCTAGGGAAAGAAATCAGTATTTTTGCTGTTTGACCTAAAGGGTCGAATGTTAACCTTGTGCTGATTTCCTGCCTGTTCTGTGTCATGTGACCTCATACTGAAACACATTTTTTCTCTTGTGGCTTTGAAGCCCATACTGTACTGAGGTCAGTGCTATGTGTCTGTAGGTGTTTATCTAGTAGCACCAGAAGAGATAAGGGCTGACTCCAGATCAGCATGGTGACTCATGTGGTCTCTCTGGTATCAGTGTATTCCACTAGAGAGTTGTGACAGAAGCAGAGAAAAAGGGGGATTGACATTTTCCCTGCACTGTGCCTTTGCTCTATATAGACATCCAGTCTGCCTCTCAGCTGCTCATCAGACATGGTGGACTGGTGTTTCTTTGCTCAGGATGGCTTGAATTCCTTTTTCACAAGACTAGAAGAATGAAGGAAAAATGAGAATGGAGAAACAGACAGAAACATGTCAAGTGAAATCTCTCTTCTGAACCTCTTGCATTGTGTTCCTATAATGAGCTAGTTGTTGTGCTTTTGACAACCCCAGCAGGCTCCACACTGCACCTGTGTGCACAAGTCTAAGAACAGGGGGCCACAGAGGGGATTTTAGTGGTCTGTCCTCAGTAAAATACCAAAAAAGCCCCCGATTTATGAAGCTGAAACAGTGCTCATTTTAATGATACTGACTGTAGACATAGGAATGTCCCAAGGAAAATTGTATGTCCTGATTTTCATCTCAGAGGTCTGGTTACTGGTTATTTTAATTCAATAATAGATATTCATTTTCAGCAGTCAGGGCCAATAGTGAAGTCATCCTCACTCCTACCTAAAGACTAAAGAAGACAAGATAGAACTGATAACAGAACTGATAACAGGTTTAATGCATGAGATGATGGAGAAGGATGCAAAACATGACATCAGACATAAACAGTTTGGTTATAACAGTCTTTGGCGTAGGACTCTGACATCAGACATAAACAGTTTGGTTATAACAGTCTTTGGCGTAGGACTCTGACATCAGACATAAACAGTTTGGTTATAACAGTCTTTGGCGTAGGACTCTGACATCAGACATAAACAGTTTGGTTATAACAGTCTTTGGTGTAGGACTCTGACATCAGACATAAACAGTTTGGTTATAACAGTCTTTGGTGTAGGACTCTGACATCAGACATAAACAGTTTGGTTATAACAGTCTTTGGCGTAGGTCTCTGACATCAGACATAAACAGTTTGGTTATAACAGTCTTTGGTGTAGGACTCTGACATCAGACATAAACAGTTTGGTTATAACAGTCTTTGGTGTAGGACTCTGACATCAGACATAAACAGTTTGGTTATAACAGTCTTTGGTGTAGGACTCTGACATCAGACATAAACAGTTTGGTTATAACAGTCTTTGGTGTAGGACTCTGACATCAGACATAAACAGTTTGGTTATAACAGTCTTTGGCGTAGGTCTCTGACATCAGACATAAACAGTTTGGTTATAACAGTCTTTGGCGTAGGACTCTGACATCAGACATAAACAGTTTGGTTATAACAGTCTTTGGTGTAGGACTCTGACATCAGACATAAACAGTTTGGTTATAACAGTCTTTGGTGTAGGACTCTGACATCAGACATAAACAGTTTGGTTATAACAGTCTTTGGTGTAGGACTCTGACATCAGACATAAACAGTTTGGTTATAACAGTCTTTGGTGTAGGACTCTGACATCAGACATAAACAGTTTGGTTATAACAGTCTTTGGTGTAGGACTCTGACATCAGACATAAACAGTTTGGTTATAACAGTCTTTGGTGTAGGACTCTGACATCAGACATAAACAGTTTGGTTATAACAGTCTTTGGTGTAGGACTCTGACATCAGACATAAACAGTTTGGTTATAACAGTCTTTGGTGTAGGACTCTGACATCAGACATAAACAGTTTGGTTATAACAGTCTTTGGTGTAGGACTCTGACATCAGACATAAACAGTTTGGTTATAACAGTCTTTGGTGTAGGACTCTGACATCAGACATAAACAGTTTGGTTATAACAGTCTTTGGCGTAGGACTCTGACATCAGACATAAACAGTTTGGTTATAACAGTCTTTGGCGTAGGACTCCTGCCAATGAAAGAAGGTGGGGGTCGGCTGGAGATTTCCCCCTAACAGAGACTGGGAGCAGTTGGTGGTGTCTGAAGGAGATACTGAAACCCAAGCATCCCAGGCCCAAATGTTAAGTCAAGGAAAAACAGAATGCTGATGGATGTCAGAAGTTGGCATAGTGTAGGGAGCAGAGAGAGGTGTTAGCCAGACTAAATTAAAGCACATTCCAGACTTCCTGTTGGTCAGAAGGAATTGTAAGAGTGAACAACATTTATTGGATAGAAGCATCATCATTGGAATCATCACCATCATCATCATCACCTCCACCTTAACTACCAGACTCAGGGTCCAGTTGAAAAAGCATGCTGGCCATATAGACACAGCATAAAACACACACATAGTAAAAGAGTGCAATACAACACAACAGTCTTATAAAAGACACTCATACCAGGATCTCCACTTACATGACTGGCACTTTATAGTTATAAGTGTTGCCTCCTTCAGATACACAAATCTGTACCAATCTTTGCTTTGCTTTGCTGTGATTGGCTAGCTGAATGAATAAATGAAATAAACTAGGAGTTTTCCCAGTAAAGCTCATGCCCAAAGGTTACCATGACTTTTGTACTGAAATGTGATCTGTGTGTGTGGGTCTTTCCCTCTGTTTTTCAGTGTGAGACCAGCAGAGGGAGAGCCCAGGAAAAGAGGCTGTTTGACTAAAATGAGTTCCTGTGAGAAAGAGGACAGTGACTCTGACCCTTTGGGGTAAGACAGTTACGATAAAAAGGATGTATTGGTTCTTTCTTTACTTGTGTGTTTGTTGGTTGTGCTGTGAATCTGTAAGAACTATGATATAATTATGACCAAATGTATAAATGAAATAATATCTGTGTGTTTCTTCATTTTTATGCAAAGTAGCATCATTTCAGTCAGGCAAACAAAAGTGCAGGACTGAATATTTCTCTAAGCAATAATTCTGTGGGTTGTGCCAGGGTTATGCTGGTTTTACCACGGCTAAGGGGAGTTGTTTGGCACGACGCATAGCAGACACGTACCAGCAAAACTCACAGCCTTGAGTGGCTTATTTAAGTGTTTTTGTGTATGTGTGTGTGTGTGTGTGAAATACAGGTCCATCCATCAGAAGAGATCACACTCTCCTGTACCAAGCTGTGTGTCCATGAAGAGTGACCGGTCCATGGAACGCCCACTCATGTTTGGAGAAGGAGAAGTTCCTGCTGGTCAGAGGTGGGAATCAGTTTGAGATTTACACCAGAAATACAATCATCATCATCATCATCAAGACACGTTTTTTTTTTTTTTTTTTTTTTGTGCGTGTGTGTGTAAGTGTGTGTGTGTGAAATATATCCCACACATCCTAGTTTGGACTTGTTTGAGGATTTAGAAGCAGAAAACACATTTGAGGCTCTCATATCTATTTTGACGTGTGACTGTAAATCCATAAGGCCTACTTTATGCTGCCTCATCCTTGCACAACTTTCTTGGCCAGTTTTTCTGAGTTTTCACAATCGCATCAGATGTTTGATCATTTGCTTTTACTTTTCCCTCCAACTTGTTGCAGCGCCCCCTGGTGGCCCCCACTTTGAAAACCCTCTGTTGTAAATCACTGTGCTTGTGCGTGCTCAGGTTAATGTGCATTCTGAAACACCCCTTTTTAACCATATATGACATGAATAATCTCTCTAAAAACAGACAGATTTCAAACACATGGAAACAAATCTCTAAAAATGCTCTCCCTGTTGTAGCTAGATGCTAGATGAGCCGTACCTTGTGTGTTTTAAACATTTTAGTCTGACTGGAATTATAGGCCTATAGATTAGTTTGGTAAGTATCAATCAGCTGAAACATGAGGCAGATGTAAAACATTGTTTCATATGTTGTTAATTTGTGATGGTTTTTACTTGCAGTTTTGCAGTTCTACCACTGGGTTTGGTGTATAAGCATCTCCATAGACCAATCATTGTGTATAAGCATCTCCATAGACCAATCATTGTGTATAAGCATCTCCATAGACCAATCATTGTGTATAAGCATCTCCATAGACCAATCATTGTGTATAAGCATCTCCATAGACCAATCATTGTGTATAAGCATCTCCATAGACCAATCATTGTGTATAAGCATCTCCATAGACCAATCATTGTGTATAAGCATCTCCATAGACCAATCATTGATGCAGAGGGGAACATGATTTCTACCATCATCTAATGGTTGTCTGTGTGTGTGTGTGTGTGTGTGTGTGTGTGTGTGTGTGTATCCCCCTCTAATGGTTATGTGTTTTATTGCAGCCCAAAGAAGAGTCAGTGCTCCTTCCCTGCAGTCAGCTGTGATTGGTCTAAAGACTTGCCAATCAACCTGAAAGGTGGAGACTCTTCTGCTGGAATGTAAGATTATAAGGATGGGTCTTCATACAACAGTTCTGCTGTCAAATAATTCAGTTTAAAGACATCACATAGTGTATTCTATTTCTGTTTATTTTGGATTGCTTATCTCAACTTAACCTTGAAGCTAACTGTAATATGAAGTGTTGTATTACCGTGATATAAAACTGTGATATATCCTATCCCCCCCACACAATGGCACCATTAACCACAGTGCTAATCTGCAAAATATTGAGGAAGAAATTCAACTCAAAAAGTTCATGTTTGTGGCTGCAAGTGGAGAGTCATGAGCATGACTCAAACTTTCATTTAAAATGATAATTAGTACAGTATAAGTGTATGTACTCTTGATCCCATGAGGGAAATTTGGTCTCTGCATTTATGCCAGTCGTGAATTAGTGAGACACACACACACACAGTGAACACACACTGAGGTGAAACACACACTAACCCAGAGCAGTGGGCTGCCTGCTACAGCATGCCTGGGGAGCAGTGAGGGGTGAGGGGCCTTACTCAAGGGAGCAGTGAGGGGTTAGGGGCCTTACTCAAGGGAGCAGTGAGGGGTTAGGGGCCTTACTCAAGGGAGCAGTGAGGGGTTAGGGGCCTTACTCAAGGGAGCAGTGAGGGGTTAGGGGCCTTACTCAAGGGAGCAGTGAGGGGTTAGGGCCCTTACTCAAGGGAGAAGTGAGGGGTTAGGGGCCTTACTCAAGGGAGCAGTGAGGGGTTAGGGGCCTTACTCAAGGGAGCAGTGAGGGGTTAGGGGCCTTACTCAAGGGAGAAGTGAGGGGTTAGGGGCCTTACTCAAGGGAGAAGTGAGGGGTTAGGGGCCTTACTCAAGGGAGAAGTGAGGGGTTAGGGGCCTTACTCAAGGGAGCAGTAAGGGGTTAGGGGCCTTACTCAAGGGAGCAGTGAAGAGTTAGGGGCCTTACTCAAGGGAACAGTGAGGGGTTAGGTTCCTTGCTCAAGGGAGCAGTGAGGGGTTAGATCTGCAGTCTACCGGTCGGGGATTGAACAGTTCGGTTTCAAGCCTGAAGCCTTAACCAGTAGGCCACGGCTGCCCCCAAAATAATTATGTTGGTAGCTGGGTTTTTAAGTTTGACCACCAAGCCAAATGAGCATCCCAGTGCCACTGGGCCAAACACACCCAAATCACTATTTCTAGAATAGTCAAAAGACGGTCATATCATTATCAGAGTCCCTACACATGAAAACAAGCATTGAGAACATCGTTAGTGTAAAAAAAAAACTGAATGCTAAACAAATTTTGCTTTTTCATGAAAGTTTGACTCATGCACATGATGAAAGAGAGTCTCAGTAGCTTCAGCGCTGGTTTTTCACTAATGAACAGTGACTTAGGGAGCCCAAATAAAATGAATCTGTTGCTGGTTGCTATTGTCCTCCATTTGTTTCATTTAAGTCTTAATTATGTTTTTGTTTTCACACACAGATGTCAGCAGATTCACAAATCCCACCTGCAGACAAAGTTTCAGTGTCTAATTGAGGGAATCCCACAGCAGGGAGACACCAGACTCCTCCATGAGATCTACACAGAGCTCTACATCACAGAGGGGTGGTCAGGATGGGTCAGTGATGAACATGAGGTCAGACAGATAGAGAGAGCATCCTGGAGAGAAGCAGCACAAGGCAAAACAATTAAAGGCAGTGACATTTTTAAACCCTTATCTGGACAAAACAAACCAATCAGAACAGTGCTGACAAAGGGAGTGGCTGGCATTGGAAAAACAGTCTCTGTGCAGAAGTTCATTCTGGACTGGGCTGAAGGAAAAGCCAATCAGGATGTCCACTTCATATTTCCTCTTCCTTTCCGGGAGCTGAACCTGATGAAGGAGAAGAAACTCAGTCTGTTGGATCTTATTCAGCACTTTTTCCCAGAAATCAAAGATCCAAGAGTCTTCACCAGTTCAGAGCACAGAATCATGTTCATCTTTGATAGTCTGGATGAGTGTCGAGTTCCTCTAGATTTCCACTCCAACACAAAGCGTTGTAACGTGACAGAGCCAGCCTCAGTGGACGTGCTGCTGACAAACCTCATCAAGGGGAATCTGCTTCCCTCTGCTCTCCTCTGGATCACCACCCGACCAGCAGCAGCCAATCAGATCCCTCGTGAGTGTGTGAGTCAGGTGACCGAAATAAAGGGATTTAATGACCCACAGAAAGAGGAGTACTTCAGGAAGAGAATCAGTGATGAGAACCTGGCCAGCAGAATCATCACACACCTGAAGTCATCCAGGAGCCTCTACATCATGTGTCACATTCCAGTCTTCTGCTGGATTTTAGCCACTGTTGTAGAGAACACATCAAAAGAATCAGAAAAAGTAGAAATGCCAAGGACTCTGACTCAAATGTACGCACGCTTCCTGATCATCCAGACAAGCATCAAAAAGGGCAAGTACACAGGGAGAAAAGAGACAGATGAAGAGGTGATTTTCAAACTGGGGAAACTGGCCTTCCAACAGCTGGAGAAGGGCAATCTGATCTTCTATGAGGAAGACCTGAGAGAGTGTGGCATTGATGTCACAGAGGCATCAGTGTACTCAGGAGTGTGTACGCAGATCTTCAGAGAGGAGTCTGGACTGTCTAAGGGAAAGGTATTCAGTTTTGTGCATCTGAGCATCCAGGAGTTTCTTGCAGCTTTATATGTGTTCTTCTGCTTCAGCAACAGACAGAGAAACATGCCTGACCAACAGCAAACCTCTCAGCTCTCTGCTCTGTTCAGAGCTGCAACACTTCATGACCTACACAAGACTGCAGTAGACCTGGCCTTACAGAGTAAGAACGGACACCTGGACCTTTTCCTCCGCTTCCTTCTAGCCCTCTCACTGGAGTCCAATCAGACTCTCTTAAGACACCTGCTGCCACAGAGCAGTAGCCAATCACAGAGCTCAGAGCAAACAGTCCAATATGTGAAACAGAAGATTAGAGATGGAAGATCTAACGTGGGTCAGATTACTATTAATTCTTCATTTTCAAAGGATTCAGACAGGGAGATCAACCTGTTCTATTGTCTGAAGGAACTGAATCATCATGCTGTAGTGGAAGTCACTGACAGGAGCTCAGGAACTCTGTATGTAGACATGCTCTTACCAGGAGAGTGGAGGACTAAGAGATTTGAGTTTAAGATGTCAGGAGAGCAGCTGGCTGAGTTTGACCTGCAGAAGTACATAAAGACACCAGAGAAAGATCAGACTGAACTCCTCAGTCCAGATGAAGTTCTTCAGAGGCTGGTGCCAGTGGTCACAATATCCACATCAGCTCAGTAAGTAACACACTGTGTGAGTGACGTGTGTGTGTGTGTGTGTGTGTGTGTGTGTGTGTGTGTGTCTGTGTGTGTATGGGAGAAAGAGAGGTGTCCGAACAAAATAAAATACAATACATTTAAGAAATAGTAAATTAACTGAAAATATTTAAAGTAATATAATTAAATGATATTAAATAAAGCAGTAAAGAGATATAAACACTTTGTTCCACGTGCCACGACTCACGACGAGAGAAGACCATTTTAAACAGGAGTTGCAGCAGAGCGAATCTAATGTTTCATGTCATTGTAAGCAGGTTCAAGCCGTCGCTAAAGATTCAACACGTCAAATAGCAGGTTCAAGCTGTCGCCAAAGATTCAACACGTCAAATAGCAGTTTCAGGGTTTTAGAATCACAAACTGTCTTCATGAGGTGAAGGCATCTCTATGGTGGCAATTCCATGATACAGGTGTGATGTGTAGAATGACCCTTCGCCAGATACACAAAATGAAAGGCTAGTCTCATGACATGTGTTGCTATTTGTATTTGTAGTTGGGGCAATGGTGGCGCAGGTGGTAGAGGTGCCGTTCAGCAACCGGAGGTTTGAGCCCCACTCTGCCTGACCCCATCGAAGTGTCCTTGAGCAAGATACTGAACCCTAAATTGCTCCCGGTGGCAGGTTGGCACTTTGCATGGCAGCCTCCTCCAGCAGTGTGTGAATGCATGTGTGTGAATGGGTGAATGTGAGGCATACACTGTAAAGCACTTTGAGTACTCGTAGGAGTAGAGAAGCGCTATATAAAATGCAGTCCATATTTGCTTGAATTTATATAATTTATTTATTGTCATTACACATGTATGAATACAGAGTAACAAAATACAGTTTAGCATCTAATCAGAAGTGCAAATAGCAAAAATTGTAAAGTATGTGCAGTATGTACAGTTAAGTAAGTGTAAAAGTGGGAATAGATATGTGCAGATTATGTACAAATAAGTTATGGGAGCAGATTATTTACAGATAGAGAGTAAAAAGATGGGTATAAATTAGTATTGATTTACAAAAGAGCAATGTGCAGATGAAGTATGTTAATATACAAATGTTCTATACTACCATACATAAGGCAAATATACACATGTACAGATATACAGATGTAATATGGACAAATATACAGGTGTATAAATATATTAGCATATGTATATACAGATGTACAGATGTGTAGTAGAAGATAGTGCTATGGATGTATATACAGTAGTGAAGAGAAGCACTGTGAACAGATTATGCCATGGTGTAGCGTGAATAGGAAGGTTCAGCTGAGGACAGAGTTCAGTAGGGTGACAGCTGTGGGGAAGAAGCTGTTCCTGAACCTGCTGGTTTTAGTCTGAAGGCTCCTGAAGTGCCTTCTGGAGGGGAGGAGCTGAAAGAGTCTGCTGGCTGGATGAGAGGAGTCCCTGAGAATGCTGCGTGCCCAGCGTAGACATCTCTTCTTGTGGACATTCAATTCAATTCAATTTTATTTATACAGTGCCTTTTACAATAGTGTTGTCTCGTGGCACTTCACAGAAGGAGCACCCAAGGGCAACAGGGGCAAGGAGAAACTCCCTTATGTTTAGTTAGTCTAGGAAGAAACCTTGGGCAGATCCACGACTCAAGGGGCTAAGCCAACTGCCAGGGGTCATGCAGGAAAATTACAATCAGTAGTAACCATGATAGACTACCAGTTGTCTATGGTTTTAGCTACGGTTCATAATAGTTCCAGAGTATTATCCCACTTTACATTACATGGTAGTCAGTCCATAGGTGGTTATCAGGAATCGAATTCAAAGGAGTGAGATGGGTCATGGGGGTAACAATAAGAGTCCATTTGACAGTGCCATTGTGAGGGGTGGTCAGTCACAAAGCCTCGCTGAAGGGGAGTCGGGCCTAGCATGCGCGTCTAGGAAGGGCCTTTAGGATGGAGAGTCGGGCCTGGCATGGGCCTCCTGTAGTGTTGAGTGCCGTCCACTCAGGAGGGGAGGGTGCGAGAAGTCTGCCAGAAGGAGGCAGTGATGACACTCAGCAGAGATGATTGTGGACAGTGGTAGTGTAGTGGGGCGGTGGTAGTGTAGTGGTTGAGGAACCTGGCAGCATAACTAAGGTATGATGCATAGCAACCCAGCAGCACTGCAGGGATGGTCAGTGGCCACCATGCCTCGTAACTGGGGGCAACAGCAGAGGCAGTCCCTCCCAAAGAGGCAGTCCCTCCCAAACTCCCAAACAGTCCCTCCCAGAATGCTGCGTGCTCGGCATAGACATCTCTTCTTGTGGACATCCTCAGTAACAGGAAGTGGAGTCCTTGTGATGCGTTGGCCAGTTTTCACCACCTGCCGCAGTGACTTGCGGTCAGCGACAGAGTAATTCCCATACCAGACTGTGACACAGTTAGTCAGGATGCTCTCTGTTGCACAGCAGTAGCAGTTACCCAGGTTGTCAGCAGACAGGTGATCAACAGAAGAAGCACTGATGGGCCTTCTTGACCTGGATGGAGGTGGTTGACCAGGACAAGTTCTCTGCGATGTGGGTCCCCAGGAATTGGAAGCTGGAGAGACGTTCAACAGCCATGCCGTTGATATGGATGGGGTCATGAGTGTTTCTCTTCTACCTCCTGAAGTCCACAATGAGCTCCTTGGTTTTGCTGGTGTTCAGGAGCAGGTTATTGTCGGTGCACCATGCAGCTAAGTGCTTTACCTCTGCCATGTAGTCAGACTCATCATTGCCACTGATCCAACATTCCACTGATGAATCCAATCACCATGGTGTCATCTGCAAACTTTTTGATGGAGTTGGATCCATACATAGGCCTGTAGTCATGGGGGAACAGGGAGTAGAGGAATGGGCTCAGCACACAGCCCTGAGGTGCACCAGTGTTGAGTGTGATGGAGGTAGAGCTCGTGGCCTGGCCTAACATGCTGGGGTCTGTTGGTCAGTAAGTCTATGATACAGTTGCAGAGGGCAGTATTGATTCCAAGATCCTCAAGTTTTGTGATTAACTTGGAGGGGATGACTGTGTTGAATGCTGAGCTGAAGTCAACAAACAGCATTCTTGCATATGTGTTCTTGCTGTCTAGGTGTGAGAGTATGCAGTGCAGAACTGTAGATATAGCATTCTCTGTACTCCTGTTGCTTCGGTAAGCAAATTGGAGTGGATCAAGTGTGGGGGGCAGACATTTCTTGAGGTGGACCAGTCACTCAAAGCACTTCATCACAATGGGTGTCAGTGCCACAGGGCGGTAGTCATTAAGGAGACTTTGGAGAGGAGTGTTTCGGCACTGGCACTATAGAGGTGGTTTTGAAGCACACTTGTACTGCTGCTTGGCCAGGGGACAGGTTGAAGCTGTCTATAAAAGTAAAGGATATATTTAGTACACATATTTTGCCATCTGTTTAAATATAGGTTGCAGGCCATGACATACATCTGCAAATATTTTTTCCCTTGATTCTTCCGCATGGAAGTGTGGAGGGATGCTTTCCCTTTGCAAATATCACAGAGATGATGATAACAACACTCTTTTGCACTGTGGCCTGGTTTCAGACATCCATAGCAGAGTTTAGTTTCCTTTACACAGTTCCCGTCGCTTGCTGTCGAAAAGCTCTCTGTATGGTCACTAATATGATCGGATTTGTTTTCCTGCTCTATCTATACATTTATCTATACATTTTTGGAGATGTTACACCAGCAAAAGAGTGCAGCACAGTGTTTATTCACGCACTGAGTATGTAACTATAGCAATCTGCTAAAATGACAACTGATTTTTAGCAGCAAGCTAACTTAGACCTGTCATCAGTCTGGTTGGTTGCATTACGATGGATGTATCAAATTAGCAAGCTAACTTAACTGTCATCAGTGTGGTTGGTTGCATTACGATGGCTGTATCAAATTAGCAAGCTAACTTAACTGTCATCAGTCTGGTTGGTTGCATTACGATGGATGTATCAAATTAGTTGTTGAGTTTTAAGTAAAGACCTAATGTCTGCTACTGTATCATACAGCAACATGATAGAGGATGAAACTGAGTGTCCTGACTGGTAAAATAGGGAAGGTAAAATATTTTATCTTTATTTGGGGAAAGAAATCTTACATCACAACAGGTTGGTTATAGGATATTGCACAGCTGACATTAAAGGAGGTGTGAAATTAGCCTTTTGTGTTTCTCTTTCTCCTCGGCTCACGTGAGGTTTTTGAACATTGTTTAATATAATATGAATTTAATTAAAATGCGTAAAAGAATGGCCAGAAAAAGCTATGCAAGGTAACACAAGCCAAATGTATTTGAAGTAAAAATATATTTTTGAATGATTTTTCGTTACACTAAGAGTTGGCTATATGTCAATATATTAGAGAGATTCGGAACAATCACATTCTTCTTTGTTTTTTTCTAAACTCTCAGAGATGCTGCAATTGCAATGATAGGCAGAAAATGTTTGTCCACTCTTGTTGTAAATGTATGTATTCAAATCCTTATCTAGAACCAAGGGTCCCGAGTCAGAAGGTGTAGATCAAATATCCTGAATCTCACAGACAGTGGCCGCTATAGATAATGGGGAACAGGCGAAGGCTAATAGTCAGAATCAGGTAAGGGGCGGAGACAGAGAGACAATCAACCAGAGCACATAGCTATGTTTATAAACAAAGTATGGTATGTGTAAACAAACATCCAGGTCAACCAGGGAAAAACCATGAAGGTCTGCATCTGATCTGGTTTCACCTGGTCTCCACGCTACTTAAGTGTCTCTCCCTGATTCCCTGATGTCTGGCCTCGTCATGCATCCCTAGGATACGTTCCGAGTCAGCCGTCTTGATCCTTCGTCTCCTGAGTCTCTCCCGAGTGTCTAGCTCCCCGCGTTCCTGGGCTCCTTCGTGTTCGGTATTGTCTAAGTCTTTATTTAGATCGTGTGCTTTTGTTTGGACTTCAGATACTTCTGTTACCTGTTCTGGTTTTTGTTCCTTGGTAAACTTCTGAGCGTTGTAGTTATTTTCCTTACCCTCCGCTATTTGTAGTGGACGTGACTTTAGTTGGTTTCTGTTTGAAAATAAATCTCCTTCTGTTTAAAAGTCAAGTTGTGTCTAGTCTGTGCCTGACAGTATGATGTCATAATGTCAATGGATTTAATTAAGATACCAAACTGTTTTGTACATATTCTTTTTTTCATTTTTAATTCCACTTAAATAATAGACCTGCTTTATTAGACAGTGTAACTGCAGTAATATTATGCAAAGATCTGATGCATTTCCGTATCAAGATATTTTACACCAAATGTTGTCCCAAATTCCATAAATGTAGCAATTAGTAATTAGCCAGCTGTATCATTGACATTGGTACTGATTCTTTTTTATCCTAAAGACATGTAACAGCATAGAAACATCCCTGAAAATATCAAGGGTCAATGATGAATCGTCCAAAAGTAATGGCAAATGAAACTGTAAATTTCAAAAATATTTTTTTGGGGGGGTCATGACCCCATTTTTTAACCTTCCATATATCAAAAATATTTTTTGGAGGGGTCATGACCCCATTTTTTAACCTTCCATACATCTGACACTAAAGCAAATACAAGCCTAAAATTTTGCATGTATGTTGGGGGGTAAAATAGCATTATTGTCATAAAGTATGGAGCAAATCCAAGATGGTCAGGCGGAATGCATTTGTTGATTTCACACATCACATGGAATGACCCTTGGGAAGAGTGTGTGTGTGTGTGTGGCAGAGGGGGTGCTCATCTGAGGAAGAGTGTCAAAGGGAAGTGTGTGTACGTGGTAATTGATACTCAGACCTAACATTCCTTATTTTTCAGCTTAGTGCTCTGTAATCTGACAGAGAAGAGCTGTTCCTATCTGGCCTCTGCTCTGACCTCACACTCCTCAAGTCTCAGAGTGCTGGACCTGAGTCACAATGAGCTGCTGGACTCAGGAGTGGAATTTTTATGTTCTGGTCTTCATAAAAACTGCAAACTAGAGGAAATATGGTAAGCATAATTTCTTGCTTTCACAGCAGTGTGTTTGTGTGTGTGTGCGTGTGTGTGTATGTGTGTTTGTGCGTGCTCGTGAGAGTGTGTGTGTTTGTGAGCTGTGTTTGTGAGAGTATCGAGTATGTGTGTCTCTATTTGTGGCGTGGTTAGAGATAAACAGTCAGCATGGGCAAACATGTGGAGAGAGGAGGAGGAAAAAGGCACCACCAGACTATGCTACAAAAAAACACCTCAGCACACATAGGCACATATAACGTAAGATACATGACCTGCAACAGAGAAGGGAGAAAAGGAGGGGGGGGCGGCGTGGTCAGAGATAAACAGTCAGCATGGGCAAACAGCGTCTGGTGCTGCACCCATCCTGGCGCTTGTCCCAGACCCGCCTGTCACACTGAGGGTATGAAGCGGCGAAGGCGCGGGGTGGATTGTGGATCTGTCTCAGAGGAAGTGCTGAATCCAGATGATGAGAGGAGGGGAACGTGGAGGTGGTGGAGTGTCCTGATCATCTGATAGCGCTGGATGGTGTTGAAGGCCCATCTGAAGTCAGTGAAGAGGAGTGTGGTGAAGTTAGTGGCCGTTTGCAGGTGTAGCAGGAGGGAGGGAAGGAGGCCACAGCATCCTCAGTCCCCTTTTGGCCTTGGAAGTAAACTGATGAGGGTCCAGTTGGGAGGAGAGTTTGGAGCAGCAGCTTTTCCATGAGGACTGAAGTGAGTGCAGCTGGCTGCTAGTGCTTTAGCTCTGAGGGGTTTGGTGCTTTCTTGGGGATTGAGATGATGGTGGATGTTCTCCATAAGGAGGGCACTAAAGCGTAGGATTCCCAGAGGAGTGAATGTAGAATGGGAGAGAGCTCAGTGGCACAGTCCTTGAGCAACTGAGTTTGGATAGCGCAGGACCCTGGGGCCTTAGCTAGCTTGCACGTCCTCCACTGTGAAGGGAGCAGGGTGGACAGGCTCCAGGATGGGTCTGGTCTGGAGTACAGCTTTGCATGTTCCACAGCACTCAATAAAGCTCAAACCGTGTGCCTATGTCTGTATGAGAGAGAGAAATGTCCTGTGTATGAGGGCATGTGTACACAGTGTCTTTAAAACTGTGTTTGTCTGTATGTAGGAGTGTGTGTGTGAGTGAGTGTAGAGTGTGTGTGTGTGTGTGTGTGTGTAGAGGACTGGTGATTAATATGCAGGTGTATCATTCTTTCAGGCTGCAGTTCTGTAATCTGACAGGGAAGAGTTGTTCCTATCTGGCCTCTGCTCTGACCTCACACTCCTCAAGACTCAGAGTGCTGAAGCTCAGTGGCAATGTCCTGAAGTCATCAGATGTGGAGCAGCTCTGTGCTCTAGCGAAGGACCCACACTGTAAACTGGAGACACTAGTGTAAGTAAATATCTAAACTCACTCAATCTTTAGAACATGAGATCCAACATGGATGCCTGGCTTTGATTTTGTATGCTCCAGAGTCTCTCTCTCCTTTCTGATTCCTCTGTGTTCCATCGATCTTTCATGATTTTACTCATCTATCCATATTTCATCCTTCTTCATCCTTTTTCATCCCTTTCATCTCTCTCTTTGACACATCCACCCTCTCAACACCCATGGACACATCCTAACATATGACACTACCCCCACACCCACACACACATACACACATACACACACTCACACAGTGTGACTGTGTGTGTCTGTCAGGTTTGTAAGTCCCTCTCTTTTCCCTCAGTTCCATCTTCAAAACTTTTTTCTTTCTATTTATTCTGTCTCTGCTTCCCTTTCTTGTTACTGCTTAGTACAACTACTGTACATTATTGTACAGCTTCCTATTACATCTCCTCTCATCTTTCTTTCTTCATTTCTTTTTCTCTCAATCTCTCCACTTTCCTTTCTTGTTCTATCTCTCTGAAAGTGTTAGTTTTGAAAGGGTGTGACAGAGATGTGTTCAAACCCTTTCTCATCTTTTACTCCTCATAGGTGTTTGGTTGTATCCTTCAGCCTCAGCCCACATCTCTCTTTCTCTCCTCCTTCATTCCTCCTCCCTTTGCTCTTTTCATCCATATGTCTCTTTCAGAATTCTCTGTTTGTTTTTAATGACAAATGATTAAGTGGAAATTTAAATCCAATAGGCTGTAATGCCAGTAAGAGTGTGAATGTGCAGCCATCTCTATTGATGGAGTCAGACGCCAATCTCCAAAATGCTTCTAATTAGACCAGGTGTCTAATGGACCAGTGGTTTGTTCTGGCTGCTGTTTCTGATGTCAGAATAAAAGCCCTCTGTCTCTCATGCATTCTGGTTCACTGGGAGACAGTTGTCATGGACACTTACAGCTTCTCTCTTTTATTGTGTAGGTGGACCTATGGAGATGTTGTGTCTAAGGCATCTTAGTGAGCATCAGTGTGTTGATGGATGGGTCTGTGTGGTCTGTCACTCTCAAACATGTGCACAGACTTATGGACTGACACACACACACACACACACACACACACACACACACACACACACACACACACACACACACACACACACACACACACACACACACACATTCAGGAGGACCAGTCACTCTCAAACATGTGCACAGATGGAAATATGAACTGGACTGGAGAATTACAGCAATGTCATAATTTGTTGTATTTGTTTTTGTTTTATCATGTATAGTTTTGTATTTGTATTATTTGTGTGTAATCAACACTGTATGTGTGTGTGATTATGTGAGTGTGTGTGTGTGAGATGGAATGTCATCAGTATATTAATCAAAATTGTATATTTTTTTTATTCTTTATCTGATGTACTGTGTGTGTGTGTGTGTGTGTGTGTGTGTGTGTGTGTGTGTGTGTGCGTGTGTGTGTGTTCTGACTGCCTTTGAGCTTTATTGCATGTGTGTGTATTCTACCCTTTGTGGTTTTTCATTTGCTCTGCCTCTGCTGTGTTTTATAACATGGAGTGATTTGATAGTCATTAATAAAGGCTTCCTATGAAGAGTGTGTGTGTGTGTGTGTGTGTGTGTGTGTGTGTTGTGACTTGATAGCCATTAATAAAGGCTTCCTATGAAGAGTGTGTGTGTGTGTGTGTTATGATTTCATAGCCATTAATAAAGGCTTCCTATGAAGTGTATGTGTGTTGTGATTTGATAGTCATTAATAAGGGCTTCCTATGAAGAGTGTGTGTGTGTGTATTGTGATTTGATAGTCATTAATAAGGGCTTCCTATGAAGAGTGTGTGTGTGTGTGTTGTGATTTGATAGCCATTAATAAAGGCTTCCTATGAAAAGAGAGAGTGTGTGTGTGTGTGTGTGTGTATTGTGATTTGATAGTCATTAATAAGGGCTTCCTATGAAGAGTGTGTGTGTGTGTTGTGATTTGATAGTCATTAATAAAGGCTTCCTATGAAGAGAGAGAGAGAGAGTGTGTGTGTGTGTCTGTGTGTGTGTGTGTGTTATGATAGTCATTAATAAAGGCTTCCTATGAAGTGTGTGTGTGTGTTATGATTTAATAGTCATTAATAAAGGCTTCCTATGAAGAGTGTGTGTGTGTGTTGTGATTTGATAGTCATTAATAAAGGTTTCCTATGAAGAGAGAGAGTGTGTGTGTGTGTGTGTGTATTGTGTTTTGATAGCCATTAATAAAGGCTTCCTATGAAGAGTGTGTGTGTGTGTGTTGTGATTTGATAGTCATTAATAAAGGTTTCCTATGAAGAGAGAGAGTGTGTGTGTGTGTGTGTGTGGGTGTGTTATGATAGTCATTAATTAAGGCTTCCTATGAAGAGGGCCATGGATGTTTCCTCTTTTATTTTCAGATCACTTCTCCATTGAGCTCTTTCACCTTTGCCTCATGAATATGGATTTCTACATTATGCTGTGTGTGTTACAAATGTGTGTATTTGATTCCTGATCTCAGATGCTTTTCTACAGCTCTGTGTCCATCAGAGCCACATATAGAGCTATAGTTCACACTCTGAACATTGTGTGTCGTTTCTCCTGTGGGAACAGATGGTGAAGAGAGAGACTGTGGCCACTGGTGAAGCTTGGTCTCTTCATACTCTCAAACATGTGCACAGACTGCTGACCCCATACAAAAGAAGTCACCCACAGAAAAGCACTTGAGCTTTAAGGAAAATCAGAAAATCTAATCAGTTGAATCTAAAAAAACAACCTCATCAGTCTCTCTTATTGTGTGTGATGATGTTTGTCACATTCAGTCTCTCTCTCTTATTGTGTGTGATGCTGTTTGTCTCCTTCAGTCTCACACACCCTTAATGTGTGTGATGATGTTTGTGTAAGTTGTTCAGTAGAAATGGTGTTTTTGAACAGAAATGGTTTACAGTAGCTTTGGAGTGAAGATGAAAATAGACTCATTGGTGGCTGACTTGATAGTGCATATCAGTGTAGTCTACTGACTTGTGGAGTAAAGTATGATGACTACTGACTTGTGGAGTAAAGTATGATGACTACTGACTTGTGGAGTAAAGTATGATGACTACTGACTTGTTGTGGAGTTAAGTATGATGACTTATGATGTCCTGCCCATTCCATGTCATGTGACCCCATACTTTGGAATCAGAGCAGATGTTCAGCTTGTTGGTACCAAGTAGGAAATGTCAGAAGTAGAGAAGAGGATTATTATTCATATTTCTCCTGTGGGAAAAGTGACCCTTATGATTAAAGTCTGTCCCCTGTGTAGCTAAACCAGGGCTCTTCAGGGAGCCCATACTGTGCTGAGGTCAGTGCTGTGCTTCTGTGGGAGTATATCTAGCAGCATCAGAAGAGATTAGGTGCTGACTCCAGATCAGCATGGTGACTCATGTGGTCTCTCTGGTATCAGTGTATTCCACTAGAGAGTTGTGACAGAAGCAGAGAAAAAGGGGGATTGACATTTTCCCTGCACTGTGCCTTTGCTCTGTATAGACATCCAGTCTGCCTCTCAGCTGCTCATCAGACATGGTGGACTGGTGTTTCTTTGCTCAGGATGGCTTGATTTCCTTTTTCACAAGACTAGAAGAATGAAGGAAAATTAGAATAGAGAAACAGCCAGAAACATGTCAAGTGAAATCTCTCTTCTAAACCTCTTGTATTGTGTTCCTATAATGAGCTAGTTGTTGTGCTTTTGACAACCCCAGCAGGCTCCACACTGCACCTGCAAGTCTAAGAACAGGGGGCCACAGAGGGCCCAACCCTCTAGCATTCTTCAGCAGCCTCCACAGATAAACTGGATGTGTTTCTGTCACCAGTGCTGCTTTAGGCCCCAATCAGACACACCGCTCACTGCCAATATGAAACTAGACAACAACTTGGCAATGTCACAGCTACCCCAGACGCAGTTTCACAGACAAGCCATTTAGCATAGAGTCCGGCCTTAAACAAGTTCCCTATAAGATGTGTGGGAACATCACAAGGGCAGAATGGAAGAGTTGGATGTAGACTTATCAATGTCAGAATGTCCCTCTTTAAAAATATCCCCCACCTGTACACTATGGTGTCATTCATGTTGATGGTCATGGTTGTTTTGCTGCAGACTGAAGAAGGTCCAAGTACACCCACCCCTCCCTACACCCAGCTGTGTGTTCATGAAGAGTGAGGATCTGGTATTCAACTGAAATAGGGAGACTCCTGCACTAGACAGTCAGACAGAGTATGTGTATGTGGTTGTGTGTGTGTGTGTGTGTGTGTATGTGTATGTGGTTGTGTGTGTGTGTGTGTGTGTCTATGTGGTTGTGTGTGTGTGTGTGTGTGTGTGTGTGTGTGTGAGAGAGTTTGTGGAGCATCAGGTGGACAACTAAAGACACCTGTAAGATGATTACAGGTACCAGTGTGCATAGTGAGCGTATATAAATAGTAAATAAGCAGTGTCAGAGTAAAAGTCTCCCAAAGGAGATAGTGACTGCAGTAGTGATGAGTGCAGTGCAAATGTTCAGTGCAAAATCTCTGTCCCAGACAAGTACACAACACAGATATCAAGGCAGTGGAGCATCAGGTGGACAGATACCAAGATTGTACAACAATGTCTAGTGAACAGGAATTGAGGTCTCCTGAAACATAAAAAATGAACTGCATTACAGTAAATTGCTCTTTGGTAAAATTGCATCTCACATGGAAGAAGAGAGACTAGAGATGCAATGACTATGTGTTTGTGATCTAACTAACTCCACAGTCAGTGGTGGAGGTGAACCTTCATTCAGTGGATATTCAGGGACATTAAAACTCCTTCAGAGCAACACACTGAGTAATCAATGCATCCCAACAAACCACATTATGATAAACAAATAATAAATAACCACAGAATAGCATAGCCATTGTAAGCGGGGCTGGACTTCTGTGTTGTGTTGCTGTAAATGATGACCCAAAACAATAATAATATCGTAATAATAAAACTCCTCCAACTCCTAAAACAGCCCAAACCAGGACCTACATGAATGTTTATTTCAACCTGTTACAATACACTTTTGACAATGTTACAGTTTGTATGATCTTATGGACATATTTGCACATTCCGCTACATTATGTGCATAGGATTTTAAATAACCCAAGTTTGTAACGGTAGAAATATTTGTGGAAAATGTTTCCCATCTGTGGATTGTCATCGATGGGTTAAAAGCTTCCACACACTACAGACCTACTGCTTGCAATCACAGAATGTACCACAAGGGGGAGCTCTGCAATCAATTATTCGAGGAAGAGGCGCCCCAGAGGATCCGATTCGTGCCTGGAATCAGATTCTAGGCTACTAGAATCACCATTTATCTAAAAACATGCTTCCTAAGTGTAAAAGTCGAGGACTATAATTGAGCTAGTCTACTTTATCTTTCAGGCGTACGGAGAGGTTTTAAGGGTGCTTAGGCGCCCCTAAAAATAGCCTAGAATCGCTAATGGGTGTCAGGGTGGATGTGATGTGGAACTGAACAGTCCAGTGTGCGTTCAGGAGAGACAGATTCATGTCAGATAAGAGTGGATGAGGAACAGCCCAACATGTATTTGTCTTCATGTCTCTCTCTGTATCTCTCTCTCGCTCTGCACTGGTCTGTTCAGTCAGTGACCAGATCTTTTTAGCCAATCAGCTTACAGCAGTCTAAGCGAAACCGAAATTGTCGGGTGAAGACGCCAACTCCATTTTGTGTATTTCGAAGACACTTTTCATTTGGGCCCAGAAAACGGGAGGTAAGACATATCCTACCAACACCAGCATTTATCATATGTTTGATGCACATCACTGAAATCCCTGATAGAAAATCGGCTAATCGCACAAACTTTTGAAGGTTTGAATGTTTCAATCAATCTGTAGCATGCATAGTGTGATTTAGGTAAACATGCCAGTGTGCTAAATCCTGCTCCGTGTGTAGACTACTGAAGGTATGTTGGACCAGCTCAACTCAAACTCGAAGGCTAACGTTAATGCTATGGGCTGCCAATATAACGCGCTGCAAAAACCTGCCTGCGTGACGCACTTTTATTGGGTAAATATGCGAAGTTATCACAGCAAGCTGACTGATTTGAAGAGTCTGAACGAGTTTGTCGTTGCTTTGATTACGTGTTGGTTCATACTGTAGCCTATAGCAGGGGTTCTCAAAGTGGGTGCCGTGGCGCTCTTGCAGGGGTGCCGCGGAATTCTTAATTTTGAACTTGTTTTGCCAGTGTGATTTGTAAAAGTAGGAAAAATATATTTGCAAGTGTTTAAATCAGTTCAAAGTGCTGAGAAAACTGACAGACAAAATAACTACGTGATAAAGGTAATAAACATAATGCATTTCGGTTTGTCTGTGTGTGGGTAGGAGGGACGGGCGATGGATATTATTGTCGGCAGATGGCAGAAGCTAGTTAGGTGTAAAAATGGGCACACTTTCTAAAGAGGAGAGATAAAACGCCACCCAGACAGCAACTGACATCGGAGGCCGAGATGGACAGGTCAGGCGCAGCTAAAGGTGAAAAAGTCCGACTTTCTAACGATTCCTCCCTCAGATACAGTTTCTAGCCTCCTGGAGTGGGGATGCAACGAGCCCCAGTCCTGTATGCTTGATCTGCAGGGAAAGGTTGGCTAACGCAGCTATGGTGCCAAGCAAGTTGGCAAGACATTTTGACACGAAGCACCCGGCCTATAAAAATAAAGACACAGATTTTTTTAAGAGACTGAAATTACAAAACGAAACGGAAAGTCAACGCATGTTTTCTACTGTCCGTGTGTCGGACAAAGCTCAGAAGGCTAGCTTCTCAGTTGTCGAGCTAGTGGGCAAAGCTAAAAAGCCTCACACCATTGCCAGTTGCCATTAAAAATGGTAGAGGTATAATTAGGTATAATTATGTTTCACTGCCTGGGACGATTTGAAAATATATTTGATAAGTGAATGCAAGTCAGTAGAAATAAACTGAATAGTGGACTGCAAATTTAAACATCCTTCTAAATATTGTGGTCACAATTTTTGTAATAATATATGACAACACATGATATCATTATCAACACATGATAATCACAATAAAATAGATTTCCAATAAGGCCAATTACACTAAATGTGAAAAAAATAGAGCAGAAGTGAAAAGGAAGAATTTAAATTTTAGGGGTGCCATGGATGAAAAGAGAGAAACCGAGGGGTGCCCTGAGCTTGAAAAGTTTGAGAACCACCGATATAGAGCAAAGGCACAGTGCAGGGAAAATAATGGGAAAGTATGCAAAGTTATCACAGCAAGCTTGCTGATTTGAAGAGCGTAAAAGAGTTTGTCTTTGCTTTGATTACATGTTGGTTCCTACTGTAGTCTATAGCGTTTGGGTTGGCTTTGATAAGACACTTTCTTTCCTACTGTAGTCTATAGCGTTTGGGTTGGCTTTGATAAGGCACTCTCTTTCCTACTGTAGTCTATAGCGTTTGGGTTGGCTTTGATAAGGCACTCTCTTTCCTACTGTAGTCTATAGCGTTTGGGTTGGCTTTGATAAGACACTTTCTTTCTTACTGTTCCACAACAGCTCTGTTGTGTAAGGCTTAATGTCCGCACATGTGCACGTGCTCGTGTGTGTGTGTGTGAGTGTGTGTGTGTGTGTGTGTGTGTGTGTGTGTGTGTGTGTGTGTGTGAGTGAGTGAGTGATTAGGCCACACTTTCTTTCCTACTGTATGATCCCATACGATGTTTTGTTCCAGTCCAAATAAGGGGGTAAATGGGTGTCCAAACTGAGTGTGTTAAAATCGTTGCTGCATCTTGACAAGTCCAATAGTCCGACTGTTGTATTTTCAGGGAAAGAGAAGAATAATCTTTATCACAGCTTCCATCCCTTTTCTTTAGATTTTTACTGCAGGCAGGTTGAGCAGCTTGAATGTGCATTATGCTTCATTTAACTTCTTCACTGTGTGTGTGTGTGTGTGTGTGTGTGTGTGTGTGTAGGCTGTTTTTACCATGCATTTGTCAGTAAATGTAAGTTTTTGGTCAAGAAGTTTAAGAAAAATCATAAGAAATAAATTAATTTCTACTGTGAATGACACAACCCTTTTTAACCTCTACTGAATGGTGGGAAAATGAGACTCTACCAGTCTGCAGCATATTTAGCGGTATACTGTAGGGTGAACTTTGCTCATGCTTGAAACTTGTATATTTGCATAGCGTAGCCTATTTCGCTAAACAAGAGCTCTGATGAAATGCTTTAAGTCGGCTACTTGGCACGGAGACACGCTGTTACACATGATGCATCCTTCTGCTTAAAGTTTTAGCAATCTTAAGGTGCGTTATGTTTGTTGTGGAAAGTGTAGACTCTGCTGTAATCAGAGCGGAGATGGTGAAACTGTCAAGTCAAGTCAAGTAGGTTTTTTATTGTCGTTTCAGCCAAATACACAGTACGTAGTGAGATGAGACAACGTTTCACCGGGAACAATTGGTTATACACTTAACTGTTAAAACACAGTATGGACAAGACAGATACGTAATAGTGCCTACATACACTATTGTGGGACTACACAGATTCACTCACCCACTCACACACGCACTCCCACACACAACTACACACGCACGCGTGCACACTCTTGTACACATATGTACATACATTACAACACAGTTGGAAACAATTTGCAGGTCAAATTGCAGGTGACCTAAAACAAACACGCTAGACAGGGCATTGCAGAGACGCAACCTGCAGTGATGCATCTTAAGCGTAATATCAGACCACCGAAGCACATTAGAAACAGCTGGGGATTTAATTGTCACCGAAATGAGGCACCGAAATCCATGTTGTCATGGATATGTTGTCATGCTTATGTTGGCGCCGGTTCCGTCCCAGATAGCAAAATAATTATGGCCCACTTTTGGCCCAAAGTAGGAATGCCAAAATAATGACCAAAGGAGGCCAAAATCAACCCTGAACCTGCCCAAACCCACTATGGAACTCCAAAACATAGCCATAACTGTCCCCCAAAACTCCCAAATTCCACATTCCAGCCAAAGAGTAGCCAAATGTTACCCAGAATGAAACCATAACTATGCCAAATGATGGCTTTCTTTCTTTCTTTCTTTCTTTCTTTCTTTCTTTCCATTATATCTTAGCACTCTATGCTCATGAGGTTATAGTGTTATGTTAAGCGAATTATGTCCTAGTGTCCTAGGCTCATAAGGCTTTATTGTTAAACTTATATGGTATGTGTCTATTGTAGAAAAAAAGATTCAGTTTCACTGTAATTCATTTTCTATTAATTCATATTGATATTTTAATTTTTCAATTTAATTTTTTGATTTTTTAATTTATTCCTTTTTTAAAAAAAAAAAAACCTCACTACCATGTGTAGAAGGCATCCGTTCCTTCCTCTCCCCTTCCCTAGTAGCCCAGTAAAACCTGCGCTTAATTGCATGTTTCAGCATTTTCTCCAGTGGTCCATTTTCTCTCTACACAATAGTGGAATTGTTCATTTAAGTAAATGTGATTTATTTATTGTGTGTTAGGTGAGAAGTATTTTACTTTTTTATACGGTTATACTTCCCTATGCAGATCTGGGAAGTATAACCTGGCTGTAAACTCAGTGATAAATCCTGTGAGATTGTGGCCAGTGTCCTACAGTCACCAAACTCCCTGATAGAACTGGACCTAAGTCACAATGACCTGGGTGATTCTGAAATAAACACATTAAACTGTTATGTGTGTGTTATATATTCTCTCTATATATATGCTGTGATCTGTGTGTTTAGTCCTGATGATGACTGATGAGTACTGTATTTGTAGCCAAACTTGGTAGAGCCAGAAAACACAAAATCAAAACATTAATTCATTGGATGCCATGTGTGTTATGTTTCAGGATGACTGTAGCTCTTATATTGCTCCCACACAACCCTTTTCTCTCTTTCTTACCCTCAGACTGTCTGGTTGTCTCGTCTCAGAGGAAGGCTGTGGATTCCTGGCTTCAGCTCTGACTTCAAACCCCTCCCATCTCAAAGAGCTGGATCTGAGCTACAATCATCCTGGAGAATCAGGACTGAATCTGTTATCTGCTGTAATCTGGAGGATCCTCACTGTAAACTGGAGACACTTAAGTATGTTCAGAGAATCTACACAATCTAGATAGTGTGACACACAATAGTGAGGATACACAAGGATTTGATCTCACTTTCTCTTTTGAAATGGCTGAACTAAAAGGGATGTAGAGACAAATATTATTGAACAGAGGGATTGTTTTCTTTCTGTCATGTAGACAACAACATACAGAGAGAGACAGACAGTTGAGCTACAATAAAATGACAAAAAATCAGTTACCAAAATAGTCCTGAGAGATTATCAGCATTGTTTGTAGTAGAGAGAGTGTTTCTGTTGGAGAGAGGTGAGCTTGTCTGGGTAAACACAAACAAACTGCTA
Organism: Tenualosa ilisha; assembly: GCA_015244755.2. Lineage (NCBI taxonomy): Eukaryota > Metazoa > Chordata > Actinopteri > Clupeiformes > Clupeidae > Tenualosa > Tenualosa ilisha. The sequence goes on along the minus strand of PYXC01002516.1, from coordinate 127,836 downwards.
GTAATTTATAAGTTTGTTCTGCATGTCTGTCTGGCTATGAGGTCACTGCAGCCCATTTCACGCACGCACGCACGCACGCACGCACGCACGCACGCGTGTTTCATGTCTCCAGGTCCCTGATGTCATGACAATGAACATCAGGCAGAGAGACCCCATCAGGAGAAAGGGGGAACTGCAGAGTTAGTTATGCATTTGCAATCATAGTTTGGGCCTTTTTCATATTTGATTATAGATCAAACATGACTTTGTTTTTGTTTATCATAACTACTACTGTGTTCACATGAAATGAAACAAAGAATTAAATAATCTGCTACTATATACTATTACCGCTATAAT
>PYXC01002516.1:115000-125000 GCA_015244755.2 Tenualosa ilisha | reverse complement strand
TGTGTGTGTGTGTGTGTGTGTGTGTCTGTCACCAGGTGGGGGTGCTAGAGATGCCACCTGCCAACAGAGGAGCACATTTGATTATTTAAATACATTTTTCAAACATAAACACACCGATCCAGCAGTGATCTTGGGTTGGTCCTTCACCTAGACCAGCCGTAACATCAGATCAGGGGTCACTACAAACATGGCCACTCAAATAGAGATGCATCACTGCACACTGTGACTGAAGTGGAGACACGCAATAGTTACTACATACACACACGCATACATACACATACACACACACACACACACACACACACACGGCAAGCAGTAAGTTGGGAAGATGATGACGGACAGCAGCATCAGTGCTGGGCTCAACAGAAAGGCCACAGGTCTCTTAGCAACGATGCAGCTGGGCAGCAGTGGATGGAGAACTTGGGCCTCCACTGATACAGCAGCACACAGCAGACCAGTGAGTCTTTAGCTGTGATGCAGGCTAAGTAACACAGACACAGTGTCTTACCTCAGGGATGCCCAAATGATCTCCTTGTTTTACTCATCCCAACTCCAAGGCTCCATATCAGCTCTCTTGGCCCAGTTCCTCACATGGTCCTAAAAGCACTTCTGCCCAAAAAGAGCTTTTTCCCCCTAAGGGGACCTGGTCTTCTCCCCACAGCTTCTCCATGAGGACTGGTAGACACACCAATGAGAGCCAATCACTGGCTATTCCCACTCCTGCTACACTCCTCTGTTTACTTCATTATGATGAGCAATGCAGCCATCTTGGTTTGGCGCTTGAAGTCTTCTCCACGGGAAAGCCCAGCCAACAAGATGTTCCATTGTACCTGTGTGTGTGTGTGTGTGTGTGTGTGTGTAGATTAAGACAGGGTGCCCCTGTGAGTGTGATCAGTTTCATCTTAGCTATCTATCATTGGCTGTATATGGATGGGCCAGTGTGCTCCCAAAGAGGTGCTCTCTCCAAATCCCGTCCAGGGGTTGATGTTCAAACCACATCAAGAAATGAAGGCGTAATCCACCATATGCTCACCTGCACAGAGAGATTCCTGCAGTGGTCAAGGCTGCAGGTGAAGCAGACTAGATGTGCTCTGTTCTACCAAAGGCCTTGTGGAGGAAATCACTGTGCAGTACAGAACAGTACTGCAGTGTATTGTGGAGGCTGTAGAAAAGGTAGTAAAAGGTAGTAAATTTAACTCTAGGATTCCTGCATATATCCTGGACAGGCTCATGTCTCTTATGTAGACACCTTCAAATAAAGTGTCACAAGCACTGTGCTGTACAAATAGACTGGTTCAATGCTAAAATACTGACAACATCTCACTGTGTGTACAATAGGGGACACTACTGGTGCGTGTATATGTGTGCGTATGTGTGTACGTGTGTGTGTGTGTGTGCACTGGTTGGGAGTGTGTGTGGGCTCTGCTGGCATGTGTGATTGGGGGTGCTGCTGATGTGTGTGTGTGCACTGCTGGCATGTATGTGTGTGAGCATCGCTGCCATGTGTGCGCTGCTGGTGTGTGTATGTTTGGGTGCTGCTGGTGTGTGAGTGTGTGTGTGTGTTTGTGGGCGTGCTGCTAGTGTTTGTGTGTGTGGGGGCATGTATGTGTGTGTGTTTTTGGGCACTGCAGGTGTGTCAGTGTGGGTGTGTGGATGTGGGTGTGGACGATGCTGCCACATGTATATACGTGTGTGTGTGCGCATACTGCTGGCATGTGTATCAAAGTCAAGTCAAAGTCAAAGTCAGCTTTATTGTCAAAAGTCATATGTACAGGTTGCACACAGGTTTTGAATTTGCAGCACAGCGCCCCCTAGGCCCACAGTGAACATTAAATATCTTAGAAACAATATCAATATAATGACAATAAATATAGTGACAAAGCTTAACAATATACACATAGCAAGGACAATATACACATAGCAAAAAGTACAAATAGGTTTGTATATGATACAAATAAGTGAGATGTTCCTTAGGTAAGTTTCCCTGGACTGGGACACTTACACTAAGAACAGCAGGAGAGGGGAGTGGTGGGGGAGAGAGTTCAGCATCCTGACAGCTTGGTGGAAGAAGCGGTCTTTCAGTCTGCTGGTTCTGGCCCAGAGGCTCCTCAGTCTCCTTCCTGATGGCAGCAGACTGAAGAGGCTGTTGGATGGGTGGGTTGGATCACCCGCAATGCAGAGGGCTTTGCAAGTGAGACGGGTGTGGTGGATGTCCTGCAGGGAAGGGAAAGAGACACCTAGCTTTTTCTGGCAGGACACGGTGCAGGTGCCATATCACACAGTGATGCAGCTGGTGAGGATGCTCTCTATGGTGCCTCTGTAGAAGGTGCTCATGATGGGAGCTGGGGCTTTGGCTCTTCTCAGCTTGCGGAGGAAGTAGAGTCGCTGTTGGGCTTTACTGGCCAGTGATGCAGTGTTCTTTGACCAAGAGAGGTCCACAGAGATGTGCACACCCAGGAACTTGGTGCTGCTTACTCTCTCCACAGCAGCTCCGTTAATGGTGAGGGGGGCGTGCTGCGTGTGTGCTCTCCTGAAATCTACCACAATCTCCTTTGTCTTCTCCACGTTCAGGGAGAGGTTGCTGTCACCGCACCACTTGACCAGGTGGCTCACCTCGCTCCTGTAGTGTGTCTCATCGTCATTGCTGATGTGACCCAAAACAGTAGTGTCATCCGCAAACTTCATAAAGAGGTTGGAGCTGTGTGACGGTGTGCAGTCGTGGGTCAGCAGAGTGAAGAGGATGGGGCTCAGCACACACCCTTGGGGGGCCCCCGTGTTCAGTGTGATCGGGCTGGAGGTGTTGCTGCCAACCCGTACTGCCTGCGGTCTTCCTGTCTAGTTTGAGTATGAGTTGCTGGGGGACGATTGTGTTAAATGCTGAACTGAAGTCAATGAACAGCATTCTAACATACGAGTCTCTGGTTTCCAGGTGTGTGAGGGCTGAGTGGAGGGCTGTTGAGATTGCATCATCGGTTGAGCAGTTAGACCTGTACGCAAATTGAAATGGGTCCAGGGTGGAGGGGAGAGACGTCTTAATGTGTTGCATGACAAGCCGTTCGAAGCACTTCATGAGTATGGGGGTGAGAGCAACTGGACGGTAGTCGTTTGTAGTGTATGTGCATGTTTGTGTGTGTGTGTGTGTGTGAGCACTGCTGGCATGTGTATGTGTATATTTGAGTGTGTGTGTGTGTGTGTGCACATTGCTGGCGTGTGTGTGTGTGTGTGTGTGTGTGTGTGTGTGTGTGTGGTTGTGCAGTTGGTGTTTGTGTGTGTGGGAGCACGTGTGTGTGTTTGTGGGCACTGCTGGCGTGTGTGTGTGTGGGTGATGCTGGCGTGTGTATGTGTGTGTTTGTGTGTGCAGACCTGCCAACCTATACGCAACCTAAATGCAGCAGCTACTCATTTTAACATCCAAAACTCATGAGCAGAAGATCATCAGAATACGCTGATACTCTTTGCCTTTTATGAGTGAGCAAAACTGGTGAATTTGCCTCATGAAATTAAGCAGAATTTATAGACGCTCCAGTGCTGCTGCAGAGTGCAAGATTGCTAACGAACATCTAGCCTGCTGACAAGAGTTCATAAAATTGAGTTCAGACCAATCATAGTGCAGTATTCGTTCTCCTCGGCCCTCCTGTGCAAAAAGAGATATCAAACAGAAGCGTAGCAGCAGCGACCCCTCCCCTCTCTACCTTAGGCTAAATGAGTCGTAATGTTTGTTAGCCTGATGTAAACGTTGCACTGTATGTGCTCACTAGCTCGTGTTTATGAGTCATTTCAGTTTGCAAACTTTTTGTCCGTGTGTTGTGCAAAACACCCCTTTTCATCAGCACTGCCTGAAGATGACTGAAGAGCACTCAGAGAATACGGCTTCCAGATGGCACACTGTGACTGTTCCACATCCTTGTAAAGTCGCAGACTAGACAAGACTGTGTGACTGTCAGGAATGTTCCTCTGGCATGCCTCAGTACTTTACAAGTCTTCCCACAGGATGGACAGTCAGAAAACAAATGGGACAGGCAATCCTCATAAACTATATATTTTGTGACACTTTGTATTGGTGTGGGAGGGATGGCTATGGAGAGAAAAGCAAAGATTATTCACATGAGGTTGGCAAATTGCTGAATACTAGTAAAGAAAAGCAAAGATTATTCACATGAGGTTGGCAAATTGCTGAATACTAGCTCTTCCACAACATAAATTGAACGGTCTTGAATGATTTGTAGAGCTACTCCACATATTTACTTCAATGGGCATTTGCATGAAAACTCAAATTGCATTCCTTCACGTTTTCTACTCTGTTTGTATGATCATACTGTGTAGACCTATTGTGTACTCACTGTGTAATATAAATGTGTGCAGAGGCTCATGCCACTATACTATATGCTATAGTATATATATGTTGTCAAAACTTGCCTAATAGTTGATTCAGAGGAGCTAGATTGTGACGGTGTTGTATTGGGGTGGTATGTGTTGTCACAATCAGGTGCGTCAGAGTCAGTGTCATCCAAGAATGCCTCCAAGCGTTTTCTCTTCAGTGGGGGAGTCCTTTCCCTCACTGGGTTAGAAGTGGATCCGAAGTAAGCTGCCATGTCGATGTTGCACCCAAAGACACGGGTAAATGGCTTGACCTGAATACCTGGGACAACGTCAATGCAATGCCATTATTCTCTATGTTGATTCAACAGCATTTGTGATAGAGGCCAATTTAGCAAAAATACACTGTACCACCATTAGCTTCTGATCATATCATCTTTGTTCTTACAGTTTCACACAATAATCAACACTGGCAATGCATTGCATTATTTATGGTCACCCCACTGAGAAAAATGCAGTATAACTGATCAAACATTTTATGTACATTGAAAAACACATGAACCACAAGAAGTCAAGCAGAAAAAAACAGAATTATTAACTCTAACCACTAATTAACACAACTGGGGATTAATCACACCAGTAAAGACGCGAAAGTCAATTACACACTGACTTTAGGTTGAAGCAGTAGAGACTTCAATATGGCAACCCTTCTCACTAGGGGTGACAAAAGGATATTGCTCACTTTCAACTGTTGTCATACTCACAGCCCTAGACACTTTCACATCTAACATAGAGGCCCATTACATGTAGCAGAAAAAAACAGAAATTCAAATTTTAACTTCATTTCTGGGCCCTGATACTTGTGGATAATGACGGTTTTAATGCAGCATTGAATTCTGGGATTGTGGGTGTGGCTGTGTGTGGATATGCTTACCATTACTGAGAAGCCCATCTACAATGGTGTGCACTCTGGGAATTGCTTAGTAACCGCTAATTTTTCCCTACTTCTTGGATAGTCATTTTTGCCTTCAGGATAGGGTTGGTTGGTGACCCATATATTGATTTACAGAAATGCAAAAAAATACACATGGTATATTTATTGAGAGCAATTGGTAAATGAAACACAATGTCAATGGAGAAATAGGACAGCTCAGACATTAGTGCAGATCAGTAGATTGTAAGCTACTCCTGAGCTTGGTAATGACTACACTATTTGCATGCCTACAGAGAATATAAGACATGGTCATACAGCCCATGAATTATAAATAATAAATTGTTGGCTATGTATGAAAGAATAGGGGATACTGTATGATGAGGTAGACCATGTCAATTGCTGTTTATGCAACAAGGTTTTACAGTTCTGTGTTTTTTTTTTTGTTTTGTTTATTTGTTTTTTCAAACTTGCTACTTGTCAGACAAATCCTGACTAAGCTGCTTTGTGAAAAGTTCTATGCAGGAAAGTGAGCAAACGTTTTTCAAATGTGCAAAATGGCTGAGGAAAGTTCATTGAGTTTTTTGTAGGCTGCTTTCTGCGGAGCTGCTATGAAGACGCGCAGGATCATCAGAACTAATTCATTTCTTAGCCCGGATAAACTATTGTGGTATTGTGATAACCACTGGCTGGCGAGTGCCCAAGTCAGGCCTTGTGAGTTTTCACAAAATGCAGGCTGTCTGTCAACATCACTTCTACCTCCCTCAAAAAGCTGTCAGTAAAGGTATCAGGATAACATAGGCTACACGACAGCACTATTTATCAAATTAAAACAAACCCTGACTTCGCTTGAGTGTCAAAGTAAAGTTTGACGACTGAATTCCCACCGTTTTCTGAGTCGTAGCTGACGACTCACCTTGACACCCCATCTGAGTTTTTGGGTCCACAACTGCTGTCTAGGGGACGGGGAGAGAGAGAAGTTGAATGGGCGAGTTGAAGGCTGAAGTCTGGATGGAAAAAGTGCAAGCTAATCTAGTGATATCAGGTCTTCCGCTGCTATATGCATTTCGTTGACACTTTAGTCGTAGGCTAAAAAATAGACTTGTCGTCAATGCACATACTAGAGTTGCTGGCTAATCGTGGCAAACTTCATTTAGCACAACAGAGTGGGTACAGCACAAAAAGCATGGAGAATGAATTTACCGATTGATCAACATGTCCCCTTGAAGTTGCTATGTCCTCCGGATAAACTGATGGAATGGCATCGGAATTCAGAAGCAATTTGCTGCTCTAACCCATCTGCCATCTGAATAAATTTAAAAAGCAGCTATTCGGGGAGTGCAGTCTGCAGACTCTAGTGGTCGCCGGGATTTTTGATGGTGACATTCCCTTCCATATGAACTGAATCTATTTCTGTCGTTTCTCTGTTTGCCTCGGAAGTGTATGTAGGCTTACACCTGAATCTGACTTTGAGCTTTGACAGCCAAGTACAGAGCATCTATCCTCACGTTTCGGTGACATTTCGGCAAACCAAGCTTTGCACTCCTCGCGGGAACATGTAAATGATTTTGGGATATTGCGTGAGTCCTACCTCACGCGGCAGGTTGCGGCAGGTAAAGGGGCGGACCGGAGAGAGTTGCAGCAAGTGCGGGTGTGCTGTGTGTGTACGTGGCGCCAGTGTCCTGAGCTGCAGCCACCATAATTACAGACACAGGCCTCCTTTAAATAGCTGTTTTTCCACTAAAGGTGGTGATAGGGGTTTACATTAATAGGGGAGTTAAAACTTAATGCTGCCTGAGAAATAAGCTGCACTGGATCTTTTCACGGCGCCCGCGACTCCAACAAGAGGACGCGCGGGTTAAGTTTGCGGCTGTCTTTCGCAAGACACTACCCTACGGAGTGGGTGAGTTCTATTCTTTTTTGTTTTTTTTTCCGTGGTATACCACTGGGACAAGCGATCACTTTTTTGCTTTTTTTTAATGCTGGAGCGTTGTTTTTTCCTTTCGTGGCGATTCCGAACAGTGGATTATTCGCGTGGCCTACATGCTTCCTGGAATTCAGAGACTGTAGCGCGTCACTCACGAACGGGTGCTTCTTCACGGGGTTTATTCATCGGAATCAGTGCTTTCATTTAGTTTGGACATTTAGTTTAAATCGTGTGGGCTGAGATCCGGGGGGGGAGGGGTCTTGGATTTGAGTGATTCCATATTTCCCCCCCTGCTTGGTCTAGAAAAGTAACTGTTACTGACTGCCACATTTTTTCCTCTTGATTCCTTTCAGTGTTTCTTAAAGCCAGAAAGTTGCCATTTGAAAAACTTTAGTTTTGTGTCATGTCTGTGATCAGCTCTTTTTCTACAAATTTAAACAACTGAATGAACATCCTCCAAGACTGGTGATTCCATCATTTTTGCCAGGGGCTGTGTATATACCTGAAATTGCTTTTTGTAGGCTGGGATGAAGGCTAATTTACTTTGTCTTGTGCTAATTTTAGATGGCCAATGAGCAGAAATAATAATCCTACACCTTTCTTCGTAAATGCAGTATAGTAGCCAGTTTGTGCTACCCATTGCCCCACCCACCACAAGCATGCTGAGGAGGTACCGTGTTGTCATGGAAAACCACCCAAACCGAGTAGAGTAGAGTAAAGCAGAGTTGTGTAGAGCTGTGTAGAGTCAAGTAGAGTAGAGTACAGTTGTGTAGAGGAGAGTAGAGTAGAATAGTGTAGGGTAGTGTAGAGTTGTGTAGAGTAGTGTAGAATAGTGTAGGGTAGTGTAGAGTTGTGTAGAGTAGAGTAAAGCAGAGTAGTGTAGAGTAGAATAGTGTAGGGTAGTGTAGAGTCGAGTAGAGTAGAATAGTGTAGGGTAGTGTAGAGTTGTGTAGAGTAGTGTAGAATAGTGTAGGGTAGTGTAGAGTTGTGTAGAGTAGAGTAGAGGACAGTAACGTAGAGGAGTGTAGAGCTGTGTAGAGTAGAGTAGAATAGTGTAGGGTAGTGTAGAGTTGTGTAGAGTAGAGTAGAATAGTGTAGGGTAGTGTAGAGTTGTGTAGAGTTGTATAGAGTCGAGCTGGTACTATGTCATGGAGAAGCGCCATTATACAGTAATGGTTTATTACTCTACTGAATCATATTATACAGTAATGGTCTATTACTCTACTGAATCAGACACACACACGCACACGCACAGACACACACACACACACACACTGATCTGTCACTCTGACCTGTTTCTCTGTAAATCTTAATTCTACACATCTTTGCCTTTCAGTTTCTGTTTGTCTGTATGTCTGTCCGTCATGCCCCATTGTGTGATAAGTGAAAGGGTTAATCACACAATGAGCTCAACTACGGAAACCAGCTGGTTTTAAGGGCTCTCTGAATATGTAGTTCAGGTCAGGGACTGCAGCTGTCTAACTAGTTGCCCACATAAAACCACCTGAGCTTCAAGAAAAGGGATACTTGAAAAATCAAACCCATGAAACACTCCTAATCACTGTAAGTTGTTCAATAGAAATGGTGTTTTTGAACAGAAATTGTTTACAGTAGCTTTGGAGTGAAGATGAAAATAGATTCATTGGTGGCTGACTTGATAGTGCATATCAGTGTAGTCTACTGACTTGTGGAGTAAAGTATGATGTCTACTGACTTGTGGAGTAAAGTATGATGACTACTGACTTGTGGAGTAAAGTATGATGACTACTGACTTGTGGAGTAAAGTATGATGACTACTGACTTGTGGAGTAAAGTATGATGACTACTGACTTGTTGTGGAGTAAAGTATGATGACTACTTGCTTGTTGTGGAGCGGAGTATGTCCTGCCTATTCCACGTCATACTTTGGAATCAGAGCAGATTTTCAACTTATGGTACCAAGTAAGAAATGTCAGAAGTAGAGAAGAGGGTTATTATTCATATTTCTCCTGTGGGAAAAGTGACCCTTATGATTAAATCCTGTCCCCTGTGTAGCTAAAGCAGGACTGTTCAGGGAGCCCATACTGTGCTGAGGTCAGTGCTGTGTGTCTGTGGGAGTTTATCTAGTAGCACCAGAGGAGACATTGTGTGATTCATGTGGAAGACTGTCTAGAAAAGTTGTATTCTAAAATGTCTGCAGAAGAATGTCAGTGGAATATCTTCTCCTTTCCTTCTGATTTTACTGTAGTTATATTGTCTCACTCGCTGTCATAGATCTGTTTCGTGATTTTATTCATGTGCGTGTCATAGAAATTTTTGATGAACAGACTTGTAACATGTTCTCTTGGGATATCCATAACAGAGCAGGACAGGACAGGAGCGTGGAGATCTGGTCACCTTCATCCATAATAGATATTCATTTTCAGCATTCAGAGCCAATAGTGAAGTCATCCTCACTCCTACCTAAAGACTAAAGTAGACAAGATAGAACTGACAACAGAACTGATAACAGGTTTAATGCATGAGATGAAGTAGAGGGATGCAAAACATTACATCAGACATAAACAGTTTGGTTATAACAGTCTTTGGTGTAGGACTCTGACATCAGACATAAACAGTTTGGTTATAACAGTCTTTAGCATAGGACTCTGACATCAGACATAAACAGTTTGGTTATAACAGTCTTTGGTGTAGGACTCTGACATCAGACATAAACAGTTTGGTTATAACAGTCTTTGGTGTAGGGCTCTGACATCAGACATAAACAGTTTGGTTATAACAGTCTTTAGCATAGGACTCTGACATCAGACATAAACAGTTTGGTTATAACAGTCTTTGCTGTAGGA
>PYXC01002516.1:82500-110000 GCA_015244755.2 Tenualosa ilisha | reverse complement strand
TGTTCTCCATAGGTTTCATAGGTTTTTAATTATGTTTTTGTTTTCACACACAGATGTCAGCAGATTCACAAATCCCACCTGCAGACAAAGTTTCAGTGTCTAATTGAGGGAATCCCACAGCAGGGAGACACCAGACTCCTCCATGAGATCTACACAGAGCTCTACATCATAGGGAGGTGGTCAGGATGGGTCAATGATGAACATGAGGTCAGACAGATAGAGAGAGCATCCTGGAGAGAAGCAGCACAAGGCAAATCAATTAAATGTAGTGACATGTTTAAACTCTTACGGAGACAAGGCAAACCCATCAGAACAGTTCTGACAAAGGGAGTGGCTGGCATTGGAAAAACAGTGTCTGTGCAGAAGTTCATTCTGGACTGGGCTGAAGGAAAAGCCAATCAGGATGTCCACTTCATATTTCCTCTTCCTTTCCGGGAGCTGAACCTGATGAAGGAGAAGAAACTCAGTCTGTTGGATCTTATTCAGCACTTTTTCCCAGAAATCAAAGATCCAAGAGTCTTCACCAGTTCAGAGCACAGAATCATGTTCATCTTTGATGGTCTGGATGAGTGTCGACTTCCTCTACATTTCCACTCCAACACAAAGCGTTGTAATGTGACAGAGCCAGCCTCAGTGGATGTGCTGCTGACAAACCTCATCAAGGGGAATCTGCTTCCCTCTGCTCTCCTCTGGATCACCACCCGACCAGCAGCAGCCAATCAGATCCCTAGTGAGTGTGTGTGTCAGGTGACAGAAATAAGGGGATTTAATGACCCACAGAAAGAGGAGTACTTCAGGAAGAGAATCAGTGATGAGAACCTGGTCAGCAGAATCATCACACACCTGAAGTCATCCAGGAGCCTCTACATCATGTGTCACATTCCAGTCTTCTGCTGGATTTCAGCCACTGTTGTAGAAAACACATCAAAAGAATCAGAATCAGTAGAAATGCCAAGGACTCTGACTCAAATGTACACACACTTCCTGATCATCCAGACAAGCATTAAAAAGGGCAAGTACACTGAGAGAGAAGAGAGAGATGAGGAGGTGATTTTCAAACTGGGGAAACTGGCCTTCCAACAGCTGGAGAAGGGCAATCTGATCTTCTATGAGGGAGACCTGAGAGAGTGTGGCATTGATGTCACAGAGGCATCAGTGTACTCAGGAGTGTGTACGCAGATTTTCAGAGAGGAGTCTGGACTGTCCCAGGGGAAGGTGTTCAGCTTTGTGCATCTGAGCATCCAGGAGTTTCTTGCAGCTTTATATGTGTTCCTCTGCTTCAGCAACAGACAGAGAAATATGCCTGACCAACAGCAAACCTCTCAGCTCTCTGCTCTGTTCAGAGCTGCAACACTTCATGATCTACACAAGACTGCAGTGGACCTGGCCTTACAGAGTAAGAATGGACACCTGGACCTTTTCCTCCGCTTCCTTCTGGGCCTCTCACTGGGGTCCAATCAGATTCTCTTAAGACACCTGCTGCCACAGAGCAGTAGCCATTCACAGAGCTCAGAGCAAACAGTCCAGTACGTCAAACAGAAGATCAGAGATCAGATGGAGTCAGACAGAAAGATCAACCTGTTCTACTGTCTGAATGAGCTGAATCACCATGCTGTAGTGGAGGTCATTGACAGGAGCTCAGGAACTCTGTATGTAGACATGCTCTTACCAGGAGAGTGGAATACTAAGAGATTTGAGTTTAAGATGTCAGGAGAGCAGCTGGCTGAGTTTGACCTGCAGAAGTACATAAAGACACCAGAGAAAGATCAGACTGAACTCCTCAGTCCAGATGAAGTTCTTCAGAGGCTGGTGCCAGTGGTCACTACATCCACATCAGCTCAGTAAGTAACACACTGTGTGAGTGACAAATGTTTGTCCTGTGTGTGTGTGTGTGTGTGTGTGTGTGTGTGTGTGTGTGAGAGAGAGAGAGAGGGTCATCTTTAGAAATCTGTTTGTTTGCTGTAACATTGGAATCAGACAAAGTAGATAGATGGGTAGATAGTTTATTTTTTAGTCATCAATCTTAAAAAAATATATTTCATTTTGGATACAATGGTGGGTCAGTGTGTGCTCCTGTACAGACCCCTAAAGGCTCGCTCCTGTAAAATGATGGCCATTGATCCAGCTGTTTCTCATCACCCTAAATTACTCACACACACACTCCTCCTATTCTGCCTCTCACACACACACACACACACACTCGTAGTCTGCCTCTCATTACACACACACACACACACATTCCTTCCATTCTGCCTCTCAGTACACACACACACTCCTCCTATTCTGCCTCTCCTTACTTACACACACAGACACTCCTATTCTGCCTCTCGTTACTCTCACGCACATGCACACACACGCACATGCACACACACACACACTCCACATGTTCTGCCTTTTATTACGCTCTCTATTTCTCTCACATACACACTCCTCCTATTCTGTCTCTTATTGCTCTCTCTCTCTCTCTTCCTCTCACACTCTCACACACACACACACCTCCTATTGTGTCTGTTAGTGCCTTTGTGTTTGTATATGCTCCCGCTAGGTGACATAATTGGAAAGTATGAGCACATTAGCCCTGTCCTGGCCTCCCTACACTGGCTCCCCATTAGCTTTAGGATCCAGTTCAGAGTCCTACTGGTAGTTTAGAAGGGAGATCCCTACCTAGATCTCAGATCTACTCCAACCCCATTCTGCACCTCGGTCCCTTACATCTGCTGACAAAGGTCTTCTTTACGTGGCCCAGACTGGCCTTAAACACAAAGGTGACGGAGCCCTCGCGGTAGCGGCCCCACGTCTGTGGAATTGTTTGCCCCCAGACATTAGATGCCCCCTCTATCTCCTCCTTTAAGTCTAAGCTCAGTTGTAGTCATTCATCTGCTGATTTGTGTAAACCTCCCTTTGGCCTCTTTGTCTATCTGTTAATCTGTGTGTTTGTCCTGATTCCTCATTTATTGCTGCTACTACTGGTGAACTTTGCCTGCCTCTCTGCTGATGTGTTGTGTTTATTGCTGCTACTACTGGTGAACTTTGCCTGCCTCTCTGCTGATGTGTTGTGTTTATTGCTGCTACTACTGGTGAACTTTGCCTGCCTCTCTGCTGATGTGTTGTGTTTCTGTCTTTCATCTTTTAGCCGCCCTCTGGGCTGCAGTTTGCTCAGTCAAATCTGTTTCAAATCTGCTTTAGAAATGAAACTGACTTATTTGTTATTCACACACACACTCCTCCCATTCTGCCTCTCATTACTCACACACACACTCACACACACACACACACACACACACACACACACACACACACACACACACACACACACACACACACACTTGTCTTTGTGCACTTGTGGGTCAACCTGACTATGCCATCCATTGCGGGAACCACCCTTTCCAAAGGACATACAGCAATGAAAAAAATCATGCAGCAGCCTTGAGTGGATGTGAACAGATATGTGACTTCAAATTATCAATCAGACAAAGTAGAGGTCTTTGACCTGACAAGAACCTAACTCCTGGGGACTTGTCAGGTTTTAGTGCTTTGCGGTACCACAACACACACACCCATCTGGTTTTTCTGACATTCTTAGTACCACTTAGTATGCATACCAGTTTAACTTCAAAGAATTACTCAATCATGACTGCTGGAGTGAAATTAGTGGAAAAATATTGCTGCATGACATTCATTTACACTGATGACATACAAAAATGTGGATTATACTGCATCTCAGTATGGTATGCCAAATGTAAATGATTCAGAAGAAATGTGAAAAAACATGAAAACCTGCCAATGAATCAGTCCCATTTAGACATCATTGAGCACATTAATTAAACACTGCCTAGGTAGAGTATAAAGCATTATTACGGAGCCATCTCACTCAGACCACAGAGTCCCATCTGTCAAGATATGTAGAAGCCTCTGCTCCCACACCAGCAACCACAGGTAGAACTTGTGACCTGCTGTGACCTGCTAAACATCACATTAAAACATAATTGCATTGCACTGGATTAATCTCTCATGTGGTGTGTATCTTATTAATCTTATTTTATCACCCGTGCATACTTTTCTATACATACCAACAGTGTGTCTAACATTAAATGGTATGTTCAATTCAATGGCAAAGACACAAACCTGCACTATACAAATGCAAACAAAAAACACTTTAATTGTATGACATCATTTTGTCAGTTTGTTGTTCCTGTCAAAATGTGACATTATTTTAACAGCATCTAATTAACAGAAGGTAGTCTAAATGAGAATTACGCAGTTCAACACAGCTCATCAGCTCTATCTGAAGTAGTACTGTCAGCACAAACCAGTGTCGAGTTTCCATGAAGGTCTTCTGTATGTGATATTTCATTTTGTTCTAGTGACTGTCCACGAAAAAAATGTGTTTTGCAACAAGATGCACTTCTGGAACGCTGCCTTCTCTGTCTCAAAACAGTGCTGTTCCCCTTTCGTAGGGGCGAGCATCCCCTTGGGACAGTTTTCTTCTGATTGAACATTTCAAGAACTTCGCTTGTGTCTGCTTCATCAGACGAATCCTCACTCGTAGAAGGAACGTATTCTTCCTCACTCTCCTCTGATGTTGTGTCAAAAACCTCATGGGAATCAAAATCTGTTTGTCTATTAATCTTTGGGGAAAAGAGATAAAAATAGCAGTTAGTTAACTTTTTCCACTCAATTTTTAAGTCAAATGACCCAAACATAATATATAGTGTCTTGATAACCTGTATGCTTTTAGTACTCCTTAGCTTAGGGACATAATGTTCATCTTGGTCTGAGGACTGCACAATTGGATTACAACTCCAGAGAATAAAAAATTGATTGCAAAGTGACAAATAAGTGATAAAACAAAAATGCATTCTGAGAAGTAAAAGAAAGAAAAAACAGAAATACTTAGGTGGTAATGATGATTAAAAAGTACCCTTTTCACTTGAATTGTAATAGATATTAAGTCAATCATCCAAATTCACATGTAAAATGTGTGAAACCTTCATATAAAATGTACATGTAAATTCATGTAAAGTCCACGTTCAAATTAGACTGTAAATCATTTGACGAGTGGCGGTGCTAGGATTTTTTCGTTGCAGTTGCTTAACAGTTGCTGCATGAGTGTGAGGGGTTGCCAGTCAAAGAGGATAGATAAATAAATAATTACTTTAACCTCCACCAAGGCAACATCCGTTCTTGGCCTAAAACCAACGTTGTCCGAAAATGTAATCCAAATACGTGCACTTCTTTTGAGTTATGGCAGCCTATTGCTCACAGGCATAAAAACAGAAACGCCGGGGAAAACATAACCTCCTTGATGTTCTGAATCCTATACAGTAGGCTACTGCAGATGTAGATGTTACTAAGGCATAGGCCTACAAATAAACATTTCCTTGGAGTTTCTGTGAGAAATCCACATATAAGCTACAGACCACTGATGATCAGATGATCCTCAGCCAGCAACTCAAATAAAACACACGAACTGGACAGAAATCTACTTGCAATGTAGGCTACAGCAGCTGTTGCAGAGTTAGACGAACATATGGAGTTGCAAGTTCATGTCACTCTGGATAGAATCAGCTTAACTGCCAACCAGTAAGGAATCAAGAGTTTGGTATGCTCATCAGCACTCACTCACGACAAAAAGCTAAGGGAACACTTAAAGCTAGTTAACCAAAGATTCACAATGAGACCATGTGAAAATTTTTAAAATCCAGCAACTTGCTGCAATGTTCTGTCTGCAAACCAGGGGTGATAGTTTCATATTCTTACCGGTACTATTGAATAAGTTGAAGTGCACGCGTAGTGCACCAAGAAATTTTCATCATACATTAATTTATACCGTTAGTTGTAGAACACTGATCAAGGCCTTTTATTTGAACCATTCCTGCTACATGCTTTCTATGAACCCCCACTGCCTTTTAACACTCCAGGACATAGGCCTACTATTCATGGTCAGGTTACTTTTTTAATAGTACACAGGGGTGACGGTGAAAAAAAAATCCTGAGCCTGCACTTTTTCCCATGCCTGGGAGACGGGCAGTGGGGGGTGTAGGCTATATACAACGTACTTTTAACTCAAAACATAAAACAAAAACAAAGCACATCATCTTAAAAAAAAGGAGCAATTTTTTGGGAGTTGCTAAGTGGTTGCTGAGTATGTTAATGGAGTTGTTATAGCAACTGCAAGCAACCCCCTAGCGCGCCCCTGCATTTGACAAAATTTAAATGACAGAATTGTGGTCCACAATTTCAAACAAACCAGAAAATGGTGTGCTTGGTCATATGTAATGACTATGGTCTGTCTCCATGAAGGCTCAAAAAACAAACTGACTGTTAGTAAACAATCAAAATGGGTTTTGCAGAAAATTTACCCTCTTCTTGGATGGTGGCGAAAGCAAATCACAGTGCTCAGATGTTTCGGAGCTGTCTGCTACTGCAGACTCATTCACAAGACGTTCGTCTCCAATCTAAAAGACAATGTTTAAGGAATAACTAGAAATTACCAAATGGACAGCGCACAACCACCAACCATTAAAGCCATGAAACTGACAATTTTCATGGCTTTAATGGTTGGTGGTTGTGCTGCTTCGGAGTAACATTCAAAATGGATTGCACTGATCTTAAGCATACTCCTTCTTTTCAACTGGTTTTATAATAAATAACTGTTACCAACCCAACCAATTGATTATTCTTTTGTAGAAGAGCAACTGAAATGAAAACTCATTACCTTTTTCTTGAACACTGACAACACCACTGCAGGCCGCTGGGATGTTTCAGGGGCCTCTATTGCTGCAGACATGGTCACAAGAGGATTCTTTCCAATCTGAAAAACAATGGTCAATACCAAAATCAATGGTCAATAACATTAAAGGAACAGTATGTAAGAAATAAACGTAAATTAATCATAAAATGGCCCTGATATATCAACAGACATTAGGGAATTAGGATCATTTCAAATACTTTAATTAATGACAACAGTAATCCAGCCTGAATAAAAATTCAGATTGTGTGTAAACATCACATGTTCATATGTCATCAAAAGTCTCAAAAAGTCTTTAGAGTAGCTACAGGGCAGTCAGCTCAGTTTACATTCTGCGGTGCTGCATGCTAAAGTGTTGCTAATGTCACATTTCCAAGTAAATCTGACCTGTACATGTAAACAACAGTCAGTGTTTCATATAAACACACCTTCGTATCAAAATTCATGTGTACATCATGTTGTTTATCTACGTTTCAACCGTCAGAACTAAAATGAATATCATTAATTGTTAATGACAAATTGTAGCTGTTGCGGTCCCCATATTTACACCGGACCAGACAATCGTGTGCTTGGTCATACGAACCCAACATTCTTCTAAAAGACATTTGAACAATCGTTTGATGTGGTCCCATATAGGCACAAAAACCAGAATGTGCTTGGCAGTAAACATTGAAAATGGATTTCACTGATTTCAACACATAATGTAGCTGTCGCGGTCCCCAGAAAATTACTCTACCAGACAATCGTGTGCTTGGTCATACCTAACCACTATTCTTCTAAAAGACATTTGAACAATCGTTTGATGTGGTCCCATATAGGCACAAAAACCAGAATGTGCTTGGTAGTAAACACTGAAAATGGATTGCAGTCATCTTGACACTGTTCCTTCTTCATTCCAATTGGTTGTTATTACAAATAACTGCTCCAAATGCAACCATTTGATTATTCTTTCATATAGAAGCAATTGAAATGAAAATTCATTACCTTGTTTATGAACACTGATGTCTCCACTGCAGGCTGCTGAGATGTTACAGTGGCCTCCATCGCAGCAAATTTGGTCCCAATTTCCTGCTCTTCAGTCTGAAAAACATGTTCAACAACGTTCAAGAATAGCTGGTTGTCAGTAGTTTGTTATTTCAATTCAACATCAACAAATCCTATGACATACACAATTAAAATTCAGATTGTGTGTAAACATCACACGTTCATGCCTCATCAAAAGTCTATAAAAGGCTTCAGAGTAGCTACAGGGCAGTCAGCTCAGTTTACATTCTGCGGTGCTGCATGCTAAAGTGTTGCTAATGTCAAATTTCCAAGTAAATCTGACCTGTACATGTAAACAACAGTCAGTGTTTCAATTAAACACACCTTCGTATCAAAATTCATGTGTACATCATGTTGTTTATCTACATTTCCACCGTCAGAACTAAAATGAATATCATTAATTGTTAATGACATAATTGTATTATGCATAATTGTCGCGGCCCCCATATTTACACCAGACCAGACAATCGTGTGCTTGGTCGTACCTAACCACTATTCTTCTAAAAGACATTTGAACAATCGTTTGATGTGATCCCATGTAGGCACAAAAACCAGAATGTGCTTGGCAGTCAGCCATGAAAATGGATTGCACTGATTTCAACACATAATGTAGCTATCGCTGTCCCCAGAATTTTGCTGGACCAGACAATCGTGTGCTTGGTCGTACCTAACCACTATTCTTCTAAAAGACACTTGAACAATCGTCTGATGTGGTCCCATGTAGGCACAAAAACCAGAATGTGCTTGGCAGTAAACATTGAAAATGGCTTGCACTGATCTTAACACTTCTTTTAAACTACCGTAATTTCCGGCCTAAAAGACGCACTGGCGTAAAAGCTGCACCCACCGTTTTTTAAAAAAAATAAATAACAGTACACGCATTGGCCGCACCGCCTCACAAGCCGCAGACAGTCAATGTTACAATGTTTTCAATGTTTTCAACTTCTAACAATGTAGCTAATTAGTTCGTGTTCCTTCTTCTTTCCAATTGTTTTTTATTACAAATAACTGCTCCAAACGCAACCATTTGAGTATTCTTTCATACAGAGGCAATTGAAATGAAAATTCATTACCTTGTTCTTGGACACTGATGTCTCCACTGCAGGCTGCTGGGATGTTACAGTGGCCTCAACCGCAGCAAATTTGGTCCCAACTTGCTGCTTTTTAGTCTGAAAAACATGTTCAACAACGTTCAACAATAGCTGGTTGTTAGTAGTTTGTCATTTCAATTCAACATCAACAATTCCTATCACATACACAATATAAATTCAGATTGTGTAAAAATTACACATTCGTGTTTGATCAAAGTCTCTTCAGACTAGCTATTGGGCAGTTAGCTCTGTTCAGATCCTGCTGTGCCGCATGCTAAAGCATTGCTATTGTTATATTTCCTAGTAAATCTGACCTGTGCACATCAGCAGCAATCAGTTTTCCATACAAACACACATTCATCAAGATTCATGTCTGAATGTTGTTTATCTATGTATCTGACATTTGAACTAGAATTGACGTCATTAATTGTTTATGAATATCGCGCCAGACAAGAAAATGGTGTGCTTGGTTTGGCTAACCTTTTTCCTCCATGGCCAGTCAGTTCCTCCATAATTATAAGTTATCTCCTCTCCAGGAATAATGTCCCTCATGGCAAAAAGACAGAGGTGTGGCTTGCCATCTACTACGACCTTCTTCATTTTGCAATCTGGATGGATGTGTTCGTCATTAACTAATCTTCCAAAACTGCCATATTCTTGAGCTGCATCAATGCTGAAGAGACAAAAAAGATAAATCAGTGTTTAGGTTTTGTAACATCAGACCATTTTTTCCTTGTAAGTAGTTTTATAATATTGTTAAGATTTACAAAAGTACCAATATGATTAGGAACTTAAAGTGATACCATCCCCTCATCGCGAACAGCTCTCAATAGTTGAATATATTTTTGCCAGCTTCCTATCTAACTAACTTACTTAAGTTTTATAATAAAGCTGTTTACCATATATACATATATATATATCATAAATACTCAAATTAGCCCTAATCCTATACTTACCACCACAATTTTTCTTGCCAGTGGAAATCAAACATGAAGACAGCACATGCACTATGATAGACCCTCCTCCTCCTTTGAGCTTCATCAGACTGTATTAACTGGCCTCGGTACTCCACCACAAAGTTTCCTTTTTCAAAGTGGGATTTGGCAAACACTCCTCGACCTAGTTCAATAATGCAGATATCACTACATATTTCAACATACATGATTGTATGTTAAATGTAGGATGCAAACATCCTAACATACTCCAAATATCACCTCAAAAAGTATGCAACAACAGCAGACACCTTACAACACAGCACTGTAGCGTATATGACTCAATGTATAAAATGAAACAAATTGTATTGACTTGTTTGGACTACCAGAAGACAGGGATGTAAACAAACCGGCTGGCTGTTTGCACAAACACACTGATTTAACCACTTTTTCATACAGTTTGAGTCATACACGCAACAGTGCTGCGTTATAAGGTGTCTGCTGATGTTGCATAGGGAAGTGATATTTGAAGTTTGTTAAGACGTCTAAAACATAATGTAAATTTCTGCCCTCATGGGTGAGCTGTCAATGTCAACTCTGCTCAAGGAACCCTGCCAGGGTTGGACAAATCTTTTTAGTTTCCTTGGTACTGGCAAGTCAAGGGTAGCTTGAGCAATATAGTTACATGTTGAAATGCCAAAATGATCTATTAAGACATTTATCCATATAGCCTAATTGGTGCCATTTAGGCAGGCAATAACGGTCTAATCCACACCTTCTAATCCAGACCATCCAGAAAATAAACTCAACAGTGTTTAGAAGATACACACATACAGGAAAACTTTCCTGTCACGAATCTCATGGTAAACTGCAGTGAAGTTCAGTGGCAGTTAAGATGAAAACCTGTCTTTCTCAGCATCTTAAATTTCTTAAATAAAGTAAGCTATCTACCTGTCCACCTGTTTCTCATGAGAAATATGAAACATGCCCATGCAGAGATGTCACAAGTTCATTCACATAACAAGCACACATTACATACCTTTGATAGAGTTCATGAATTTCACCTCTAAGTGTGCAGTCTTGTCAATGGCATTGACCACATGTTCAAGTGCATCTCTTTCAGGGGCTTTTCTGCGGTTTGTTGTGGTCATTGTTTAATCTGCAAGTCAGGTACAGCACCATTTCAATGTAAGCAGGCAGCTCAATAAATCATTTTCATATTAAACTACCCAATATACATGTTCAGTAGTTCAGGCACTGCCATTAAACATTAACCTAAAAGTAAAAGAAAGAATTGTTTCCCATCAACAGATGCCTGGCAGCCTGGAATATTCGCGTTTCTTAATGTTTCGTGTCCTAAATACATGTTGCATCCATGCTAGCAAATCCGGTTAAATGTAAACAACCCTATATCTACTTTCAGCTTGCTAGTAGGCTAGATAATCACCAAAGCTAAAATTAAAATGGAATTGCCCGTCTTACAATTACACCTGAAAAAACACGTCTTCCCCCGAATTCTCATAATCCAACCGTATTTTAACCATACAAGTTCAATTAACCAATGTCATTCGTCTCTTAATTTTCGCTTTATCATATCTCTCTTGGCAGGTGCCGTCATGTTAAAATGTCTGCTACATTAAACTAGCTTGACTACAGCTAATCCCCACACTCAGTGGCAGCACGGCAGCCTAACCTAACCTGTAGTTTAAATGGCAGTATTTTAGATAGTTCGTATCTTCAATACATGGTGCATTTTTTATGCTAACAAGTTCCATGCGGTTAAATACTAAAACTAGATGTACCGCATAGCGATACATGGTATGACCGCCGCAATGTATTGAAATGTGAGAACTGTTGGCATGACAAGTGTGTGGTAGAACAGTGTTGTGAGGTGGGAATTAGATTGGAAATTATGTCTTGGAAGTGGGTATGGATGTGTTTTTTGAATGAATGAGATTGTGTGTGATTTTGTAGTGTGTAGGAGTGATTTATGAAAGGGTAGGTGTTGTCATAGTATGTATGTAGCCTACATGTGTTAATTTGAACTCTTGCCACTTGGTGTTTGTGTAGAGATGGTAGTCATAAGATTGTCTTGTATGGAGTATTATATAAAAAAAATATATATATATATATATATATAGGTCTTTTGACACCTATATATGGCGATAAACAGCGCCCCCTATGACGAAATGTCACAAAATTTAGTACGCATGACAAAAAAGCTGTTTAGAGATGGCATGCCAAGTTTGACCAAATTTGAGCAATTAAAAGCCAAGATATGTACTTTGAAAGAATTTAAAGCTACGTGTTAAATGTTCATTGACGTGTAACTTCGAAACAATTTATCTCAAGATAAATCCTTTGATAACTTTTTGTCAGCATTGTCTGTAGATGACGTATACCAAATTTGGTGAGATTCACATTAACAGCCTATGACGAGTTCGTTCAAATTCGTTTTCGCAATGTTCAAATTTCATGTAAATTGTTTTCGTTGGAAGTGGGCGTCGACCAGTGTTTTCCATGCGTGAGGTTCAATAGATTTCACGATAAAAAAAAAAATGTTGTAAACATTAGCATTCTCTAGATAATAGGCAAAATGACATTTTCTACAATTACAGCGCCCCCTATGGACCAAATTTTATGGCATGTGCTGTGGTTTCAGAAGTCTTTGTGGTGATCGTGCATGACATATTTCGTGCAGTTCCCACCTTCTCGGTCCAAGATATTGGCAACTCAAAATCCCAATTTTTGCATTTACCCTTATCATTAGGTGGCGCTATGCTTCACGTGAGCGTTTATGGGCTGGGTCGATACATCTCTGTAACACCAACATACTAACACAAAATCGTTATCATGAGCAAAAATGTTAACGAGTTATTTAACAAAAACTGTTTTTTGACACCTAGCTACGGCGATAAACAGCGCCCCCTATGACGAAATGTCACAAAATTTATTACACATGACAAAAAAGCTGTTTAGAGATGGCATGCCAAGTTTGACCAAATTTGAGCAATTAAAAGCCAAGATATGTACTTTTAAAGAATTTTAAGCTACGTGTTAATTGTTCATTGACGTGTAACTTCGAAACAATTTATCTCAAGATAAATCCTTTGATAACTTTTTGTCAGCATTGTCTGTAGATGACGTATACCAAATTTGGTGAGATTCACATTAACGGCCTATGACGAGTTCGTTCAGATTCGTTTTCGCAATGTTCAAATTTCATGTAAATTGTTTTCGTTGGAAGTGGGCGTCGACCAGTGTTTTCCATGCGTGAGGTTCAATAGATTTCATGATAAAAAAAAAAATGTTGCAAACATTTGCATTCTCTAGATAATAGGCAAAATGACATTTTCTACAATTACAGCGCCCCCTATGGACCAAATTTTATGGCATGTGCTGTGGTTTCAGAGGTCTTTGTGGTGATCGTGCATGACATATTTTGCGCAGTTCCCAGCTTCTCGGTCCAAGATATTGCCAACTCAAAATCCCAATTTTTGCATTTACCCATATCAGTAGGTGGCGCTATGCTTCAAGTGAGTGTTTATGGGCTGGGTCGATACGTCTCTGTAACACCGACATATTACAAAAATTTCGTGTTGTTGGGTGAAAGGTTCATCGAGTTATTCAGCGAAAACTTTTGCCGGTCTCCCCCTCTTTGACGGACACTGGCACAGTGGGGGGGGGGGCCCCTTGGGGGCCAAAAGCTCATATTCGCTCACAAACTTCTAGGGCTACATGCCTACAAACATTCATCTCCCCCTGAGATTCAGTGTCCCGGGAATCGTTGACGGAAAATCGGTGAAAAAAAAAAAAAAGGGAAAAAACGTGCAGCAACACCAATATGACCGCTTTCGCTAGCTTCGCTAGCGGCGGTCATAATAAACTTTAAAAACTGTAATAGCTTACCATGTCCATTCCACATGCAGAGCTGGCGTCCCGTGTCAAGTGGACTTGCCTATGAGACCACGTGAAAAATTCATGGCACATGCATGGCGTAAACTCGTGCGTCAGAGCGCAAACCTACTCAACAATAAGAGATTATTTTTACTGTATTACCTTCTATTAAGTCTGATACCAAAAAACTCTCTTTGTGAGCTGGGATTAATGATTAAAGTAATTAATCAATTACTGTGAAATATGGAATCTTTGTTTATAGCAAACCATGTGACGTCATTTTATTTCGCGCCACAGTAAAATGGGCTGCGTCGGGCAAATCGAATGAATGAGTGAGAGGAGCCAAGCAGTTGGCTGATTTCAGACCTGTTAAGTCTGTTGCTTGTTTTGAACATAACATAATATAAATTCCTGATCAGACATAAAGCTGTCACTAGTTATAACATACATTCTGATATCAGAATTCCATACATTCCATCCATACAAATTCTACTAGTTGTATCCTGCAGAATGATTAAAACTATGGCAAGTCACTTTTTCTTTATTTCATATCCAACAATGCACCCATCAAAGCCTACAACTCTTGCCTTGTAGCAAGCACAGTTCTGTCAGCCACTCAGTTGCAACTAGTTATAATGTGCATTTCTGTTTTCAGTTCTGTTTCCTTAAGAAGTTGAAATGTGACTTCTTGATATCAGCTATTTTATTTTAGTGTGATCACCAGGGGCGGATTAAGGTGTATAGGGGCCCTAGGCTAAAGTTGTCTGTAGCCCACCCCCCCCCCCCCCCCCCCATATCATTAGGCTACATCTGCAACCATTAGGGTAAAAATACAAAAGGGAATTGATCACAACACATGAGTCAGGCATGCTAATATGACAGTCAGTGTTCATGAGTAGGCCTAGTGATGGTCAAACTGCTTTGCATTTCACAGAGACACCTGTCCTTCACACATCACCACAGTGTCACAGTGCCCCACACAACCCACCTCTAGGATCCCTCACACAAGGGGCACACCACGAATGGCCTTTGAATCCCTCACATTGCTTCCCACTTCACTCCAAATGGTGGGAAATGTGGAGTAGAAAACAGCAGTCTACAAAACTATTTACCATGACACCATATAGTTTGTTTGTATGACAGTCAGAGCACAGACAACTGTAGCAACAGTGACTGAGTAACAATAAAAACATTGTGAAAGACACATTATGTAGGTGGCATCTGGCCTCAATGGAACAAGGCATGTATTATTTGTGCTGTTTCACCCCTGCGTTATCCTTCTCAGAAGCATGTTGTACTGCATGTCTTTTTATTTCTACAGAGGATGCGCACATTATAATTCACTATTGTTTTTGTTTTGTTTTTTTATTATGATCATTATGATTAGGCTATTATCATGGCATGAGTTAGCCAAACATTTCATATGGCTGATTTCATTCGTAATGCAGTGAGCTAGCCAAGACCACATATGGGGCTTTCAGTAAAATTATATTGTCCTGTGTTTTATAGACTATTTTGGACACACTGCATTCATACAAAATACTGCAGTAATACTGCATAATGCAGCAGCCTATTTTGGGCACGAATACTGCATTTAAGCGGTGATGCGATAACCAAGAACTTTGTTCCCCCCGGGGCAATTTGTAGAGGCTAAATTGCACAATTTTAGAGGGTAAGGGAATGATCTGAATATGCTACCAAAAAACATCGTGGTTTATCAGTTACTGTAGGTTAAGACCATGCAGGTGTGCACTGGAAGTAGCCTTGGATGAAGATATTTAGCCTAGATTTCAGAAATAAATCCTGTTTTCTGACCACGTACATTATTTGTGCACGTGTTTATTTCGTTCTCACACATAATGCATCCATGCACTACAAGGCTATATTAAAATGTTTATGCGTAAAGCTTTACAGATAGCCTATGGTCTAGTCTGCTCGCTCCAGTTCAGGCATATGTGTGGCCCAACAGTAAAGAAAGTTCACATTCTTCACAAATGCTATGAAAGCTTAAGAAGCGGACTATAGGTTGTCACTATTTGCCCTATCAGTGTCTAATGTTGCTTAATGGACAGAATTTTTGAGATGTCTCCAAGTCACTGTGCTCTGCTTTCTCCTGTCAAACATTACACTCATGCATATAAGAAAAGGTAAAAATTGTGAATGTTTTCATCATCTGGCATGGGGCATGCTTTAGTCATCTGGCACGGGGTGTTGGGGGCATGGCCTGCACCCCTACTTACCATGGCTATGATCTTTGCATAAACGTAGCCATAAACGTGAGCACTGAAACAAAACAAACCTGTGAGACTGTATGAAATAGTCCTCCCTCTTGTCCTGACTCAATCGCAGAGGATAGCCTATTCTTCCTTATCCAATGCTCATCCTTGCCATCCCCACCATGCCTTTCTTTCTTCTTTTAAAGATTTATCCTGCTTGTTGTCAATCTGATCTGAATCTGATTTGAGCGCACGCCAGGTCATACAAAATTCCCATCCATTCAAAATGTGTCATGTAGACCTTGCCTTTAGTAACTGTACAAAAGAAACAATGCATTCGTGTAACATAATCACTGACTAACCGATGCATATAGAATCGCGTGCTATTATACGCGGGGAGGCTGAGGGTTATGCTTCACGGTATGATTTCATTTTGTGGGTAACCTATGTGTGACCCCATGCCTATAGCCCAGGCTACTACTGTGTCATGGACAGCATTTTTTTATTTTGACAGCCAAAAGTGGGGATGCAGATGCATCTGTTTCCGGTGCCTACTGTGCTGGCACATCCTGTTAATTCAGGAATTCAGGTGCGGCTATCTAAGCATGTACTATGACTAAGGTTAATACAACTAATAAAAACTATTAGTTCATATATCTAGGGCTAATTAGATAGGTTACCATTTGGAACACTACACCAAAGATACTGCTTTTATCAACCGTGTCTGACTACACTATGCACAACTACAGTTAATAATATTACAGTTAGAAACACTAGTTTACATAGCTGACACTGAAGCCTATGCTGAGTTTCACAGCAATAATGTCACCAGTGTGCCCAGGTTGTGCATAACTCATAAATAATTTGTGAGCAAATAAAGACATGAAGACAACATGTTACTTAATAAGTTTTCTCAAATGCAGTGAAGCGGAAAATTAACATAATTTGCCTGTTCATTAAACTCATTAATACAGTTGAATAATATGCAATGCAAGTCATATTATATTGTATTGACTTCTCTTGTTAAAATCTGTGTATTTGACTTGTTAATAGTTAATGTTATTGGTGAATGATTCATTTTGAATGCTGATATCCAATTTAAAGTTTGTGCGTGGCAGCCATTTTGATTTTCCTGTTAACTAAAACTCCAAAATGTCTCCTACACATACATTCATATAATATACATTCAATATTTTACTCATTAACAGTATGCCTCTACCTATAACTACTTTCAAACTGCAAAAGTTTGAGATTTAGGTATCAAACACGATGTTTCTTACCAGTACTTCAATGGAGAAGTGTGCTTCATCAAGCACACTTGCAGTACCGTTTCCTTCCTCTAGTGGCCGATACTGAGTTTTTTCCCCCAAGCACACTCAAGCACACAAAATCGGTTTTTCTAGCATTTTGGGTCAAAAAAAATTTTGAGCTAAAAATTTGACTGGGCATTCCTCTGACCTTCTTGTCATTGAATTTACATTAATAATGGTGGGGTCCAGACTTTTGCTGTCAGGTGTTGGTTCCCACACTGATATAAAGACAAACACACACACACACACACTCCTCCTATTCTGCCTCTCATTACTCACACACACACCACACACACACACACACACACACACACACACACTCCTCCTATTCTGCCTCTCATTACTCACACACAGACACAAACACACTCCTCCTATTCCGTGTCTCATTTCTCTCTCTCACTCTCACACACACACACACACACACACACACACACACACACACACACAAAGACACACACACTCCTCCTTTTCTGTCTCTCATTACTCACACAAACAGACACACACACCCCTCTTATTCTGCTTCTCATTACTCACACACACTAACACATACACACACACACTCCTCCTATTCTGTGTCTCATTACTCTCTCTCTCTCTCTCTCTCTCTCTCACACACACACACACACGCAGAGACTCACTCACACACTTACTCACACACACACACACACACACATCTCCTATTCTGCTACTCATTACTCTCTCACACACACACACACACGCAGAGACTCACTCACACACTTACTCACACACACACACACACGCACACACACACACATCTCCTATTCTGCTACTCATTACTCTCACACACACACACTCACACTCCTCCTATTCTATTCTGTCTGTTATTACTCACACACACAGAGACACACACACACACTCCTATTCCATGCCTCATTACTCTCTTTCACACACACACAGACACACACACTCCCCCTATTCTGCCACTCATTACTCACACAAACACACACACACTTCCTATTCTGTCTCCCATCAGACACACACACACACACACACACACACACACACACACACACACACACCTCCTACTCTGCCTCTCATTACTCTTGCAATGGGACTCAAAGGCTAAAGCTTAGTGGTTGTCTTTAGACATCCTCTCCTCTCCAATCACACCAAATAGAGCTATGAGTGGATCTGGTGGTGTGTGTATGTATGTATGGTGGTGGGAGTAGATGGTTGAGAGCTATGCAGACATCCCAACCTGCAGAGACTCATTTCAGGGAGGTGTTTTAGATATACAGTATTATACAGTACTCTATTGTACTCCATTCCATTCTATTGTCATACAGCCTACAGTCCGTAAGCAGTCCATACTTAGGCTTCTACTGGCCTCATCATTACATTGGCCCAGATGCAGAATGCATTACAATGCAGATGCTATTCTACATTAAAATGGACTGAACTGTTAAACTCTCATCAGCTGTCTTTAAAACACCCCTACTAAGCACAGTGGAAATATGGTCCTGTACCTACTATGCACGAGCACACTTTACTTGAGGGTGAAATCTAGTGTATGTATACTCACATACACACTCTCCCTGTTTTCCTCATACACACAAACAATTAAATAACCACACACACACACACACACACACACACACACACACATACTCTTCCTCTAGCAAACACAAACACTTTTTTCTTCTTCTCTCTCTAGATAGAATGATCTCTACTAATAGTCATCTTTGGTGTGACTGACTAGATGAAAGTGCACTGTCCCACATCCGCAGATAGATTGGAGCAGAGTTTAGATTAGGCCTCTACTTAGCCTGGGAGAAACACAATCTAACTATACATTACCAACACCATCACACACACGCACGCACACACACACACTCACCTCCACTTTTCTCTCACTTACCCCCACACACACTCTAACCCTACCCACAAATGAACAAACATACACCCACAAACACACGCACATTCTCTCTCTCACACACACATTTAGAGATGGCCTTTACTCAGTCTGGGAGAGACACAATCTGATTATACATTCCAGCACCGTCTCACACACACACACACACACACACACACACAAAGACACAATCACACTGTCATAAGGTGGTCTTGATGGTCTTTTTAAGTAGAGGATGATGCAGTGGATTGAGGCCAAGAGGAAGTTGTTTTATTTTCTTCCCGCCAATAAGCACCCAAGTGCAATATTTACAGTGCACCCCATAGCAACAAATAAATAAAGACACGGGGGTCAAAGGAATACAAAAAGAGCTTCAAAAAGTAAATAAAATACTAAGGAAAATAACAATAATTCAAACCGGCAAAATAATGGCAACTACCAATATTGCAAAGTCTCACACACTGAGACTGAGGCCTAACACCATACATCAGGTCTGGTCTGTTCGCTGGCCTTTTTAAGAATGGCAAAAGCACCTCTTTTACAGGGATCCATCACCCACGCCCACAGTGGACCATACCACTCACACAGGTAACATCAGGGCATAAACAGTACTGGCCACACCAATCATAATAAATCATTCATAATAGTTCAAGTAAGTATAATAGTCCGGCTCCCTTAATACCGCTGACACATGTAAGTGTTTTCTTTGATATACGCACAACCTTGTAACGTGCCATCGCACAATAAAGTTTAACGTTTAACAGATGTTTGTGTCTATCGTTTCATTCATCCAACCTATATGATGAATGTAAGCCGTATACAGACGGAGTAAAACATTGGTACAATATTGGTGCGTGCACTCACCAAACATCTTCACAACGTTTCCCTAGCCCTCACGGTATATGGTAAAGCAGGGACAAAGTTACCGTAACGTCACAACATCAGATGTTCATGTTTGTAAAACTGTGCGATACATGTTTTCTCATTGTCCATAGTCAAACACACATTCAAACAGCGTCTCCACATTGGTGTGTAACTCACGTGATGCCGTGACGCTGAGTTGCGGCATCACACACACAGTCACTCTTATATCTTTTCCAACGTGTCCTTGTTTTTTGTCCCCAAGTGCCTCTTGAGATTCACTGATCTCATCATACAGGAGGAATAAACAACCCTGCACACCTGCAAAGGCCTGAGTGCAGTGGAGGTCTGGCTCTCCCTCATTTCTGTTTCTACTATTAGGCTGCTCTGTGAAGAAGCTTTGGCCTACAGCTCCCCTCACTGTTGAGTCCAATAGTCAGACATCCCAAGTCTCCCTGAAGCTCTGAGAGTCTCCTGTATTTAGATAGTGGCTCCCAGACGCCCACGAGTGACATACAATCTCATTGTGCATGCAATCTGGTGACTTTGGGATGAAAAACAAGGACACATTGGAAAAGAAATAAAAGTTTTTGGAAGGAGTGACTGTATGATTGTTTGTAAGTGTGTGTGTGTGTGTGTGTGTGTGTGTGTTGTATATGTTTAGAAATTATTATGACCGCCGCTAGCGGTCATATTGGTGTTGCTGCACGTTTTTTCCCTTTTTTTTTTTTTTCACCGATTTTCCGTCAACGATTCCCGGGACACTGAAACTCAGGGGGAGATGAATGTTTGTAGGCATGTAGCCCTAGAAGTTTGTGAGCGAATATGAGCTTTTGGCCCCAAGGGCCCCCCCCCCACTGTGCCAGTGTCCGTCAAAGAGGGGGAGACCGGCAAAAGTTTTCGCTGAATAATTCGATGAACCTTTCACCCAACAACACGAAATTTTTGTAATATGTCGGTGTTACAGAGACGTATCGACCCAGCCCATAAACACTCACTTGAAGCATAGCGCCACCTACTGATATGGGTAAATGCAAAAATTGGGATTTTGAGTTGGCAATATCTTGGACCGAGAAGGTGGGAACTGCACGAAATATGTCATGCACGATCACCACAAAGACCTCTGAAACCACAGCACAAGCCATGAAATTTGGTCCATAGGGGGCGCTGTAATTGTAGAAAATGTCATTTTGCCTATTATCTAGAGAATGCTAATGTTTACAACATTTTTTTTTTTATCGTGAAATCTATTGAACCTCACGCATGGAAAACACTGGTCGACGCCCACTTCCAACGAAAACAATTTACATGAAATTTGAACATTGCGAAAATGAATCTGAACGAACCCGTCATAGGCCGTTAATGAGAATCTCACCAAATTTGGTATACGTCATCTGCAGACAATGCTGACAAAAAGTTATCAAAGGATTTATCTTGAGATAAATTGTTTCGAAGTTACACGTCAATGAACATTGAACACGTAGCTTAAAATTTTTCAAAAGTACATATCTTGGCTTTTAATTGCTCAAATTTGGTCAAAGTTGACATGCCATCTCTAAACAGCTTTCTTGTCATGTGTACTAAATTTTGTGACATTTCGTCATAGGGGGCGCTGTTTATCGCCATATATAGGTGTCAAAAGACCTATATATATATATATTTTTTTTTATATATAATACTCCATACAAGACAATCTTATGACTACCATCTCTACACAAACACCAAGTGGCAAGAGTTCAAATTAACACATGTAGGCTACATACATACTATGACAACACCTACCCTTTCATAAATCACTCCTACACACTACAAAATCACACACAATCTCATTCATTCAAAAAACACATCCATACCCACTTCCAAGACATAATTTCCAATCTAATTCCCACCTCACAACACTGTTCTACCACACACTTGTCATGCCAACAGTTCTCACATTTCAATACATTGCGGCGGTCATACCATGTATCGCTATGCGGTACATCTAGTTTTCTATATTCTATCTGTACCTAGAAAGGGAGAGGAGAAAAATGTCTGTGTGTGTGTGTGTGAGAGAGAGAGAGAGTGTGCGGGGAAAGGTATG
Organism: Tenualosa ilisha; assembly: GCA_015244755.2. Classification (NCBI taxonomy): domain Eukaryota; kingdom Metazoa; phylum Chordata; class Actinopteri; order Clupeiformes; family Clupeidae; genus Tenualosa; species Tenualosa ilisha. The sequence goes on along the minus strand of PYXC01002516.1, from coordinate 87,942 downwards.
TGTGGAGGTGTGTGTGTGTGTGTGTGTGTGTGTGTGTGTGTGTGTGTGTGTGTGTGTGTGTGTTTGCCTCCACAACAGGTGAAGCGATTTGGGATATGTGTTAATATATAATGTGGGCAGTAATTTGCATGTGAAAGAGACTGTGGAGGTGTGTGTGTGTGTGTGTGTGTGTGTGTGTGTGTGAAAAACAGACTGTATGTTAATGTATGAAGACTGTTGTAATAGTAGGAGATAATGTGGATTGAGGAGGTTTTGTGTTGGTTTGTGTGTGTGTAGATACAGAACAACAGGGAGCAGTAACACTGGTAGATTGAAAAAGTGTGTATGTGTGTGAGTGTGTGTGTTTGTTAGGTTGTTGGTCGCCACAACAGCTGAGATGACAGTCAGCTTTTAACACTTAATGTGAGCAGAAATTTGCTTGTGAAAAAAGGAGACTGTGAGAGAGTGTGTAAGAGAGTGCAAGAGAGAGTGTGTAAGGGAGTGTAAGAGGAGTGTGTAAGAGAGTGTAAGAGAGAGTGTGTAAGAGAGTGCAAGAGAGAGTGTGTAAGAGAGTGTAAGAGAGAGTGTAAGAGAGAGTGTGTAAGAGAGTGTAAGAGAGAGTGTGTAAGAGAGTGTAAGAGAGAGTGTGTAAGAGAGTGCAAGAGAGAGTGTGTAAGAGAGTGCAAGAGAGAGTGTGTAAGGGAGTGTAAGAGAGAGTGTAAGAGAGTGCAAGAGAGAGTGTGTAAGAGAGTGCAAGAGAGAGTGTGTAAGAGAGTGTAAGAGAGAGTGTAAGAGAGAGTGTGTAAGAGAGTGTAAGAGAGAGTGTGTAAGAGAGTGTAAGAGAGAGTGTGTAAGAGAGTGCAAGAGAGAGTGTGTAAGAGAGTGCAAGAGAGAGTGTGTAAGGGAGTGTAAGAGAGAGTGTGTAAGAGAGTGCAAGAGAGAGTGTGTAAGGGAGTGTAAGAGAGAGTGTGTGAGAGAGTGCAAGAGAGAGTGTGTAAGGGAGTGTAAGAGAGAGTGTGTAAGAGAGTGCTAGTGTGTGTATTGTGTACATGTTTGGTAATTGATACTCAGATCTAACATTCTTTTTTCAGGCTGGAGGACTGTAATCTGACAGAGAAGAGCTGTTCCTATCTGGCCTCTGCTCTGACCTCACACTCCTCAAGTCTCAGAGTGCTGAACCTGAGGTTCAATAAGCTGCTGGACTCAGGAGTGGAACTTTTATGTTCTGGTCTACGTCATCAAAACTGCAAACTGGAGAAGCTACAGTAAGCATCATTTAGCAATTTGTGTGTGTGTCTGTGTGTGTCTGTGTCTGTGTGTGTGTGTGTGTGTGTGTGTGTGTGTGTGTGTATCTGCGTGCTTGTTTGTTTGTCAGCACAACAGGTGAGATGCACAGTCAGCTTGTAAGACTTAATGTGGGCATCCTGAGCCATTTTTGGGGTATTTTTACTACCTCTACTTTTAAGCTCATATCTTGGTCATTTTAAGGGTCATACATACATGCTATATCTTGTTTTTCTCAGAACAATCTAGGCTATCCAGATCTGGTTTCATTTTGTGAGCTACTATTTGCACTGATTTTATAAATAATAATAAACCAATAAAAAATCATGTTGCGTATAAAAAAAATCTTGTACTTTTGCAAGTACCTGTCCATAGCATGCTGTCAGCAGGGATATCTTTCATATTTGAGCAGAGGAGATTGTCTGGAATCTGGCAACATAAGAACCATGATGGTGGGATATTCAGTGGCTTATCAATGTTGATAAATATGTAGTCTGTGCCTGAGCCTTTTTTTTTTTTATTGGAAGAAATTCAGGGTGATTTGACTACCTTTACTTTTAAGCCCATATCTTGGGCATGTACAGAGAAGAATGGGTGAGAATTATGCATTGACTGATAACCCTGAGTGAGACAGAAATTTGTCAAAGCATTACTTGGCAAACATTTGATCCCTTGTTTTAACATGATAAATTCAGTGCAGAAATATGTGTTTGGTGTCGTTGGAAAGCTGTGATTCTGTACTTTCTTTTGATATGCGTGACATGTCTGTGTGATCACGGGTTCGTGAGTAATTTGAACGTGAGTAATGGCTGCGCAGAGCGCTAATATGACAGATTTTTCCGACTTTTTAAAAATTAATATCTCGCCGATGCTTGAGCGCAATAATAAGCGAGTGGTCACGTTGGAAAGCCCTGGTTCTGCTGTTTGGTATAAGTTCCATCTCGCTACAATGTATAGTTCCGGAGTAATTCAACAGAGAAAAATGGCTGAGAATTTGGACGCAATTTGCGTCCATCGGGCCCATAGAGTTAATGTGTTTGTGAAAGAAAAAGACTGTATGAGAGAGAAAAAAAAGTGGAGGTAAGAGAGGTGTGTGTGTGTGTGTGTGTGTGTGTGTGTGTGTATGTGTGTGTGTGTGTAGGGAGGGTGAGAATGGGTGAGTGTGAGGCATACATTGTAAAGCACTTTGAGTGCTTGTGGGAGTAGAAAAGCTTTATAAACTGCTATATAAATGCAGTCCATTCACTCTTTCTCTCTCTCTCTCTCTCTCTCTCTCTGGCGCTTGCGGTGCAGTTTAAATGATAAACATTGAGAAGGGGAAAGTTGAGCTTCTCACAACACGTCACAGAACAATGGACCAATAGCAGAGTTTGAAGAAAGAATATTTGTGTATCCAGCCTACAAGTTTGCTTTGACAGAGTTGTGTTAGAGCTGCTGTGTGCGCTGTGCCTGTGTCAGATTAGTTAGGCTGCATTCTCTCTCAGGGCTTAGTTGTTATGTGCTTGTGGAGCCTACAGTTGTGTGATTGGCCTTAATGTTCATGACATTCAAGTCAAGTCAAATGAATTCTCCCATTCAGGGTAAGTGGGTTGCAGTCAGGTCGGGCGGGTAGTTGCATGTGTGTGAGGGGCACTGGGTGGCACTGGGTTGTGGCAGTATATGGTTGTGTGTGTGGAGGGGGCAGTAAGTGTGTTTTAAGTGTGTGAAGATCTGTGTGTGGGAGAGAGTGGGTATTTATTTGTGTGTGTCAGAGGTGGTGCAGATGGGGAGGGAGGGAGTGAGAATGAATGAATGCCAATGTCTCCACTAACCCTGACCCCTAAACCCTCAAAGACTTATCTGACATAAATCAGCCAATCATGGAGCAGATTCACACCTGTTAAGTCTTTGAAGGTTCAGGGCTTAGGGGGGACATTGGGATTCAACCACTGTGTGAGTGTGTATGTGAGTATATGTGTGAGTATGGGGTGCATGTGAGAGTGTGTGTATCATAAAGTGTGTGTTCATCTGAGGTTGTAGTTGTGCTAGGGGAGTGTTTATGTGAGATTTTGTGAGGAATGTCAAGGGAAAGTGTTTGGATTGGTGTGTTTGTGTGTGTGGACGCAGACCAACAGGGAGCAGTAACACTGGTATATTGAGGTTATGTGTGTGTGTGTGTGTGTGTGTGTGTGTGAGAACGCAGACCAACAAGGAGCAGTAACGCTGGTATATTGAGGGTGTGTGTGTGTGTGTGTGTGGTGTGTGTGTGTGTGGACACAGACCAAGAGGGAGCAGTAACACTGGTATATTGAGGCTATGTGTGTGTGTGTGTGTGTGTGTGTGTGTGTGTGTGTGTGTGTGTGTGGACACAGACCAACAGGGAGCAGTAACACTGGTAGATTGAGGAGGTTATATGTAGTGTGTGTGTGTGTGTGTGTGTGTGTGTGTGGACACAGACCAACAGGGAGCAGTAACACTGGTAGATTGAGGAGGTTATATGTAGTGTGTGTGTGTGTGTGTGTGTGTGGACACAGACCAACAGGGAGCAGTAACACTGGTAGATTGAGGAGGTTATATGTAGTGTGTGTGTGTGTGTGTGTGTGTGTGTGTGGAACAGAAAACAGTAACACTGGTAGATTGAGGAGGTTATATGTAGTGTGTGTGTGTGTGGACACAGACCAACAGAAAGCAGTAACTCTGGTAGATTGAGGAGGTTATATGGAGTGTGTGTGTGTGTGTGTGTGTGTGTGTGTGTGTGGACACAGATTGAGGAGGTTATATGGAGTATTTGACTTGAGCATCTAACTGCTCTGGGTTTGTATGTGTAGCATTGGAGTGGTGATGGACATTCAAATTGCTTTTCTCCTGGTGCAGTGTGTGTGTGTGTGTGTGTGTGTGTGTGTGTGTGTGTGTGTGTGTGTGTGTGTAAGAGAGAGAAAGTGTGTGTGGAGAGCATATACTATCTCTGTGTGTGTGTGTGTGAGAGAGTGTGTATGGAGAGGGGGGTTATTCCTCATATGATGATGGAGTGTGTGTAGGGATAAGAGAGAGAGAAGTGGAGGTGAGTGAATGTGTGTGTAAGAGAGAAAGATAGAGTGTGTGTGAGAGAGAGAGGGAGGGAGAGAGAGATAGTGTGTGTGTGTGTCTACAACAGTGCTTCTTAATTATTTTCTGTTATGCCCCCCTTAGGAAAAAAAAACATTTCACGCCCCCCACTCTCCGCCACGACTATAAATAGTATTATTTGTCTATAAAATTGTTAGAAGTACACCTCTAATATATAAATGTAAATGTATATATAAATGTACCTCTGCACCGTAGTCACAGTGAAGCCAAGCGCTCCATACGCTTCGTCATATTTCCTCATCTTGGCTTTCAGGTGACTTTCGTTTGTCTCATTACCTCCGTCCCTCTCCGCCTTTCTTTTCATCCCTGTTAAATATTTTTCTGTGGTGTCTCTTAGGGTTTCTTCACTGCACTTCATATCTCCTGCTCTTTGCTGTGTGTGAGCATGCTCAGTGCAAAAAACCCTACACCATAGAGCTAATACTCCCTGCACACACTCTGACAATGAGTGCAATTCCACTTTATTCTAGTACGGCAAAGAAAAGCATGTAGCCCATGGTCGTACGCGCCCCCCGTGGCATCGCACCGCACCCCACTATTTGAGAAGGACTGGTGTACAAGGAAAAGAGGGAGTGTGTGTCTGTGTGAGTATGGTTTGCGTGTATGCGAGAGAGTGTGTGTATAGGTGAGCATCACAAAGTGTTTGTTCATCTGAGGTTGTAGTTCTGCTAGAGGAGTGTTTATGTGAAATTTTGCGTCAGGGTAAAATGTTTGGATTGTGTGTGTGTGTGTGTGTGTGTGTGTGTGTGTGTGTGTCTCCACAACAGGTGGAGAGAACTGGCAGACATGCAATCAGCTGTCAGGAGCAGTAATGTGTGAGATGTGTGAGTGAAAGAAAGAGGCGTGGAGGTGAGAAGAGGCAGTAACACTGGTATATTGAGGAGGTTGTGTGTGTATGTTGAGTGAGTGAGTGACAGAGAGCTAAGAGTTGGCAGGCTTGTTTGATCCAGTGCCATGAAGTCAGATGAAAACTTGATGAAGGTTAATATTGAAACAGCACTAAACTAAACAGCAATAGTCAGAATGAATGTAATATGGTGTGAATCATTAAAGGTGAGAAATAATAATCTGATG
>PYXC01002516.1:0-72500 GCA_015244755.2 Tenualosa ilisha | reverse complement strand
TTTAGCTCCACCCTTACTGTTTGTGCTGCAGTGAGTCAAATGTGTGAATGTGTTTGTTCTGGCTGCTGTTCCTGATGTCAGAATAACAGCCCTCTGTCTCTCGTGCAGTCTGTCTCACTAGGAGACAGTTGTCATGGACACTGATTCATCAGCATCTTCTCTCCTTTCTCCTGCAGGTGGGGTGATGGAGATGTAGTGACTAAAGACTCTTAGAGAGCATCAGTGTGTTGATCTGTGGCTCTGAGCTGGATGGGGTCTGTGGTCCAGAAGCTCATGAAGTGAAGATGGGGTCTAACACACACACACACACACACACACACACACACACACACATACACACACACACACACACACACATGCACAGAGGAAACAGCCTCTTCCTGAGGGGAGCACAACAGTGAGCTGAGTGGAGAATAGAGGCGTGGCCTGATCAGCCTGAGATGATTGACAGCAGATTTGAAGATAATTAAGAATCATGTATATAAATCTCTTATAATGGTGTTGTATTACTGTGATGAACAAGAAACATGTATATGAAACACCTAAGATGATGTCAAACTGGTGTTTTGCTTTGATAGTGTAAAAAGACAAACGGACTGGAGTCTGTGCTGACTATAGAGCGCCCCCTACCTCTCCCTCCCTCTACTGCAGGGGTTCTCAAACTTTATCAGACCAGCGACCCCTCATGGAACAGAAAATGTTCCAAGGGCACAAATGTGACCATATGGGCTTAATATCCATTTGTGCTGTTAGATGCTAGGAGCTCTTTTGGAGCCAACCTTTTCACAGACCCCCAGGCAATGTGCTCCTGACCCCAGTTTGAGAACCAGTGCTCTCGTGCACTCGAATATGTTTGAGTCTGGGGTGCCATCTAGTGGTAGGAGTGAAAATCAGTTAGATGTCCAACTCAACACTGCCAAACTCTAGGTGTAAAGCACATAATAAAATACTCCACACACACACGGGTCTGAGCAGTGGTCTTTATTGAAACAGATTCCTAAACTAAGAGTGGCTCATGAGTAAAACAAGTCCAAACAGGTCTTCGCTCTGCCTCTTCAAATGAACACACCCACCCACAGCTGGACAAGACTCACAAACTGGACCAGCAAATGATTTTGAAAAATGCAAAAAAAAAAAATAAAAGGACAAGGGACAAGAAAAAAAGGCACTCCCACACACACACACACACACACACACGTATGTGCAAACACACCAAGAGCACACCAAACATGCATACACACGCGCACACACACACACACACACACTCAAAATGTAGTCCCACTAGTTGGCTGTAAGCTGCAAGCCAGAAGACTACAAAACTACAACTCCCAGTTTAGTTCAGCACTTCCTGTAGGCAGCCAGCTCTCACAAATATGAACCAATGAAATGATGAGCTGCCAGGCAGTGGTGACCAATCAGGGATTAAGATGAACAAAAGTGTCAGTCTCATCCACCTGCCCAACCTCAGCCAAGCCCAGCCTTTCTATGAAGCTTACTGTAAGTATGGGTATGGTGGCCCTTGAGGCCCAAACAGCACAACATAGAAACAATGTACCAGTCGTAACTCAGTCTAGTGTTAATCTTAGTTGCCCAAGACAAGTAAACACCTGCTACACCTCAGCTCGACCCATCTATGAAGCCTACTGTAATGGGTATGGTGGCCCTTGAGACCCAAAAATGACTGATTCAGAGTGTGTTGAAAGACAGGGAAGCTTACATTTGCCTTTAAAATGCATTACATTACATTACATTTAGCAGACGCTTTTATCCAAAGCAACTTACATTTTGTCAACTATCAATTGTTCAGGGCCAGTCTCCCCTAGAGCAACTTAGGGTTAAGTGCCTTGCTCAAGGGCACAACGGTGGCAGCACTGTGTACAATTACACCCACAAATAAAAACTACAGTCTGAACTGAACTGAGGGCAAAAACACACACTTCAGAACTAACAAACTAACACTGAGACTGAATCAATCACATGGATGTGACACAGTGTCGGCCATGATGAAATCTCACAGATGTGACATAGTGTCGGCCATAATGAAATCTCACGGACGTGACGTAATCTTTATATATATATATATATATATATATATGTGTGTGTAGTAGCTAATAGTTAACAGTTAGTTAACAGTCAGTTAACTAACCTTTTGGACATGGAAGCGGATGTAGGTGTACTGATTGGTCTCATACCATGGTTGCCATGGTTTCCCCGTCATCCCAGAAAAGGTCTCCCTCGGCAACACCCTCCTCAGTCAGAGCACCAATCAGATGCATCGGCTGTCAGCTGCTCACCCAGAGAGTGGTGTTGGGTCTCTATACACACACACACACATTAATACCTACTAATACACAACTAATATCATTAACATATCTCAATCCTCTCACTCTTACATACATGCATGCACATACATGCACACACACACACACACACACACACCCTCACCTGTGTGGGTATGATGCAGCCTTCTCTCAGGTGTAGGTTGATTTTGTCCAGTGGAGCCTGCAGCTTAATCTCCTCCCCAGCACTGACCAAAGAGTCTCCCTAAGACCCACACACACACACACACACACACACACACACTAGTCAGAGATATCTCAAATTATGGTGAGAGTGTATTGTCCTATTACTGAGGTACAATCCAGTATTACAATGTAAGTGTGTATGTATGTGTGTGTGTTCACCGTGTAGAAGTCAAACCACAGGCCTTTGAGAGAAACTATGTGTGTGTGTGTGTGTGTGTGTGTGTGTGTTACATACTCAAACAGTAGAGGTCTGGCTACAGTGTGTCCGCTGGCATGAGCATGATGGAAGAGTGTGTGTGTGTGTGTGTGTGTGTGTGTGTGTGAGTGTGTTACGTACTGAAACAGTAGGGGTCTGGCTACAGTGTGTCAGCTGGCGTGAGCGTGATGGAAGAGTGTGTGTGTGTGTGTGTGTGAGTGTGTTACCTACTGAAACAGTAGGGGTCTGGCTACAGTTTGTCCGCTGGCATGAGCGGGATGGAAGAGTGTGTGTGTGTTTGTGTGTGTGTGTGTGTGTGTTACATACTCAAACAGTAGGGGTCTGGCTACAGTGTGTCCGCTGGCATGAGCATGATGGAAGAGTGCGTTTGTGTGTGTGTGTGTGTGTGTGTGTGTGTGTGTTACGCACTGAAACAGTAGGGGTCCGCTGGTGTGAGTGTGAAGGGAGAGTGTGTGTGTTTGTTTCACATGGAAGGACTTTAAAACCCTTCTATTTGTATTGATGGCATCAAATGATCACCGAGATCAGCTGTTCAGGTTGTAAATACTGGTCCAAGATCAGCTGTTCAGGTTGTAAATACTGGTCCAAGATCAGCTGTTCAGGTTGTAAATAGTGGTCCAAGATCAGCTGTTCAGGTTGTAAATACTGGTCCAAGATCAGCTGTTCAGGTTTGTGATATCGTAGCTATATTGGTACTGCTACTGTTTCCATTTCAATGTGTTCTCATTAGGCTTGAACATGTTTGGTGTATGTTAGTTTATTGTCCACTAGGTGGCGTGTGGGATATCCCTGCCTCCTGTCTGATTAGTTATCAGCTGGGCCTACCTTAAAAGGAAGACAGCTCCAAGATCAGCTGTTCAGATTGTAAATACAGCTCCGAGATCAGCTGTTCAGGTTGTAAATACTGGTCCAAGATCAGCTGTTCAGGTTGTAAATACAGCTCTGAGATCAGCTGTTCAGGTTGTAAATACAGCTCTGAGATCAGCTGTTCAGGTTGTAAATACTGGTCCAAGATCAGCTGTTCAGGTTGTAAATACAGCTCCGAGATCAGCTGTTCAGGTTGTAAATACAGCTCTGAGATCAGCTGTTCAGGTTGTAAATACAGCTCTGAGATCAGGTGTTCAGGTTGTAAATACTGGTCCAAGATCAGCTGTTCAGGTTGTAAATACAGCTCCGAGATCAGCTGTTCAGGTTGTAAATACAGCTCTGAGATCAGCTGTTCAGGTTGTAAATACTGGTCCAAGATCAGCTGTTCAGGTTGTGACGAACTAATTAGTCCCTCAGCGGCCCCGCCCACAGACTGCTGCGCCGAACTCATCTTGTGATGGAGCGCAGGTGCGCTACCTTGATGGACCTGCCTATAAAAACCTGGCAGACCTGAACAGCAGGGCCTCCCCTTTTCCCCGCCTTTGGCGTTTTGGTTTTTGGTCACCCCTAGACATCTTCGCATACACTCATAATACTGAATTGCACCTACACTTTTCTTTATTATTCTTATTTAAAATAAATATTCCAAAACGTTATTCCCGTCTGCGTGTGGGTTCCTTTTATGTTACTTTACCTCTTGAGCCAGGGTTTGTAACATAATTGGGGGCTCGTCCGGGAGTTAAATCCGATGGTATGTACTTGGTTTAAGTACATTTTTGTTGTTTATTTGTAATCGGTATTTAGGCCGACGGGTGTAATCACCCTAATCGGTAATTTTGGGAATCCATGCGCAGAATTTTGGTTTGAGTTGTAAATTAAGACTTTGATTGCTTTTTGGTTTGCCAAAGGCTGGGGAGGCCACATTTTTTTTTGTTGGGCCATTGTTTTGTTTATGTGAAAGCCAGCAGGTGCAGGTATCTTTGTGTGCACGGGAGACATTGGCTGGGTTTAGATCCGCCAGAGAAACGTGAACCCCCGCGGCAGGTAAGAGCGCGTAACGCTGTGTTTTATTGTAAACTTTGTTTCTTATTCTGGTGTGTCGAACGCGGGGGGGACTGCTTGCATGCAGTTCAATCGTAGGTGGGCACATGAAGACTAGGTAAGACGCAGGGCCTCTTTTCCTATCTAGATGCGGGGCAGCTCAATAAGTCTGTGTTTGTAACTCCTGTTGCGGGCAAGAGTACATGCATCTGCAATTTGTTTGGCCTCACAAAAAATTTATTTAATTTGTTTTGTGAAAAATATTTTGTTGCAATTTGTAAGGTACGGTAATTTTGGTTAGTTGTAAATTCAGTTAATTCGTGGTTACTGTAATTTTGGCAAGTGCGTTTTTTCTTGGTAGTCAGAAAAAAATGGCTTCGCTGTCGGTAAATGAGTTGAACAAAATGTCGAAGGAGCAGTTGCGAATCACTGCAGAGCGATATGAGTTTGGCGATCCCCCTAAAGCGCTTAGAAAAGCTGATTTGAAAGCGTGGGTGGAAAACAAATTGTTAGAGCAGGGTCTTTTGGCTGAGACAGAAAATCCTGCTGGGGCGCAGTCCACGCCAATAAAGGTTGGTTCTCCTGCCATCACATCGCTGACGTTTGAGCAGCAGAAAGAGCTGATGGAAATTAAGACAAATCAGCAGAAATTAGAGATGGAACAGAGGCGCTTAGACGCGCTGGAACGAGAGAAAGAGAGACAGTTAGAATATGAGAAAATGAAACATGAGAAAGAGATGGCTGGAAGGTCGGACAATGTACCAAACGGTGGAACAGGAAGAACAGTAGATGTGAACCTGTCTCACAAAGTTAAATTATTGCCGAGGTTTAATGAGAGGGACCCGGATATTTTTTTTTCGTTATTTGAAAATGTTGCTGTTGAACATGGTTGGACGGATGCAGAGTGCACATTGTTGTTGCAGAGCATTTTTACTGGGAAGGCCCAAGAGGCATTCATAGCCCTGTCTGCAACTGAACGAAATGTATACACCACTGTTAAAGAGGCAGTGTTACGTGCGTTTGCCTGGGTACCTGAGGCGTACAGGGCTAGATTTAGAAGCTGGAGGAAAGGTGAACGACAAACACACACGGAAGTAGTGAGAGAACTTTCTAGTTTCTTTAACAGATGGTTGGCAGCTGAGAAAATTAAAACTTTTGAGCAATTAAGTGAACTGATACTGTTGGAGCAATTTAAAAACATTTTACCCGAACGAGTGGCTACCTATATTAGCGAACAGAAGCCAAAAACTGCTGCAGAGGCGGCTACACTGGCTGATGAGTTTGCTTTAATTCATAAGGGAAAGCAGAAAGAGTATGGACGGAATTATGATGACAAACCAACTCGTTATCAGCGTGGTATAGGCGGTTCTCCTGTACTCAGGAAGGACCAGTCAGCTCGGGATAGGGACTCTCAGAATCAATGTCACTATTGCTTAGAATTTGGTCACTGGAAAAATGAATGTAAACAACTGCGTGATAAGAAGAGAAATCAAAATCGATCTTCTGCTCCTAAAACTATGTTATGTGTGGCACCTGTTACTCCATCTGTCTCAAAGGTAGATAGCCTTGCTCTTCTTTCAGGCTGTAGTGTCTCGGCTGATGCGCCACCTTCTGCTGAGGATGATTCTGGTAAGGAACAGGTAGAAGATCGTTATGGTCCGTTTCTTACTAACGGGTTTGTCTCAATCTCAAATGATTCAGAGAAGGTAGCTGTGCGAATCTTGCGTGACACTGGAGCGTCTGAAACATTCGTAAAGGAATCTGTTTTGCCTTTTTCTTGTAGCTCCAGCACAGGAAAAGCTATTCTGATTCGGGGAATTGGCATGACAACCTTGTCAGTACCTCTGCACAGGTTAGTGTTGCATTCAGATCTGGTCCAGGGTGAAGTAGTAGTAGAAGTAGCCGTGCGCCCAGCACTACCTGTAGATGGAGTGGATGTCATCCTAGGAAATAACTTGGCTGGTGGACGAGTATGGCCTAGTGGCCCAACTCCTCCAGTAGTGACTGCTGTTCCTGTGGAGGCAGAGGAAAATGATTGTGCCGTAGAATTCCCCGTAGAATTCCCCGTCATTTGGTGCGAGTGATGTACACACTGCAGTTAAAACGTTGCCTATCCTGCCAGAATGTTTAAATCGTGAAGAACTAATTGCAGCTCAGAGTAAGGATGAGTGTCTGTCTGAGTTAATTGCCAGTGCTTTGCCCGCTGATTATATGAAAGATGCAGAACTGGGCTACTTTGTATTAGACGGAGTATTGGTGCGTAAATGGCTTCAGCGTGATGGGGACCTGGGGGTGGACATCGTGCAGATTGTGGTGCCTGACAGTCTCAAAACTGTAGTGTTAAAAACGGCACACGGTGACATAGCTGGTCATTTTGGGGTGCGCAAAACATATGACCGCTTGTTGCAGCATTTTTACTGGCATCGCATGAAAAAAGATGTTGCCGTTTTCATCAAAACCTGTCATGTGTGTCAAATAGCTGGTAAGCCGAATCAGTGCATTAAGCCTGCCCCTCTCCATCCGATTCCTGCAGTGGGCCGTCCGTTTGAACATTTGATAGTCGACTGCGTTGGCCCATTGCCGCCATCAAAAAGTGGTTCAGCGTATCATCTAACAGTTATGTGTCAAAGCACTCGTTACCCAGCAGCTTATCCATTGAGGTCCATTACCACCAGGGCCATTGTAAAAGCACTGTCCCAGTTTATTTCGATTTTTGGGATTCCCAAAGTCATTCAGAGTGACAGGAGGAGTAACTTCACGTCTAATATGTTTGCGCAGGTTTAACTTCACGTTAAACACAGCTTGAGCAGTGCATACCACCCGCAAAGTCAAGGTGCGTTGGAGCGGTTCCACTCCACCTTGAAGTCCTTGTTACGTGCCTACTGTGTTGAACTGAATCGTGACTGGGAAGATGGACTTCCCTGGCTTATGCTGGCGGCCAGAGAGGTCACTCAAGAAAGTACTGGGTTTAGTCCCAACGATTTAGTTTTTGGTCATAAAGTCCGTGGTCCCCTGTCTGTTTTAAAAGACTGTGTTGATAAGACTGATCCTCCGCTTAATTTACTTGAATATGTTCAAGGTTCAAGCTGTTTCTCTCATGCAAGTTGGCAAATAAGAATTTGACAAAAGCACAAGGCCGGATGAAAAGACTCTTTGATCGTGGTGCAGCCGAACGAGTCTTCAGTCCAGGCGATCAAATATTGGCTTTATTGCCGTTACAAGGCTCGCCATTCAAAGCACGTTTCTCTGGTCCATACACTGTTGTTAAGCAAGTCACAGAACTGGATTATTTGATAGAAACACCAGATCGAAAGAAAACTTCGCAGTTGTGTCATGTAAATATGTTAAAACCTTATTACACCCAGGTTTGTAAAGCAGAGGTTGCTGACAGTAAAATGTCGGCTGCGCTGATTGTAGACTCGGCGCATCGCGCGCCTCCTCAGGTGGCAGCTGGGGAAGACGAGGGTGCTCCCGATGACACGGTGTTGATGCCTCGACTTAAAAACTCGGCAATGTTGAATGATTTGGATGCTCTGATGACTCATGTCTTGTGAACAACGTGTAGAACTAAAGTCTCTTATTTTGTCTTTTCCATCTCTTTTCTCTGACACGCCCACTTGCACCGACTGGATAGAGCACGACATCGAGCTGGTTAGTGAGAGCAACCCCATTAGACAGCGGTTTTATCGAGTGTCCCCCGATAAGAAAAAGTTTATGGATGGTGAGGTTCAGTACCTCTTAGATACGGGTTTAGCTAAGCCTTCCAACTCCAGCTGGGCATCTCCATGTTTATTGGTAGGGAAGCCAGACGGTACATTTAGGTTTTGTACAGACTATCGGAAATTAAACCGGGTAACCAAGCCTGACTCCTTTCCTTTCCCCAGAATGGACGACTGTATTGATATGGTTGGTTCTGCACGTTTTGTCACGAAATTAGATCTCTTGAAGGGCTATTATCAAGTGCCGTTAACACCAAATGCACAGGAATTATCAGCTTTTGTAACTCCATCCGGTCTCTTTTCATACAAGGTCATGAGCTTTGGATTGAGGAATGCGCCAGCCACATTCCAAAGGCTCATGAATCGGGTAATTTCAGGTTTGGAAGGATGCGCAGTCTATTTAGATGATTGTATTGTGACAGGTGATACATGGGAACAACATCTGAACAGACTCCGTGCTCTGTTTGCCCGTTTGGAGGAGGCAAAGCTGACAGTAAATTTGGCGAAATGTGAGTTTGTGCAAGCAACAGTCGTCTACCTGGGGAAGGTTGTGGGGCAGGGGCAGGTGAGGCCTGTCAGAGCTAAAGTGTTGGCCATTGACGCTTTCCCGCCTCCCACTACAAAGAAGGAGCTGAGGCGCTTCTTGGGGATGGTGGGCTATTATAGGGGGTTTTGTGCCAACTTCTCATCTGTGGTGTCTCCTCTCACTGACCTGTTGAAGGACAGGGTCCCTTTTATCTGGTCTCCTCCATGTAAACATGCTTTTGAACAGGTCAAGATGCTACTGTCCACTGCACCGGTGCTGGCGGCTCCAAAACTTGATCAGCCTTTCCATTTACAGGTGGATGCCAGTCATGTTGGTGCTGGGGCGGTTCTGTTGCAGGCGGATGAGCAGGGGGTGGACAGACCCGTTAGCTATTTCTCTCGCAAGTTTAACAAACATCAACTTGTTTATTCTACAATTGAGAAGGAGGCCCTGGCCCTGGTTTGGGCTCTGCAGCACTTTGATGTTTACGTGGGGGGTGGGGCACAGGTTGTAGTGTATTCAGACCATAACCCACTAACATTCTTACATTCATTGCAGAGCCCAAACCAGCGGCTGATGAGGTGGGCCCTGTTTCTCCAGCCCTATGATTTAGTGATGCGCCACATTCGTGGCATGGATAATGTTGTGGCCGACGCCTTGTCCCGCATCCCGGAGGCGGAGATTTAGTCGTGTGTATGTTGGCCACATCTCACACTCTTCTGCTCTCTCTCCCATGCATGCCCTGTCCTCCTTAAATTGCTTCCCAGGTACCAGGATTGCTGGGGGTCAGGGGTGGAGGGGGGGGGGGGGGGGGGTTGGCAGGGGATGGTGGGGTGGTGTCTGGCAGTGGCGATGGATCCCCTCCTGGAGTGCCGTACTGTTTTCTGTTTTTCCTTTTTTTGGTATGTTTTGTAAGGCCCGTCTTTTTCTAATTTTTGTGTTTTGTTATTACAGAGTCCCATTAGTGGGCCTCTGTCTTGAGGGGGAGGGTGTGACGGACTAGTTAGTCCCTCAGCGGCCCCGCCCACAGACTGCTGCGCCGAACTCATCTTGTGATGGAGCGCAGGTGCGCTACCTTGATGGACCTGCCTATAAAAACCTGGCAGACCTGAACAGCAGGGCCTCCCCTTTTCCCCGCCTTTGGCGTTTTGGTTTTTGGTCACCCCTAGACATCTTCGCATACACTCATAATACTGAATTGCACCTATACTTTTCTTTATTATTCTTATTTAAAATAAATATTCCAAAACGTTATTCCCGTCTGCGTGTGGGTTCCTTTTATGTTACTTTACCTCTTGAGCCAGGGTTTGTAACAAGGTTGTAAATACAGCTCTGAGATCAGCTGTTCAGGTTGTAAATACAGCTCTGAGATCAGCTGCTCAGGTTGTAAATACAGCTCTGAGATCAGCTGTTCAGGTTGTAAATACAGCTCTAAGATCAGCTGTTCAGGTTGTAAATACTGGTCCAAGATCAGCTGTTCAGGTTGTGAATACAGCTCCGAGATCAGCTGCTCAGGTTGTAAATACAGCTCTGAGATCAGCTGTTCAGGTTGTAAATACTGCTCTGAGATCAGCTGTTCAGGTTGTAAATACAGCTCCGTTTTATGAAACTGCAACCAACAAAGCCATAAGAGTCAACAAACAATGTTTCATTGGAATTGACACTCCATTCATCCCAATTCATGGGATTTATTTAGCCAAATGACCTAATTCAACCTACTTATATTGTGAATAGCTGTCTGGTCTGTCACAATGAGCCAGGCCTTTCATTTCTTTCACAAATAACTTCACTCCCTCTCATCATTCCCATTATGTGAGCCCAATGACCTACAGCACAGTTTGACCCTAAATGGCACCTGTAACTAGGAAGTGCAAGAGGGGAAAAAATCCGGAAAAACAAACCAAAACATGGACATCCATCTGCCAGGTTCTTAGGTGCTAAGTATAAACTAAATGTTCGTCTGAGCTCTGTTGTTGTGCAGATTATTCTTTTGGGTGGTGACAAAGAGATGAAATAGCTCCATCATCAGTAGGATAATTGGTTTAATGGTGTCTTAGTATTTTCACACATCTAGCAGATCAGATGTGCTGAGCCAAGTGCACACAGATATAGGCCACACATGTCCCATTGTATTTACTCACCAAAACAGACTCTCTTGCATGGAAATGTTTGTCCAAAATGAAGCTGGATTTGTTGCTAGTTTCTCATTAAAAAAAAAAAAAACTGAAATGTTGCTAAATATAGCAGCCAAGTCGCAAGTCAACACTGTTGAGAGTTGTTTCGGAAATTGTAACATTGTTAATGTGGTAAGAATGCTTGGTTCAGTGTTTACCTGTGCCTGTAGAGACTGCAGGATCGCAATTATATTGGCAAGGAGACTGATCAGCTAGCAATACCTTCAGAGAAGACCACAATTAAAGACGCATTGTACAGTATAGTACAAAGTGCCAAAGTGGCGAATGAGACTGAAGGTGTTAGCCACTACGGCCAAAGTGGCTAGTGAGACTGAAGGTGTTAGCCACTACGGCCAAAGTGGTTAATGAGGCTGAAGGTGTGTTAGCCACTACGGCCAAAGTGGCTAATGAGACTGAAGGTGTTAGCCACTACGGCCAAAGTGGCTAATGAGACTGAAGGTGTTAAGCCACTACGGCCAAAGTGGTTAATGAGACTGAAGGTGTTAGCCACTACGGCCAAAGTGGTTAATGACTGAAGGTGTTAGCCACTACGGCCAAAGTGGTTAATGAGACTGAAGGTGTTAGCCACTACGGCCAAAGTGGCTAATGAGACTGAAGGGGTTAGCCACTACGGCCAAAGTGGCGAATGAGACTGAAGGTGTTAGCCACTACGGCCAAAGTGGCTAATGAGACTGAAGGTGTTAGCCACTACGGCCAAAGTGGTTAATGAGACTGAAGGTGTTAGCCACTACGGCCAAAGTGGCTAATGAGACTGAAGGTGTTAGCCACTACGGCCAAAGTGGTTAATGAGACTGAAGGTGTTAGCCACTACGGCCAAAGTGGCTGGTGAGACTGAAGGTGTTAGCCACTACGGCCAAAGTGGCTAGTGAGACTGAAGGTGTTAGCCACTACGGCCAAAGTGGCCGGTGAGACTGAAGGTGTTAGCCACTACGGCCAAAGTGGCGAATGAGACTGAAGGTGTTAGCCACTACGGCCAAAGTGGCTAATGAGACTGAAGGCGTTAGCCACTACGGCCAAAGTGGCTAATGAGACTGAAGGCGTTAGCCACTACGGCCAAAGTGGCTAATGTGACTGAAGTGAGACTGAAGGTGTTAGCCACTACGGCCAAAGTGGCTAATGAGACTGAAGGTGTTAGCCACTACGGCCAAAGTGGCTAATGAGACTGAAGGTGTTAGCCACTACGGCCAAAGTGGCTAATGTGACTGAAGGCGTTAGCCACTACGGCCAAAGTGGCGAATGAGACTGAAGACGTTAGCCACTACGGGCAAAGTGGCTAATGAGACTGAAGGTGTTAGCCACTACGGCCAAAGTGGCTAATGAGACTGAAGGTGTTAGCCACTACGGCCAAAGTGGCTAATGAGACTGAAGGTGTTAGCCACTACGGCCAAAGTGGCTAATGAGACTGAAGGTGTTAGCCACTACGGCCAAAGTGGCTAATGTGACTGAAGGCGTTAGCCACTACGGCCAAAGTGGCTAATGAGACTGAAGACGTTAGCCACTACGGGCAAAGTGGCTAATGAGACTGAAGGTGTTAGCCACTACGGCCAAATTTCACCTGCATTTGGCCAGTGGATGGATGCTAATGTAAAGCCCTGGTATACACAAACACAACACACTCAAGCACATATACACACACACGCGCACACACACACACACACACACACACACAGGTTTAGTATCACAATCTCACTGGCAGCTGCCTCCTTTTAAATGTTTCACTGTGTTTGTGTGTGTGTATGTGTGTGTGTGTGTTTGTGTGTGTTTGTCTGTTGTACTCATGTGTGTATTTATTTAGCTGAACTCTGCTTCTCTTGTGGAAATCCCCTTTCGTGATGTGTGTGTGTGTGTGTGTGTGTGTGTGTGTGTGTGTGTGTGTGTGTGTGTGTGTGTGTGTGTGCATGTGAGTGTCTGTGAGTTTGTGTGTGTCTGTTAGTTTGTGTGTGTGTGTGTGTGTGTGCGCATGTGAGTTTGTGTGTGTGTGTGTGGGTGTGGGTTTGTGTGTGTGTGTGTGCGCATGTGAGTGTCTGTGAGTTTGTGTGTGTGTGTGTGTGGTGTGTGGGTGTGGTTTATGTGTGTGTGTGCGCATGTGAGTGTCTGTGAGTTTGTGTGTGTGTATGTGTGAGTGTGGGTTTATGTGTGTGTGTGTGTGCGCGCATGTGAGTGTCTGTGAGTTTGTGTGTGTGTGAGAGTGTGTGTATATGTGAGTGTGGGTTTATGTGTGTGTGTGTGCGCGCATGTGAGTGTCTGTGAGTTTGTGAGTGTGTGTGTATGTGTGAGTGTGGGTTTATGTGTGTGTGTGTTTCTTGATTGAGAGAGACATATTTGAAAGAGGGAGAAGAGGAAGAGTTTGTGTGTGTGTATGTGTGAGTGTGGGTTTATGTGTGTGTGTGCATGTGAGTGTCTGTGAGTTTGTGTGTGTGTGTGTGTGTGTATGTGAGTTTGTGTGTGTGTGTGTGTGTATGTGAGTTTGTGTGTGTGTGTGTTTCTTGATTGAGAGAGACATATTTAGAAGAGGAAGAGAAGTATTAGAGTTAACCACAGAGAGACAACCCCACTGCTCAGTGTTACCATGGAGACAGATAGAGTGATAAACAGTCACACATCTAAATGAGTCCCTCAGCGTTCTGGTGTGGCTGATCCTGAATCAGTGTTCTGTAGTACTCTATCAACTAAATGAGTCCCTCAGCGTTCTGCTGTGGCTGATCCTGACACACACAGACACACACTGATATAGAATTGCACTGGGCACAGGTGGACTGTGGATGTGCTGAAATATATTTGCAATGTATTCAACTGGGCATTTTGAAATATAAAGTTCTTGTCCAGATGTATTTCAAAGATGTTTCTTATGTGTGTTTATGGGTAGGGTCTACTGAGGTCTCTAACCTCAGGGTTTCCTATTTTCTGACAATTAGATTTAAATCTAACAGGAGGAGAGCTGAACGCACACACACACACATACACAAGTGAGACATCCTATTTTAGAGAAGCCTAAGTGATGCTGTTTACAACCCGCTGGCCTCAATCAAATACAGTTGTTTCTTTAAACTCATTCAGGAGTAACTTGTGTAACATATGTCTAACCTCACAAGGCTCCCCCTAGTGTCCGCTCACCTGTACTGCACTTACTCATACAAATAACTTCACAAGGCTCCCCCTAGTGTCCGCTCACCTGTAGTGCACTTACCCACACAAATAACTTCACAAGGCTCCCCCTAGTGTCCGCTCACCTGTAGTGCATTCACTTATACAAATAACGTCATAAGGCTCCCCCTACAGTCCACTCACCTGTACTGCACTTACCCATACAAATAACTTCACAAGGCTCCTCCTAGTAATATTCAGGAAACAGCACCCGACACACACCCCACTCACAATCAATGGCAGTACCGTGGAGTCTGTGAAATGCACAAAGTTTCTGGGAGTGCACATCACAGATGACCTCACATGGACCATCAACACCACCTCCCTGGTAAAGAAAGCACAGACACGCCTTCACTTTCTGCGCAGAATGAGGAGAGCTGACCTTCCCACCTCTGCACTCACCACCTTCTACAGGGGTGCTATTGAGAGCATCCTTACCTGCAGCCTCTCCGTGTGGCACGACAGTTGCTCAGCTGCGGACAAGAAGGCTCTACAGAGGGTGGTGAGGACTGCTGAAAAGATCATCAGATCACCCCAACCAGCCATTCAGGACTTAAACACATCACTCTGTTCCAAGAGAGCCTTCAATATCATCAAGGACACCACCCACCCAGCACACAAACTGTTCTCCCTCTTACCATCCGGAAAGCGCTACTGCAGCATGCGGTGCCACAGCTTCTTCTCACAAGCCATCAGGCTAATCAACACAATGAAGAAGATTCCATGAACATTCCATGAACATATTACTGACATCCAAAAACAATCTCACACACACTGAGGTCCATGGTGCTTTCACACGTGCACTTTACTTAATTGCACCTTCACTTATTGCACCTTACATATTGCACATTTCACTTTTTTCCGTTCCTACTTTCCTTCTTGCTGGAAGCGTATATGTTTACCTGTATGTCGTATGTCTTATGTCTGTTTATTGTGGATGTCTGTGTGCACTTGTATGTTTTTTGCGTGCGTGTATGTGTGTGTGTGTGTGTGTTTCTAGTTTAAATTGCACAGTTGGTGTCTGGTGAAATGCAATTTCAGTCCTCTGTGTAATTCCTGTTATACAGTGAATTGACAATAAAGTACAAATAAAGTACAAGTTTGACTTTGACTTTGACTTTTAGGCATTCATTTGTAACATGGTAAGTGAACTTCTCCAATAAGACCTCTGCTGTCATAAACAAATGCAACTTTATGAGATGACCAGAATCAAATGCAGCGATATTATCAACCTAGGTTTTGGACGTGCATGTGACTTTCTTGCAATTAGGCCAGCATCATTAAAATCGTGCCAAAAATCCCCACTTTAAAAATCCTCACTGCATCTCCACAAGAAATACAACAGTGCACAGAGGAAGATAACAGCACCTTCCAAAATATAAACAATGTGAATCTCTCTGTGTTTGTCATACACTATCTCATTATATCTTGAAACAATTTTACAGAGTCCCTTTTGAAAGAATGAAAGAAACAGTAAACAAGCCAAACTATAGCATCAAAATGTACAGTCTGGCCACGACCGATAGACTTTGCTCAATCCTAGAGACGGAATTAGTAGCAATAATCAATGTCCCAGGACAACGTGGTGGTGATATAACTCTGTTTGCAGCTATGAACCAAAAAGCCAGAATTCACCATCATGCAACCTGAGGCCACTAGGGTTTTCAATTCTTTCCAATTCATTTAGTTAGCTGTCTTTGGTGGTAAATTAAGTCATTTGTAATGCAGAAGTCACTGAAATATGAAGAGAAAAAGCTAATAGTTGAGAAATATTTGGAGGGAGAGGGTGTGAGGACAGGTGAGTTTTGTGAAAGGTTAGATTCTCCTGCCCCCCTGCTGGTCGTGCTCTACCACTGGAGGTTCAGATTTAGGGACCAATTGGATCATCTCTCACACTCTCATCACTGTGCACCTGGCCTTTAGTCTTAATTTTGATGACAAATGCCTCCAGACCTTTTTCCAGAAACCCAGCCAGTCTATTAAAGAAGTTAATAAAATGCTCTGCAAAAAATGTTGAGATTTAGATTTTCTGGATTCAGTGCTTTAAATAAAACTTTTAAAATCTCTATCACTCTATCATACCTATATATTTATCTTTCTATCTAAAAACTAGAATTTGGGAGAGTCACTGACACAGCTGTACCAAGTTTTGTTTCACTGTGATTTGAAATCCCAATGAGATCGCACCTCTGTCCAGAAGGTGGCGGTAATGCGCACTCATCCTTATTTTGCAATCTGCCGACAGAAAATGAAAACACCGAAGAGGACGAAACGGGAAGAATCCAATAGGAGGACAAGACCGAGAAAAGAATGAGAGGCAGCTGCCAAATAACGCGTTTGTCTATGAATTGATAAGTTAAGGTCACCTTTATCTCGTGTGTTTTTCCAAGGAAGCGAGGTTATGGGGATCGTGAAACGAAATAGGACCCGAAGGGGGCACAGCCTAGACATGTAGGCTACGGTACCACCTGGAGCTGTTTGAAGTTCGGTCGACTAACGTTAGGCTGCCACAGGAATAAAACTATCCACTACAGGAATAAAACAGAAAAAGGTAATGTGGTGTATATTGGGTGACTGCCCCTTTAAGGCCGTGGAGCAGTCTGCTGTCGCATTGGTGTCGTCATCACTGGTGCCAGTAGCCACCAATTGCCGGCTTGCTAATCTGGTTTTTGGATTTCCAACGAGGCTACCGGATTCATAGTCCCCATTTGTTATGTACACTGGTAGGTAGCCATTATTTTTTTGCTATCTGCCTGGCAGTTGACATTACGCGTGTTTCTATTAACATGACTTACCCTCATTAGGCTTTGTGTCAGATCTTCATGCGTGTCTGCCTCTGTACGGCGTGCTTCCGTGCATCCCTCTTGGTACCGCATCCCTTTTTGGTATCGCCGGCGGGGAGTCTGCATTATCTACATCATCTGGTAGTGTCGTGGGCCTCCACCCGTGGGTTGTCGGCTTCGGCGGGCTGCTGTCTCGTCACCGCGAGTATACTGCAGAAATTGTGTGCTTGTGTGTGCGCGTGAGTGATTGTTTGTGGGCTTGTGGTGACTGTGGGGCGTTTGTGTGTTGGAGAACACTTGTGCGCGTGTGAGCGTGTTTGAGGAGGGTTATGTGGGTAGTATTTCTTTTTCTTTTTTGGGTTGTGTGCTCATTGAGTCTTTGGATTTTGTGTTTTGTTTGTTGATTCTCCTTACTGTTAGGGAAGTGAGAGTTCTCTATTTGTTTGTGTTGTTCAGTTGGATTTATTTTGACTTGGTGTCTGTGTTTCTTGTTTTTTTTCTTGTTTGTGTATCCTTTTGTTTGTTTGTTTGTTTGTTGAATTATGCTCGTGGCGGTCCAGCCTGGGATTTGGGCCACCCTCTGCTCCCTTTAGTTTTCTATTATTTCAGAGCAAAGTGTGTGGTGGGTTTTGTTGTGTGCAGTTAACTGTGTGGGTTGCTGTGCCATTGAGCTTGACGCCATTTTGTGTGCAGTGCTATTCTGGGGTGGGTTGCCTGATGCTATAAGGGTTGTGGGGGTATCCTGGCTAACTGGGTTTGGGCCGCGCTAGAGCGAGGACCTTCTTTTTCTTTTTGCTTGTTTGTTTACTTTGTATGCTTTCTGTGATAACTAATTTCTTTTTTTTGTGTTTCTATTTCTTCTAGGAGTTGGGGTCGCTAGCAGGGAGGCCTAACACCTGGTGGCGGGTACTTGCATGTGTGTCTCACCTCACAGTATTAGTAGTAGTATTATATTTGCTGTGTTGCTGTGTGTGTGTGTGTGTGTGCGCGTGTTGGCGCGGGCGCCTTCACGGGCGGTCTGTCCTAGCCTCCCTGCGGTAAGCCCCCGCTCCCTGTGTGTGTGTGTGTGTGTGTGTGTGTGTGTGTGTGTGTGTGTGTGTGTGTGTGTGTGTGTGTGTGTGTGTTGTCCAGCCTCCCACACTTGCATTTTAGGTCTGTTGTTTAGAGAAAATTTCTAACTATTTTTGTATTAATTACTTTTGACGCTGAGAATTTGAACGGGCAGTTACGGGGACAGTGCTTATGACTTCGCTTCGTTTTTCTCAGTGTCGCGTTTGGAGATAAGAGTGACAAAAACAACTTCGCGAGTGGGATCAGCTTCCGGTTTCAGTTTCACTGTTGTAAGTCCGCACTCTGGCCAGCAGATGACACTGTTGCGATCCCACACTCTGGCCAGCAGGGTGCTGTGTTTACTGCGACACTGAGCAAAGTTTGAGTGAAGTGTGCCAAGACGTGAGGCCAAGTAATATGAAGCAGAAATGAAAAGTGGGTTTATTGGAAAACATACATTCATTAATGTTAAGGAGTCTATTAAACTTAGCTCAGGAAATCCATACACATGAACAAGATATTATTATCACAACAAAAAAAGAAAACACTGTAAAAAAAAAAGAAAAAATGAAAACTGTAAACTGCACAGAGATTGAAATGAATGCCCAGCAATCAGGGTCATTTAGTCGCTATGGCAAACTAGGTAGCATAACTCAAAGAGGTTCACATATTTTCGGAAAGCATTGTACACACACAAGTACATATAGCACTGTACACACACAAGTACATATAGCACTGTACTCACACAAGCACATTTAGCACTGTACACACACAAGTACATATAGTACATATAGCACTGTACACACACAAGTACATATAGCACTCTACACACACAAGTACATATAGCACTCTACACACACAAGCACATATAGCACTGTACACACACAAGTACATATCACAAGAAAATGACCACAGTGATTCAGGAAGCTGCTTAAATTCAGTTGTACATCTATTCCTGAAGGATTGTGTGTCTAGACAGTGTAAATCCAATCCCTTTTTAATAATTACAATAATCAATAGCAGGTGTTCAATATCTGTGTGTGTTGGGGATGAGAGATCTTTTCAATAAATAACACAATTTCATGATGTGAGATCTTAAACTGATATCTAATAAAACTAGTACCAATGAAATGGCACCAGTTATTGTAGTCTAGGATTGACCTCTTCCATGTATGAACCTCAGTTTACTGATCATTGAATCAGAATCGGCTCAGGATTTTAGGACAAAGTAGAATGAAGAATAGAAATGTGTTCCTATGTAGGGCCCTCCCCCATGCATTAGCCTCGGAGATAAAGAAAAATAAACTCTGTCTTTTCCTATGTAGGGCCCTCCCCCATGGATTAGCCTCGGAGATAAAGAAAAATAAACTCTCTCTTTTTCAGAACCTGGAGACAAACCTGCTGTGACTGAAGAATGCAGCCCCCACAGTAGGATACTCAACAGATACTCAAGCAATCAGCCTATAGCAGTGAGTATGATGATGGAGCAGGGATTAGAGGATGGTAAATCAGTTTTACAATTAACCACGTTTTGGTAAAAGCTCTCCCACACTATATTTAATATGGCACTCTTTAAAAAGATATGTCATGCCTGTGTCTTAGACCGAGTGGTGCATCTCAGACGGAACAAAAATAAAGTTGCACCAGTGCTGCACACATGAGGCTACTACAAGCAACTGCACTAGCTATTTATAACGGCACTGCTCCGGATTATTTATTCAGTTTTTTATTTGTTTTTCCTTTCAATTGTCATAATCATTCAATTATGCTAATCATCAAACCATCAAAATCTAAAAAAACAAAATCATCCCATCAATCATCCCACACCCAAGTTTATTTTGAAATTATTTTGAAATGGATTTTTGTTTTAGCTCTATCAACATGGAGGACCTCAACACCACTGTGTACAAAGTCCTGGAGAACTTGGACATGAAGGAGATGAAGCGGTTTAAATCATATTTAAACACTGAGCTGTTGGGTTATAAGCCTATGGCTTCAGGGAGGCTGGAGGATGCAGATGAGACAGATACTGTGGATTTAATGAGGAAGCACTATGGCACTAAGGGCTTGTTAAACATAACAGTACTTATCCTGAAGAAGATCCCTCGTCAAGACCTCATTGACCGTCTTCAGAGAGCCCAGGGGTAGGCTGTAACAATCTGGTTTAACTAGTACATAGAGTTTAATGCTGAGTTAATGAGTTAATGATCTCACTGCTTGTTGACATCAAGTGTGTTTTATTATTATTAAGACTTTAGCTCCTGTTACAGTTGCCATTAAACAGCTCTCCTCATCTGAAGCAGTGCAGATTACATGAACTGGCCAGAGATGAGCACCAGTTGACCTGATAAAATTAATCCAAATTCCACACTTTAGGACACTGTGCTGCAAAAAGATAAACTTAGTATTTGTACGTGTACGTGTCACAGACTCACAGACATGTGTAACTGTGCTGTGTGTAGTCTACTAATAATGACAACATTGCCCATTTGTTGTTATCAAGTGGACACTCACTAAATGTGTGAATGCACAAAAAGATATTGTCTGAATCCAGATGTCCTGATCCTCACCCTAAGTCCTGATCCCTGATCCCTCAAAGACTTCACTGCCATGATACAGCCAATCATGGAAGACAATTCACACCAGTCAAGTCTTTGAGGGTTTAGGACTTAGGGTGACATTGGGATTCAGCCATAATATGAATGCTTCTCCAACCTTTCTCTATATTTCTGTCAGGAGACCAGGAAACAAAGCCTATGGTGAAGGAAACAAAGAAAACAAAGCACATGGTGAAGACGGTCATTCTGACAGTGAGGTCTGGACCCATTCAAGTGATGCAATGCTGTATTTTATTGAACTGAACTACGTGGACGTCACTGACAGCAAGAGGCTAGCGGCCTAGCTCAGGGTGTTTCGTAACATGGTTTGGGGGGGGGGGGGGGGCATATTAGTTTTATTTATGCTGAGCCTCCAGCAGTGAGAGAGAACTTTAAATCAAATTGCGAGACACAAAACATGCAATTTCCAAATCTGAAGCTTTATATATTGTTTATATTGATTATTGTAGACCTCACTGACACAGCTATACTGATACTATGACTTCTCAGGAGTGCGGAAACGCAGGAGTGCAAAGTTTCGACTTTTCTCAAGACGCAGGACGCAGGACGCAGGAAATGCATTTCTTCATAGGGGAAATGCAGGAAATGCATTTCCAGACTACTCAGGACGCAGGATGCAGGACGCAGGAAATGCATTTCTTCATAGGAGAAATGCAGGAAATGCATTTCCAGACTACTCAGGACGCAGGATGCAGGATGCAGGAAATGCATTTCTTCATAGGAGAAATGCAGGAAAAGCATTTCCAGACTACTCAGGACGCAGGATGCAGGATGCAGGAAATGCATTTCTTCATAGGAGAAATGCAGGAAATGCATTTCCAGACTACTCCTTACGCTACGAAGGAGATACTCAGACTTTTTTTCCGAAACGAAAGAAAACGCAAAGAGAGTGCAAATGCGTATGCTCATGCGTTTGCATGTGCAGAAGCAAGTGCGCCTCATTCTCATGCTGCGTTCTCTGAGAGGTATGGTGTGGTTGTCATTATTTTTCCACTCATGTGTAGAGGTCCTTTCTGCCACGGCTAACTATGTGAATCATTCTTGCAGGTCACGCATCATTCTTGATCAATCTTCCTGATTGGTGACTGGGATTGGTGATAATTCCCCCCCGGCCCATCGTCCTGGCTCCCCCTTGCCGTAGCATTGATGTTATTATGGGGTGTCATGAGCTGTGTCTTGAGCTGTGATTGATAGGGGGTACAACGGTGGCAGCTGGGACTTGCACGCTAGCCACCACCGTTCCCTATGAAGATAATTAAGAATCATGTATATAAATCTCTTATAATGTTGTTGTATTTAAATTGTGATGAACAATAAACACACTTGTTTTTTACAATCAACAGACAGCCTGCCTAGGTCACACTCTTGTTTACAATCAACAGACAGCCTGCCGAGGCCACACTCTTGTTGTCTAAGTTAAAGAAACAGCCTGCCTAGACCATACTCTTGTTGTTTACAATCAACAGACAGCCTGCCTAGGCCACACTCTTGTTGTTTACATTCAACAGACAGCCTGCCTAGGCCCCACTCTTGTTTACATTTTACATTTACATTTAGGCATTTAGCAGACGCTTTTATCCAAAGCGACTTACAAAAGAGGATAACATTCAAGCTACAACACAATGAACTAACAAGGAGTGCATATTGCTAACATAGAATCTGCGCTGTTTTAAGTTGAAAGTGCAATAGTGTAACACAATGTAGAGAAATTAAATTATTAAGTGCATTCTCAAAGTTTACGCCAGGAGATATTCTTGGAAGAGCTTAGTCTTCACGAGTTTCTTGAAGGTGGAGAGGGTATCAGTTGATCTGGTAGCACTTGGGAGGTCATTCCACCAGCGCGGAACCAGATATGAGAAGAGTCTGGACCGACCTGCACAAGGTGTTGGTCGTGCTAGAAAACGTTCCTTAGAGGAGCGTAGTGGTCGTCGGGTGACATAGGGCTTCAGAAGAGAATTCAAGTAGATGGGAGCAGAGCCATCATTCACCCTGGCCACATAGGCCAACATAAATGCCTGATGAATGTTTACATTCAACAGACAGCCTGCCTAGGCCACACTCTTGTTGTTTAGTTAAAGAGACAGCCTGTCTAGGCCACACTCTTGTTGTTTAGTTAAAGAAACAGCCTGCCTAGGCCCCACTCTTGTTGTTTAGTTAAAGAAACAGCCTGCCTAGGCCCCACTCTTGTTGTTTAGTTAAAGAAACAGCCTGCCTAGACCACACTCTTGTTGTTTAGTTAAAGAAACAGCCTGTCTAGGCCACACTCTTGTTGTTTAGTTAAAGAAACAGCCTGCCTAGACCACACTCTTTTTGTTTAGTTAAAGAAACAGCCTGCCTAGGCCACACTCTTGTTGTTTAGTTAAAGAAACAGCCTGCCTAGGCCACACTCTTGTTGTTTAAGTCAAAGAAACAGCCTGCCTAGGCCACACTCTTGTTGTTTAGTTAAAGAGACAGCCTGCCTAGACCACACTCTTGTTGTTTAGTTAAAGAAACAGCCTGTCTAGGCCACACTCTTGTTGTTTAGTTAAAGAAACAGCCTGCCTAGGCCACACTCTTGTTGTTTAGTTAAAGAAACAGCCTGCCTAGGCCACACTCTTGTTGTTTAGTTAAAGAAACAGCCTGTCTAGGCCCCACTCTTGTTGTTTAGTTAAAGAAACAGCCTGCCTAGGCCACACTCTTGTTGTTTAGTTAAAGAAACAGCCTGCCTAGGCCCCACTCTTGTTGTTTAGTTAAAGAAACAGCCTGCCTAGACCACACTCTTGTTCTATTGTACTTGTACTATATTACTATTAACAATTTCATAGCCATATTATTTGTGCATGTCACAGGGATTAGTATAGTTAGTATTATATTACTGCAATGTCCTCCTATCAGGCCTACCAGCCTGTGCAGTGAGACCGCTACAGATGATCCAGAATGCAGCTGCACGTCTGGTCTTTAACCAGCCAAAAAGGGCACATGTCACACCTCTGTTCATTGAACTTCACTGGCTGCCCTTGGCTGCTCGCATTAAATTCAAGGCACTTATGTTGGCCTACAGGGTGAATGATGGCTCTGCTCCCATCTACTTGAATTCTCTTCTGAAGCCCTATGTCACCCGACGACCACTACGCTCCTCTAAGGAACGTTTTCTAGCACGGCCAACACCTTGTGCAGGTCGGTCCAGACTCTTCTCATATCTGGTTCCGCGCTGGTGGAATGACCTCCCAAGTGCTACCAGATCAACTGATACCCTCTCCACCTTCAAGAAACTCGTGAAGACTAAGCTCTTCCAAGAATATCTCCTGGTGTAAACTTTGAGAATGCACTTAATAATTTAATTCTCTACACTGTGTTACACTATTGCACTTTCAACTTAAAACAGCGCAGATTCTATGTTAGCAATATGCACTCCTTGTTAGTTCATTGTGTTGTAGCTTGAATGTTATCCTCTTTTGTAAGTCGCTTTGGATAAAAGCGTCTGCTAAATGCCTAAATGTAAATGTAAATTATAGTATGTCTGGTAAGTATCAGGTTTAATCATAGAACCTTCTGTAAATAATCTATAGATATATAGGTATGCATATCACAAGTGGATTATTGATGTTTCAGTGAAGAGTGTTTCTGGTAAGTATCAGGTTTAGTCGTAGAGCTTTCTGTAAATAATCTATAGATATATAGTTATGCATATATTACGGGTCCCAAGAGTGGTTCCACAGTAATAAAGTTAATGTACCTGTAAAACGGGTGGATAAAATAAGGAGATGTCACAGGCTGCTACTTTCCAGTACTTCATCCAAAGTGCATCTGTTTATTTACTTACAATAATATCAAAATATCCTTAGTTTCAGTGTGGTTCATCAGTATGTTCAATAAAATTACATTTATGTCATTCATACAAATACGTTCATTTTGTCATAACACTTGTGTTTATGTATCCCACTAACACACATTCCCATTTTCACCTTACAAGTGATGAAAGACTACGACGGCTGAATAGTGCAAACACATGGAAATTCCATAGTATTTATTTACCGTCTACCTGTAGCGGACCAGCAAACCACCTAACTAAACATTCATACTGAACTGAATGCACATATGAAGATACAGTTCAATACTATGAAACACTTAACCCGTTTAAAGTTACTTATAAAACAACATTAATGCATCAAAGTCATTACAGTTACATCTATTATACTCAATCAATATATTCCATACAAAAAAAAACATTCATTTCAGTCATAGCTTAACATACTGCTACAATCATTTACATCAGAAATGTGTTTCTTAACATATATGTAAGGAATCAAACAGAGACCCAAATGCAGATCGGACCAGGGAATTTATTTCTTGTGCAGGCTCAGGAGTCAGATACAGTTCGGGTTAAAAAGAGAAAAAACACAGAAGATCTCAATAGGCCAAACAACACAAGAAGGCCAATAAAAATGTCCAAAAAGCAGAGTTCGGGAAAAACACAAAAACATCAGTTGTACAAGCGCCAGTCAGGTATCATACAGGCAAGGAGAATTCACAGGAGATCTTTTATCTAGATCACAAAGTAGGCAGTTCAAGTCCAAAAAATTCCAAAAAGTTCAGGTAACCAAAAACACAAAAGAATCCAGTGAAACAAACACGAGGACAAAAACAAAGGCAGAGCAAGGAGAAACAGAACTCACAAACAAACAAGCAAGCAAAACTGGGTAGCAATCTTCCAAACACGAGGTACATGGTCAGACGATCAGACAAAGGACAAAGAACAGGCTAGGGTTTAAATAGGGAACAGGAACACCGGGACAAAACAGGAGGCAGCTGATACTCATAACGAGGGGACAGGATCATGGGACACAGGTGTGGAGCAGGGGAGGAGAAAGGGGCAGGGCAGGCAAACAAAACAGAAGCACATGGACAACACAAACAGTCAAAAGAAGACAGCAGTACAGCGCCTGTCCAGCAGGGCGGCCAAGGTCCCAGGGAGCAAAACCCTAACAATATAGCCTTTATACTTTAAAATTAGTGGATTTATCTATTATTTATAGTCGTATTCCTTAACAAAATAATCATGTGTTATGACCAGTGTGTAGGCTTATTTATCGTTATATTTTTTATCTTGTCTCCTTATGTCTTAACTTATTTATTAACTTAAAATATTTACACTCATTAAACTTTGTGAAATAACTGGCTAAAAACCCTGTGTCTGGGAGCTCACAACGCTAGGTTAGCCGTAAGCTACATAAATAGAATTCCCAAAGGCTCCAATTAGCTAGAGGACGGCAGCTAACCGTCTGAAGCACTTCAGTTTGCCGCCACAGACAGCTCGAGAGGCGGTAGCTGAACGTTTACCTCAGCTAGCCGCTTCATACAACGGCAAACATTCTGACATAACTTTCATACTTAATGTTCCAAATAACACAAAAACAAGTGATCAACCAATCATCTGTCATCAGTTGCAGACAGTACAACGAGGACAGGGTGTTTACCCAGTGCTAACCTGTAAAACATGTGGATAAAATAAGGAGATGACACAGGCTGTTGTTTTCCAGTCCTTCCTCCAGAGTGTATCCGAAGGCTGAGCGGTGGTCCGCCCCCTTTGCAATCCGGACGCAACTGCTCCACCTGAGTCACACGCTTACATTCCTACTAGGCACTAGACCAGGGGTCATGGGCATTCCCGGAGGGAGCTACCTCAGCTCTCCAGGACTGCTTTGACTGTACAGACTGGTCTGTTTTCAGGGAGGCAGCCACTACCAACCAGCACATCAACCTCACCGAATACACTGAGTCTGTGACTGGATAAATATCCAAATGCATGGATGATGCCACAGTTACAAAGACTGTCATGGTACGGGCAAACGACAAACCTTGGTTCACCAGGAGCTCCTGAAAGCACGTAACACTGCTTTCAAGTCCGGGGACAAAGACGCCCTCAGATCAGCCAGGGCCAACCTGCACCGGGGCGTGAGAGCAGCCAAGCGGGCCTATGGACAGAAAATCCACTCGCACTTCAGCGACACAAAAGACCCCAGACGCCTGTGGCAAGGCATCCAGTCAGTCACAGACTACAAACCAACACCCCTGCCGTGCGAGGACAACATAGACTTCCTCAACTCTCTCAACACCTTCTTCAGCCGGTTTGAAGAAAACAACACCACCACTCCAACAAAAGCCCCTACTGGCCCAGACAGAACAACACTCCAACTAGACCCTGCGGACGTGCGGAAGACCCTACTCAAGGTGAACCCCAGGAAAGCTGCAGGTCCGGACAACATTCACGGGCATGTGCTCAGAGACTGTGCAGACTCACTCACGTATGTCCTCACAGATATTTTCAACATCTCACTGAGCCAAGCCGTCATACCAGAAAGCTTCAAAGCCACCACCATTGTACCGCTACCAAAAAAATCCCCAGCTACATCATTAAATGACTGTAGACCCATAGCACTCACCCCAATAATGATGAAGTGTTTTGAAAGGTTGGTCAAGGCCCACATAACATCCAGCCTTCCCACTACTCTGGACCCATACCAGTTTGCCTATCGCCCCAAACGCTCCACTGATGACGCCATAGCAACAGCACTCCACCTATGCCTGGCTCATCTGGAAAACAAAAACAGTCACGTACGGATGCTGTTCATCGACTTCAGCTCCGCTTTCAACACGGTCATCCCACAGCACCTGGTGAACAAACTGAGTGAAATAGGCATCAGCACTTCTTTATGCAACTGGCTACTGGACTTTCTCACTAACAGACCACAGACAGTAAGAGTCGGCAAAAACTCCTCAGAGACCACCATCACTAACACCGGGGTCCCCCAGGGATGTGTGCTGTCTCCATTGCTGTTCACACTGATGACCCACGACTGCTGTGCCAGATTCTCTTCGAACCACATCATCAAGTTCGCTGATGACACAACAGTGGTGGGCCTCATCAGAAACGACGACGACTCAGCATACAGAGAGGAGGTACATCAACTCATCAACTGGTGTGACAGAAACAATCTACAACTCAATGTCAACAAAACAAAAGAAATAACTGCAGACTTCAGGAAACAACACCCGACACCCACTCCACTCGCAAAGGCAGTACCGTGGAGTCTGTGAAATGCACAAAGTTTCTGGGAGTGCATATCACAGATGACCTCACATGGACCATCAACACCACCTCCCTGGTAAAGAAAGCACAGACACGCCTTCACTTTCTGCGCAGAATGAGGAGAGCTGACCTTCCCACCTCTGCACTCACCACCTTCTACAGGGGTGCTATTGAGAGCATCCTTACCTGCAGCGTCTCCGTCTGGCACAGCAGTTGCTCAGCTGCGGACAAGAAGGCTCTACAGAGGGTGGTGAGGACTGCTGAAAAGATCATCAGATCACCCCAACCAGCCATTCAGGACTTAAACACATCACTCTGTTCCAAGAGAGCCATCAATATCATCAAGGACACAACCCACCCAGCACACAAACCGTTCTCCCTCTTACCATCCGGAAAGCGCTACCGCAGCATGCGGTGCCACACAAATAGACTGAGAAACAGCTTCTTCCCACAAGCCATCAGGCTAATCAACACAATGAAGAAGATTCCATGAACATTCCATGAATATGTTACTGACATCCATAAACAAATCTCACACACACTGAGGTCCATGGTGCTTGCACACTGCACTTTACTCAATTGCACCTTCACTTATTGCACCTTACAAATTGCACATTCACTTTTTCCAATCTGCACCAGCTATCAAGAAGAGCTACCTCAAACTTTCCTTCCTTCTTGCTGGAAGCGTATATGTTTACCTGTATGTCGTATGTCTTATGTCTATTTATTGTGGTGTCTGTGTGCACTTCATGTCCATGGGTGTAGCTGTGTGTTTTTTGCGTGAGTGTGTGTGTGTGTGTTTCTAGTTTAAATTGCACATTTGTCTGGTGAAACGCAATTTCAGTCCTCTGTGTAATGCCTGTTACATAGTGAATTGACAATAAAGTACACTTTGACTTTGACTTTGACTTTGACCAACAGGTCGCCCGCGGACCTGTTCTAAAACAGCTCACCATAGCGCCGCTTACCAGTGAGCAGCATTTTTTTGCTATTCTTTTTAAAATCAAACTGGCGTTGGTGTAAATGTGAAATGGCCATAGTTAAAAAGAAAAAAACACTTTTCAAAAGCTTTAAAAAGTAAAAGAAATGCTTCTTATTAGATTAGTGCTAGATGGTCTCCACGGCAACCCTTGCTGGGGACACCAGGTAACTGCCCACCGGGCAGCACACTACGAGGGTGATAACTGCCCACCGGGCAGCACACTACGAGGGTGATAACTGCCCACCGGGCAGCACACTACGAGGGTGATAACTGCCCACCGGGCGGGTTTGTGCAGACAGCAGTCTTTTTTTCACGAGGCCGCTGAAAAACTCCCACAAAGCAACCGAAGCCTCATTTAGAGTTGGCATGGCAGTTGAATTCCATTGCTGAAAAATAACAAATGTTTGTTAAGTGGAGGATATGATAATTTGGTTAAAAGGTCATAGATTTGGTGATAATTTCAGTAAAATCTGGAAGTTGAGTTTATGTTATGAGTGTATGTTACATAACTCACATATGAGCCTTGTGAAATCATGTTTAATACCCTGTCAGTCAACACAACTCTTTGGAAACGATCATCAGTGGACACTATCCTTTAGTTTGAGAAAAAATATGGCCAAGAATTTAAGGCATTGGTGTTCTTAAAAAAACCCAGACTTTCCTGCAATTGAAAATGATATTATTTATTATTTAGTCTTACAAATTTAAAATCTTTAAAATGCCTTCATTATTACATGAGCACTGTAGCAAAGTTAAAACATTTGAAATGCCTTTATTATTTCATGAGGAGTTTTACAAAGTTAAAAACTTTGATGACGGCTAGCCTTCTTCTGTAAGTTCCTTCCTTGAAGGTCTTGTTGTGCACTGGAGCCCCCTATGGGAGAATATGCCATAAGATCATTATTAGATGTGCTTTCATTTTTGACATCCTTCATGGAACCATTTTAAAGAACATAAGTTATTATTTTCCAGAAAACTCACTGCTTCCCAACCCCTCAGCTCTACGCAGCGCTGCACACAACAGACGGTATTTTGTGTCAAGAGAGTGTGTGTGTGCTCCAGTGTCCACTCACTTTAGGCCCCTTACTGAAATGACGATTCTGTTTTGTAAAATTACTTAGATGAGCAATTATGTAGTACACACCCACTATCTGTGTGTGTGTGTGTGTGTGTGTGACACTAGGGCTGTAATACACACACACACACACACACACACACACACACACACACACACACACACACACATTGAGGAGGACCAATCTCAAATATGTGCTCAGATAGACTTATGGAAGTGGTTGGAGAATTACTGCAATGTCTGTGTCTGTTGTAAATATTTACTGTTGATTTATCATGAATTAAAACATAGTTTTTTATTTACCACATCTGTACACATCAATCAAAATTGGTGACAGAAAAATGTTATTGGTTTGTGTGTATGAGTGTGTGTGTGTATGTGTGTGTGTGTGTGCGTGTGTGTGTGTGTGTTTTCTGACTGCCTTTGAGCTTTATTGCATGTGTGTGTATTCTACCCTTTGTGGTTTTTCATTTGCTCTGCCTCTGCTGTGTTTTATAACATGGAGTGATTTGATAGTCATTAATAAAGGCTTCCTATAAAGAGAGTGTGTGTGTGTGTGTGTGTGTGTGTGTGTGTTGTGATTTGATAGTCATTAATAAAGGCTTACTATGAAGAGTGAAGGCATTTTAAAGATTTTAAATTTGTAAGACTAAATAATAAATAATATCATTTTCAATTGCAATGTGTGTATTTGATTCCTGATTTCAGATGCTTTTCTACAGCTCTGTGTTCATCAGAGCCATAGAGAGAGATTAGAGACTCTGGCATCCATTATCTCATACTGCCACCTAGTGGATCAGAAATGTAACAGCAAGTTGTAAATACATCCAAAGGCTCCATCTTGATTGGGCCAAAAAAAAGGCCAAATCCTGGAGGGTCTCCCACACTCTCCCCTGCTTTACTAAATGTGCTCCTGATATTTCCAGTTCCAGTCTATTCTGTTTGAGCAGTTTGACTGCTTACAGGTTAGAGTCCAGTGTTCAAGACACACATCTTATAACAGATTTCACATAACACACATCTCATTTAAAAAGTGTCATGTGTTAAACACGAGGTGTCAGTGTGTCACTTATTTTTTTAAATGTTATTTTAATATATAAAAAATGGGCGTGGTTGAGTCATGATTGACAGCTGTTGCTGCAGTTAGCACTTACCAGCCTCACACTGTTGTTCATTACTAAGCTGTCAGGTGTGATGAAGTCATCTACACAATTTCAGTCTTGATGAATCACATTTACAAAAGTATAAGCGTCAGTCCAGAGTGATTTGCCATGTGCAAAGACACTTCCAGCTGCTTTCTCCATAGCTTGTCACATACACACACACACATACACATACACACACACACCTCAGATTCAAGTGGTGCTAGGTTTAAGATATATAACAAGGCATTTGAGAGAGACTACATTCAGTGCACACTTGAGCTACGTTTAGTGCACACATTAGAGATACACATCAAGCGTGACAGACACCAAGACAGGGCATAAGCAGGCTTGTGACAGAGCACTCATGGTTTTACGTTAGGTTCACAGTGCCATGGAGGTAGAATATACAGCCTTTAGCAGCCTAGAAAAAGAGGAAACTTTAAGGAAACCTTTTCTTTTGTAAAATAATGTTCTGCTGAGTGTTTATTTGTGTGTGCCCTTGAATAGTGTATTACTTTGTATTAATGAACATGAATCAAACCTACAGAACAGTGGCTTTGGGACATACATCACTGAAATAGGAGGCTGATAGTAGGACTTGATACTAGGGATGAGACGATAGCAGATTTTGATGATGCGCTTATTGTCTGAGAAACAATTGTGATTATTACTAATATTATTGTTGTTATTACTATTGTGCATTAATTTTACAAAAAGTATCAGAAATCCCAGTAATAATGCAGTTTCTTGTGCTTGTAATTGACTGCTGAATGTAAAAAGAAAAAGCACTTTTTGAACATACAAAAGCCAGGACATTTCCCTTCAGTTTCTTCTGGAACAAGGACATTCCTATTTTACAGATGTTAAATTAAAGATGTTTCAGCTTAAAAAATCGAGGACAAAGTTTTACCAGGGACAGACCACCAAAATCGGGGTCATCTGGTCACCCTGACCAAAGGCCTTTTCCAGACTGGAAACACTATGAATTTTCTCTAGTATGGATGTTCATAGGTACCCTAATGTAACTAGTTTGTCTAAAGGCCTTTCCACATACTGGACACTGATGGCTTTTCTCCAATATGGATGGTCATGTGTACTTTGAGTTTAGAAGCCTTACTAAAGCCCTTGCCACACTCTGAACACTAATGAGGCTTTTTTCCAGAATAAATTTGTCTATGGGCTTTGATATCCGAAGTGCTTTTCAAACTCTTCCTATATATGGCACACTGACATCACTAGTGATGGGGACGAGACCCCTTATGTCGAGACGGCGTCTTTGAGGAAGTAAGACCAAGTCGAGACCAAGACCATAAACACAAGTAATTTTTCATAAGCATGATTTAATATCACCCCAGTTAATAATCAAAATGTTTACAACTACAATCAGGTTAACAACTACAGCACAATTATATACATTTATTTGTAATGATGGACAACTGGATATTTTGTTAACATGAACATAAAAAAACATGTTGGTCTTGAGGACTTGACCTGAAATTATGAGTCCTTCTCCCCCCACGGTGGACCAAGATCGAGTCTTTGAAGAGTCAAGTCCGTGGTCTCAAGTAGTAACTACTACTCAAGTCGTAACTAATTTTCACCAATATGGATCCTCTGGTGTCTCTTGAGATATGAGATATATGGGAAACCCTTTCCGCACTGAGAACAACGATATGGCTTTTCTTCAGTATGGTTCCTCTGGTGTGTTTTGAGATTACATATTTGGCTAAAACCCTTTCCACATACCGAGCACTGATACGGCTTTTCCCCAGTATGGATTCTCATGTGTATTTTAAGTTTAGAAGCCTTACTAAAGCCCTTGCCACACTCTGGACACCAATGAAGATTTTCTCCAGAATGAATTCGTCTATGAGTGTTGAGTTCTGAACTAGTCCTGAAACTCTTCTCACATGTAGCACACTGATATGGCTTTTCTTCTGAATGGATCCTCTGGTGTATTTTGAGACTACATATGTGTCTAAAAGCCTTTCCACAAAGAACACACTGATATGGCCTACCCCCTGTATGGATCCTCATGTGTACTTTGAGATTAGAAGCCTTACTAAAGCCCTTGCCACACTCTAAACACTGATGAGGCTTTTCTCCAGAAAGACTTTGTCTATGGGCGTTGAGCTCCAAACTACTCTTCCCACTTTCACCTGTGAACATCCCCTGATCAATCCCATCAGCAGAGGGTCCAGGAGATGTTTGGAAACACTGCAAGTCTTCATGGCTGTTGACCTCAGTGGTGTCTGATGGTTGCAGAGATTCCTGCTCCGAGGTCTTCCTGCACTGGGAGTGTTTGTGACAAGATCTCTCTTTGTCTCCTTTTCCCTCAGGGTTTCCAGTTTGGGGGATCATGTCGATGTCTCCTACACAACAAAATACAATGGTGAAACACAATCATCTTATTGCTATTCTATCAAGAAATCTATCAATGAAGTACTGAAAAGCACGTTGTTAGTGCAGACTTCTATAACAGATTGTGTGATAGGAGAATTAAGAGAGTGATGGTAACTGTGTCTGTTTGGAACTTGAATATGTAAACATGGACACAGATCCACGGGGTCAAGTAATGTCATGAGGTCAAGAAAACAAATGTAACTGGTGGCAGTTGGATCATGTCAGTGACTCCTACACATTCAAACAAAATGGTGAAACACCATCATCTCTATGCTATATCATTAGAGTGCCTCCTGAATAATAAAATCAAAAAATATGTTATGTGGAGAGTCGGGAGTTTAGATTGATGGCAAAAGTGTAAAAGGTAGGGTAGGAGATCCTGGAAAAACGGCTAGAGGAAGCAACACTTGAAAATGCACAATTTAAATATCCAAAAATCCAACTTTAGGCTTCACCCGAAGCCACGCCTCCAGAGTACAGGAACGAGCGAAGAGGGGGGAGGGACAAATGTCTGTTGCGTTTGATAGACATATCGCCATCCAATCACTTCTGATTGGAGATGGGTCTGTCAAAATGTTTGGATGGTGTTTTTTCAGTCCTATCCAATCCACAGGAGACTAATATTTTTCAATTTTGTATTAGAGCGTTTAAATAATTGGCTGCAGTCGAGGTGTGAAGGAGAACACATCTCCTACCCTACCTTTAAACATGAGTGTAACATACAGATACATGAGATCAAGAGCAGGAGAACACATCTCCTACCCTACCTTTAAACATGAGTGTAACATACAGATACATGAGATCAAGAGCAGAAGAACACATCTCCTACCCTACCTTTAAACATGAGTGTAACATACAGATACATGAGATCGAGAGCAGGAGAACACATCTCCTACCCTACCTTTAAACATGAGTGTAACATAGATACATGAGATCAAGAGCAAGAGAACACATCTCCTACCCTACCTTTAAACATGAGTGTAACATAGATACATGAGATCAAGAGCAGGAGAACACATCTCCTACCCTACCTTTAAACATGAGTGTAACATACAGATACATGAGATCAAGAGCAGGAGAACACATCTCCTACCCTACCTTTAAACATGAGTGTAACATACAGATACATGAGATCAAGAGCAGGAGAACACATCTCCTACCCTACCTTTAAACATGAGTGTAACATACAGATACATGAGATCAAGAGCAGGAGAACACATCTCCTACCCTACCTTTAAACATGAGTGTAACATACAGATACATGAGATCAAGAGCAGGAGAACACATCTCCTACCCTACCTTTAAACATGAGTGTAACATACAGATACATGAGATCAAGAGCAGGAGAACACATCTCCTACCCTACCTTTAAACATGAGTGTACACATAGATACATGAGATCAAGAGCAGGAGAAAACAAATGTAGCTGAGTAGAATGTAACTATTCCAATCATGTGTTGTTTGTTTGTTTTGTTTATTTGTTGTTTACTTTGTTCTGCTGTTTGCTCTTCTCTGTTTGCGTTTCGTTGTAAGTGACCTTAAGTTTGTGAAAAGTGCTGTATAAATGCAACCTATTACTACTGTTTTTAATACAACAAATATAGACAACGCTGAACAAATGTTCATGTGTCTTACTTCTGGTTGGGAAGTCGTTGCCATGGTTCTCTTTTGTTTTACCTTTAATGTGTTCCGTTTCCTCTTTGCAGGACAGAGTTGGTGATGACAGTTGGGGAGTCTCAGTTGTTAAGTCATGTTCCAGTCCAGGCTGATCCTCCAATTTCTGAACTGTCAAAAGACATTCTGGGAGGATATCATCAAGATCTTCTTCTTTGATTTCCTTCTTCACTGTTGCATGTGGTTCCATCAGCCCTATTCAGAGAAAAAAATATGCTTAGCCAAAACAAAAACCACTGTCAGACACCAGTTGTACTCTTGGTGACTTGGGTGCTTCCACCCTGATATAAGGGTTCTTCTGTCTGACTGAGTCCTGAGTTCAAGATTAACCAATTCATGTATTCCAAGAATTTGAAAATGCAAATGACTATTACATTTACATTTATGCGTTTAGCAGACACTTTTTATCCAAAGCGACTTACAATTTGTCAACTATCAATTGTTTAGGGCCAGTCTCCCCTAGAGCAACTTAGGATTAATTGCCTTGGGCACAGCGGGCAGCTGGGATTCGAACCCACAACTTTTCACGCTACTAAATTCATCATGAAAACTGACCTTCATCACATTGGCTTAGAAATATGTAATTGCTGAGGAAGCAAACATCCGGTCAAGTGTCAACACATTAGAGAAACCAAAACATATTGGTAAGATAAAATGGATGAGAGAGTCTATACAACATAGGTCTCATAAAGTGTGAGAATCCCTGCTACACAACAGGCACTGGAATGCAAAGGCAAATGATAGCAGGGGATTATGGGAATAAAATGTCATGCGTATAAATGAGCACTGCTCACAAGTCTGATAGCCACTGCTCAGGAGCTACAAAGACCACAATGGAGGGGTGGGTGAGGTGGGGTGGAGGTGTGAACTGAAAGGTAGTGGCAAGTGGGTTTAAGGTACTTCAAGAAGGTTACTTCAAGAAACTGTAGTTTTTGTTAATAATTTTTTGTTAATAATTATTTTGTTAATAATTAATTTTTTAAATAATATTCTTCTGTGTGTTTCTTTAGAATGCAGCTGATCTCCTTTCACTTTCAATAAAGTCCCATTGTGATAAGTGAATGACCTCTACTCACGGAATCACATGCAGATGTGAATCTGAAGCACAAAACCTGTTGCCATTGACAGCGGTCATTATACTTTCACTGTGGTCATTATACAGAAATAACTGACCTCTGAATGTTGAGAAGACCCATTCAAAGTGAGGGGATATGAATAACGCTGGAATTAGGGATGCCGATGGTGGCTGGGTGTATTTGGAGAGTGAATCAGGGATGCCGATGGTGGCTGGGTGTATTTGGAGAGTGAATCAGGGATGACAATGGTGGCTGGGTGTATTTGGCGAGTGAGGAAAGGTATCAGGACTGGATAAAACGTTTTGATGAGCCTGTTGGTTATTTAGGCGACACACACAACACTACAAGCACACTTGACCAGAAAATGATAAACTAAAAATAAAATAAATAAATGAGTCAATTTGTCCACTGACAACCTTTATTACAACCCACAACACCCAAAACAACCATATTAATGTTCTGCAAGCTCGTCCTCGGGACCGCGTGATCTATCTATCTAACTTAGAATATCAGTGTGTCTTTACTGATGTGGAGCTGATTTGAGGAGACTGACCTATATTCAGAGTATCAGCAGCAGGCTGGTGGCTGATAACTATGTTCTGCATTCTCTCCATGAGACTCACACACACACACACACACACACACACACACACACACACACACACACACACAGGCTGTTGGCTGATAACTATGTTCTGCATTCTCTCCATGAGACTCACTCACACACACACACACACACACACACACACACACACACACACACACACACACACACACACAGGCTGTTGGCTGATAACTATGCTCTGCATTCTCTCCATGAGACTCACATTACACACACACACACACACACACACACACACACACACACACACACACACACACACACAGGCTGTTGGCTGATAACTATGCTCTGCATTCTCTCCATGAGACTCACATTACACACACACACACACACACACTATGAGGTAGAGACTCAAGATTACACACATACATTGATGTTCTGCAAACTCGTCTTCAGGACCGCGTGATCTATAGTGACCGCGTGATCTATAGTGACCGCGTGATCTATCGTGCTGGGTGGCAAAAGGCAACAGAACTACATTATGGTGAAGTGTGCCTGTGGGATTAACAGAACTACATTATGGTGAAGTGTGCCTGTGGGATTAACAGAACTACATTATGGTGAAGTGTGCCTGTGGGATTAACAGAACTACATTATGGTGAAGTGTGTCTGTGGGATTTCATTGATTGCAGCAGTTTGAATCTGGTAGTAACAGGAAATCATTGGGGGTGTTGTTAAAGTAGATGGTCATGGTCAGAGGCCGAGTTATGCCTAAAAATGATTCAAAAACTGGTGAGAGCAAACGGATGTGTGACAATGATGGTTAAAATATGACTAAACTCAATAGAAGACTCACACACTCACCGCTCACCACTACACACACAAAGCACCATCATAACACAAACACACACACACACACAATAGAACTACATTATGGTGAAGTGAAAAACATTCTCCTGTGCCTTTGTAATTTCATTGGTTGTGGTGGTTTGAATCTGGTATTAACAGAGAATCACTGGCGATGTTTTCTTGGCAAAATAAGAGGGTCGTGGTCAGAAGATGAGTTATGTCTAAAAAACATAGATAATAACTGGCAATAATGGCAGTTGAGTCTATAGCGACCACGGTTGCTATGAGAGAAAATGAGTGTGGATTTGAAAATGATGGTTAAAATATGACTAAACTCTAAGGAAATGAATTGAAGAATAGTTCTATGCAACCTCAAGATGATAGTTTACTCCAAACTTTAAAACAACAGACTTGACAGGGCATAGCTGAGGCTAAATCTCACTGAAATCAGCCAACTGCTGGACACGTCCCATTGAAACTCATTCATTCAATTCCTGAGTTTGCCATCCACGGGCGTGGTGGGAACAATCATTGCGTCACACGCAGAACATCAATAGTATGATTTTCAAGGGCTTCAGAAAATGGTCCCAGAGAACCCAAAGGACCAAACGTTCAGTGTTTTTACTTACTAGTAGTTGCAGAGTCATCGCCAAGGTCCTCCTCTGTTTGCTCTCCAATGTCCTCTGGGGAAAATCCTTCTTCTTTGCAGGGCAGATTGGGTAATGACGGTTGGTGAGTCTCAGTCTTGAGCTTATATTCCAGTGCAGCCTCATCCTCCGATTTCTGAACAGACAAAAGATTCTCTTGGTGGAAATCATCAAAGTCTTCTTCTTTGATCTCCTTCGTCACTGTTGCGAGGGGTTCCATCAGCCCTGACATTTCAGAGAAATAATTATGCTGAGCCAAGTATTTTATTACTACTGCTACTATAATTATCATTATTAGTACTAGTAGTATACCATATACATTTTATGTTTCAGACCAATTACCTGAGGCGATTTGAATTTCTGATGTTTTGTGCTCATAATATATGTGGTGACATTTAAACCCAGTGTATTACCATTGATGATGCATGCATGTTTGAAAATTCAATTGTAAAGGCTTTGAGAACATGGGATGCAGCATAACAAGCATGTGATCTGAAGAACTGAAATTCAGGCCATACTAAGGATTGGAGTGAGGTAGGTGTGTGAGAGTCTTGATACAGTCGAGCTAGAAAGTATGTGAGCCCCTTTGAATTTTCAGTTTTTCTGCATTAATTGGACACTAAATGTGATCTGATCTTCCTGTAACTCACCAGTATGACTAACAAC
Organism: Tenualosa ilisha; assembly: GCA_015244755.2. NCBI lineage: Eukaryota > Metazoa > Chordata > Actinopteri > Clupeiformes > Clupeidae > Tenualosa > Tenualosa ilisha. The sequence goes on along the minus strand of PYXC01002516.1, from coordinate 33,667 downwards.
AATGTGCTGAAGATAATGCCACTAAAGGAATCATGTGATTCATTGTCACCTGATGAGGGGATGTGGTCTACAGATCACAGCGCCACCTTTAGTGGTCCAGAGATATAGCTCCTTGTCGCCATCAACAGTTTCATGAACTGAAGGAGCCTTTTGGATGAAAGGTGAAACATCTTTAGCTCCAAAAAAAGTTCAGCTGCCAACAACTTAGCATTTTCTCTAGAGATATAAGGGTTGTTCTGTCTGATCCATTAGAGTCCTGGGTTCAAGACTAACCAATCAGATGGAGGAATTGGAATGCAAAAGCCTATAGCAATGGATTATGGGAGGGAATTGCATGTGCATAAATGAGCACTGCTCACAAGTCTGATGGCCATTTCTCAACCTCCACAAAGGACCACAATGGAGGGCAAGTTAAGGTGGGGTGGAGGTGTGAACTGGGAGGTAATATTAGGTGGGGTAAGGTAGTGACTTGAAGAAACTTAACATTATAGCTTAATGGCATACCAAGCAAGCCTGTGATTTATTTTAAAACAATTCCACAAAGGAGCAATTTAGAGTTTAGGAAGGTGGGAAGGAAGTGTGAACTAAGAGGGTGAAGTTTTTAGAAAGGAAGCGCGCTCAACTCCAAAAAATGTTAATGCAGACTTCGGGTGCGTGAAAACGGGTTATTACATAGAATAGTAAAAGCCGCACTCTCGAATCTAAATCTTATGACTGTGATTTATTGGGAAGGATGTCAAGACAAACGTTTCCGCCTAAGCCATCTTCAGCGTCCTACCGAGGCAGTAGGCCGGGTGTTTTGTAAAGACAGTCATGACGTCACCTGATTGCCTCGTAGGCCATCTAAGAACACTGATCCTTTATGACCAAAATTGAATTGTTTTAAGTTCTTCCGATCTATACAACTGAAAGGATAATAGCACTAGGATAATAGCACCACTACTCATGTCCAGGGTGGAGCGGAACAACAGCAACGCTTTCAACCGAAAAGCATGTTTATGCCTACAGCGGCTTTACGCACTCTACAGGATGATAACTATATTGTCATCAAACCAACCTGCAGACAAGGGCGACGCCATTCAAGATAGCGAGTCATATCATCTGGAGATCAATGGACAATTAGGTGATGCGGAATTCTATACTGCATTGGCTACTGACCCTACCATCCGCTTCCGGAATACAGCGAACACTGAATACTGCCCTGACTATTGGTGACATTAGTAAGTATGAGTTTGACTTTTTATACCAAGAACATCCCATCTGACCAGTGTTTTACACGTTACTGAAGGTACACAAAAAACACTATCACGGGGCGCCCTATTGTTGCGGATGTCAATCTCTGACTGAGTCCATTTCCTAATTCGTGGACTCTTACATTAAATGTCTTGTTTGCATGTTGCCATCATACTTAAAGGACACTACAGACTTTTTGGATAAACTTCAGTCTGTGACTATATGTGATGTTGATTTGTTGTGCAGCGTTGATGTAATCAGCCTTTACACCAGTATCCCTCATGATTTGGGTTCAAGTGCTTTGGAATCTTATCTGGAGTCTAGAGATAACAATCATCCTGACTAAACTCCTGTGGGATATGGCCCAAATTATCCTAACAATGAATGCATTTATGTTTGAAGACACTTTCTACTACCAGATAAAAGTCACAGCCACAGGCTCTCCTTTTGCTCCAAACTATGCAAATCTATTTATGGGTGAATTCAAAAAAGATTTTGTGTACAACAATAATGAGTTCAGTCAGTACCTGAAATGTTGGTTTTGCTACATAGATGATGTATTTTTTGTTTTCAGTGGATTTGTTGCATGCATTCCATGGGTATCTTGACACTAGATTTGATTCGATCTAATTCTCCTTGGAGTTCAACATTGATAGTCTCCCCTTTGTGGACGTGAAAGTCAATAGAACCACTGGGGTGAAATTAGAGACATCGGTCAATCGCAAAGTCTCCCCTTTGTGGACGTGAAAGTCAATAGAACCACTGGGGTGAAATTAGAGACATCGGTCAATCGCAAAGTCTCCCCTTTGTGGACGTGAAAGTCAATAGAACCACTGGGGTGAAATTAGAGACATCGGTCAATCGCAAAGTCTCCCCTTTGTGGACGTGAAAGTCAATAGAACCACTGGGGTGAAATTAGTGACATCGGTCAATCGCAAAGCGACAGAAACAGCTTCTTGAGATGTAGTAGCTACCATCCACCTTCTAGGAACAAAAGTTTCGCCTCTGCAGAATATGCAGTACAGACGCAGAATATGCAGTACAGACGCAGAATTAGAAATCCAGGCCGCCACCAAAGGCTATGATGAGGACAATCTGAACACGTGTCTGGTGAAGGCGCATGATTCGCAATGTCCTTTTGGCTAAGAAGGTGCGCAACCAAGAACAACGACTAGCCCTAGTCAACACTTTCACCCTTTTCAAACAACATCAAACACATCGTTAAAAAACACATAATAGCTATAATCATAATAATTATTATTATAAATAAGCAATTAAAATTAATTAAAAATTAAATTTTAATTACTTATTTATTATGTTTTTTAACAATGTGTTTGATGTTATTTGGCAATTCTTGGAGGGGTAGAGAACAATTGACCCACAGTAGGGTCGCTTGACAAATTATAAATCATAAATAAGCCATAATTTGTCAAGCGACCCTACTGTGGGTCAATCGTTCTCTACCTCTCCAAGATTTGCCTACAAAAGATTAAATAATCTGAGAGATTCTTTGGTTAAGGCAGACCAGCAGATAATTAAAACAGAGAATAACGGAACACAAAAACAATATCAGACGGAAGTGTGAAACATCTCCAGTGGCGACACACTATAACAACTATAATAGTTGTGTATTTTAAGGTATGCACTTTATGTATGGTTTGGTTATTTTATGTTTGGTTGAGTTATGTTGACTGACAAGGTAATAAGCATGATATCAGTTTCATTCAGTTTAAGTTTCATGACCCATGTTTTCAAACTGCAAGTGCTTGTAATTGCATGATTAAGCAATAGAGGGCACTGGCAGATCCTTCATTCAGCCCATAATGAGCCATTGAAACATCAAAGCCCAGAGAGCCTTTATCCACTCTGTAATGAGCTATTTTATCATATTTAATCATCATCAAAGTGACCATGACGCTAGTAAATTAACCTAAAACCAGCATGGCATGTTGTTTGATGTCCCTTTAAACGTCTTTATTTGTGAATGCACAAAAATAAGACCTGCACAAACATGGGATGCTTTGCTTCAAATATCATGAATATAGACAAAATTTTGATACAGTACATATAAAAGAAGATTCGATCAGGCACATGTAGGAAAAACATAAACAGATCTTTATTGACAATGAGATCAGCATAAATCACATCAATCTGCTAGCTGCATCCACCTGGCAATCTAGAGCAGATAGCAATCTATGCATGGAGGCGATGCACACCTCTGACACAGATACGAGTGAAACACAGTAAAAACAGAATATCACCCCCACCCTACACACACACACACACACACACACACACATCTCCAAAAGACATAACCACTCAGAGACGCCCATAAACAGAGCAAAATAAAAATCATTCATGCCATCGGTCTACCAATATGTAATAGCTGATTGAGGTCTACAGGATCTCTTCTATCCATCCATAAGGGACAACACATAGAGGCAAGAAAAAACTTTTGTGAGGAAGATAAGGACTTAAAACTATAAAGCAGAAGGCTTCCATTATGACTTCAAGGCTACTGAAAGACAGTTAAGAGCATACCAGGCATACATACTTCCTGCACCTGCTACATTGACCTGTCTTCCCCAAAATAGATCTTTCTGGTGTGTCTTCAGATCACACTTGGGCCTAAAAAAAAGGCCAAAGACATTCCTAAAGAAGACATTCCTAAAGTTCTTCCCACATATAGTACACTCATATGGTTTTTCCCCAGTATGGGTTCTCTGATGTGTCTGCAGATTACTCTTGACTAAAGGCCTTCCCACATACTGAACACTGATGTGGTCTTTCCCCAGTATGGGTTCTCTGATGTGTCTGCAGATTACTCTTGACTAAAGGCCTTCCCACATACTGAACACTGATGTGGTCTTTCCCCAGTATGGGTTCTCTGATGTGTCTGCAGATTACTCTTGACTAAAGGCCTTCCCACATACTGAACACTGATGTGGTCTTTCCCCAGTATGGGTTCTCTGATGTGTCTGCAGATTACTCTTGACTAAAGGCCTTCCCACATACTGAACACTGATGTGGTCTTTCCCCAGTATGGGTTCTCTGATGTGTCTGCAGATTACTCTTGACTAAAGGCCTTCCCACATACTGAACATTGATGTGGTCTTTCCCCAGTATGGGTTCTCTGATGTGTCTGCAGATTACTCTTGACTAAAGGCCTTCCCACATACTGAACATTGATGTGGTCTTTCCCCATAATGTATGACTGCTAAGTTCGTATCTACTCTTGTAACTTTTCCCACATGTACACTCAAATGGTCTCTCCGCAGTATGGATGAGGTTGTGTCTGTTCAGATCACTCAGCTGTCTGAAGGTCTTTCCACACACCGAACACAGATGTGGCTTTTCTCCAGTGTGGATTCTCTAATGCATGAGTCCACCCCTTTTGGAAAAGGCCTTGCAACACACTAAACACTGATGTGGCTTTTCACTGGTATGACCTCTCTTGCGTGATGAGATGAGATGAGTTGCATCTGAACCACTTCCCACATGTAGTACAAAGTGCCTGAATGACTGCCGCCCCGTGGCACTAACATCCATTGTGATAAAGTGCTTTGAGCGACTGGTCCTGGCACACCTCAAGAAATGTCTGCCCCCCACACTTGATCCACACCAATTTGCTTGCTGAAGCAACAAGAGTACAGAGGATGCTACATCCACAGTGCTGCACTGCATACTCTCACACCTGGACAACAAGAACACATGTGCAAGGATGCGGTTTGTTGACTTCAGCTCAGCATTCAACACAGTCATCCCATCCAAGTTAATCACAAAACTTGAGATCTTGGAATCAATACCTCTCTCTGCAACTGGATCATGAACTTTCTAACCAAGAGACCGCAGCATGTAAGGTCAGGCCACAACAGCTCCGCCTCCATCACACTCAACACTTGTGCACCCCAGGGCTGTGTGCTGAGCCCGTTCCTCTACTGCCTCTTCTCGCATGACTGCAGGCCTACGTATGGATCCAACTCCATCATAAAGTTTGCAGATGACACCATGGTGACTGGATTGGAAGTGGAATCAAGAAGGCTCACCAGCGCCTCTTCTTTTTAAAAACACTGAAGAACCACCTATCTGCTGACATCCTGGGTTCTACTGCTCTGCGATAGAGAGCATCCTGACCAACTGTGTCACAGTCTGGTATTACTACTACTCTACTCTGTTGCTGACCGCAAGTCACTGCAGCGGGTGGTGAAAACCGCCCAACGCATCACAGGAACTCCATTCCCTGCTACTGAGAGCGTGCACAAGAAAAGATGTCTACGGCGAGCGTGCAGCATTCTCAGGGACTCCTCTCATCCAGCCAACAGACTCTTTCAACTCCTCCCCTCCAGAAGGCGCTTCAGGAGCCTTCAGACTAAAACCAGCAGGTTCACAACAGCTTCTGCCCCACACCTGTCACCCTACTGAACTCTGTCCCCTGCTGAACCATCCTATTCACGCTACACCATGGCATAATCTGTTCACAGCGGTTCTCTTCACCACTGTATATACATCCATGGCACTTTGCCTATTCACACCCCTATATTTGTCCATATTACATCTGTTTATCTGTACATCTATAAATTTGCCTACGCATAGTAGTACAGAATATTTGTATACTGAAATAATTAATCTACACATTGCTCTATTGTAAATACAATCAATATCAATATCAAAATCAATTGTACAATCAATACAAATTTATACCCATCTTTTACACTGCTACATCTGTAAATAATATTTACTCAAAACTTATTATTTATTCAAAATCTGCACATTACTATTCCCATAACAGACTGCTTACCCACATGGGTTTGCAAGTGTCATGTTGTTCCAAGATCTGCAAGCTTTAAAGAGATCTTAATTCCTTGAGCAAAATCAGTTTTTTTTCTGGTTCAGAACTGCGCCGGTGAGAAGGAGCTACAGCGGATCCCGTGGCAGAAGGCAACTGTGCTTCTCTGAACGGTATCTTTAGTAGTTGTACAAAATCCACCATACTTGCCAATGCCCTCACTCGGGCCATCAGCAAGACACATACAAAATTTGAGGTCAGTCGGGTGAGTAGTTTCGAAAATTTTGCATGGAATAGACACACACACACACACACACACACACACACACACACACACACACACACACACACACACACACACACACACACACAAACGGACGTTCCTTGCATTAATAAATGACACACTATTACTCCTTTAAACAAACAAATGGAGCCATGCTCAGAAACCCACAAGCTACAGGTTACAATTGTTATGTTTAGCAAATGTTGAGTTTTAACATGAACATGCTACCAGACTCTCCCCATGCTACATGCTACCAGACTCTACCCATGTTACATGCTACCAGACTCTCCCCATGCTACATGCTACCAGACTCTCCCCATGCTACATGCTACCAGACTCTACCCATGCTACATGCTACCAGACTTTCACATTCCCAAGACTGAGAGCATCTTCAGCAGTGCCATCACAGCGTAGTTTGGAAACTACAGTGCTGCAACAAAATGCCATGCAGTGGCTTGTGAGGATGGCTGAAGAGAGACACATCTGACATTACTTGACTTTATAAAGCTGGCTGCAGCCACCAGCAGTTGCCAATGAATTTTGGGTTGAAAGTGCTTTCGTATCCCATTGGTTATTATCGGTGCCTTCAACCCGAAATGCATTGATAAAGGCTTGATAAAGTAAGGTAATGTGGAATTCTCCTTAGATGACTGGGGCCTCTCTTCCCTTCCTCTCAGACATCTCCAACACCCACTGTCTGTGCAAAGCCACAATCTTTGTGAAGGAATCACACCTGTCCCATGCACTCTTCTCCATCAGAAAGAGTTGCCGCAGTATTACTGCCCGCACCTTCTCTCTCAAGCAGTCAGACTGCTGAACAACAAAACATGATGGGGTCATTCCACGTCAATTCATCAATTCAACCAGGGTCAGTGCACTTTGATCTCAAAAAATTGTAAAAAAAAAAAACACAATAAAAAACATATTTTTTTCTGATTTTTTTAGAGATCTAAGCGCACGGGCCCTGGCTGAATTGACGCGGAATGACCCTGATGCAACTATCTCTCACTGAACCTAAAGTCACTCCTCTTTTCTGCTAAATTCTATATATTCTACCCCCACCTTACTGTGTACATAACTTATATCAATCAGTGTCTACCTGTCTGTCTTTCTGTATCCTGTCCAACCACCACTACTTATGTTTAGGGCATGTTGAGTTTAACATGAACATGCTACCAGACTCTTTCATTCCCACGATGAATTTACCACGTCTGGAGACAATGAAGGGTTCTTATTTTATCCACTGTAGGTGCAGAAAGCATTGTACTGGGCACTGTAAATTTAAAAAGGCAACATTTCAAATGTTCTGGAGACTGTAGTGACTAGCCTGGTTCTCACACATACTTATCTGCATTGCATCTTAGTCTGGCCAATTTCATATCATCTCCACCATGAGGCAGGATTAACAAACATTGATCAAAATGCCTCTGCATGCATTGGATATGCCTACAAACAACCAGACCAATGATTGCAGAGAAAAGAGAGTGGGATGTATCACACTTTGGAGCAAAACACATGTTAAGCCCACCTCCATCATGTTGGGGTAAAAGCCAGTTTTTGATTGGTCCCCTGTCTCAGACAAACAGGAAGAAGTGGAGAGAGGCCTGACTGAGATGCATTGCAGATCAGTATGTGCAAGAACCAGGCAAACAAACAGAAAAGCTAACACAGAAAAGTGCATTTAGCTAGAGGAAGAAAGCCCAGAAAAACAAACACAGAAAAGCAAACACAGAAAAGCAAACACAGAAAAGCAAACACAGAAAAGCTAACAGAGAAAACAAACACAGAAAAGGGCATAAGCTATAGAAAGGGCCCAGGGGCTTCTGTATGGAAAAGGTCCGAAATTTTTTTTTTAAGTGTTGTTTTCTTGTACCCCCTTCAGTTTGCGTTTGATGCTATTTGTGTATGTGGTCTGTGTCCGTTCAGTTTGCGTTTGATGTCATTTCGTACTTGTGGATTTGTGGTCTGTGTGATTCTGTTGTTCTTAAACTTACTGACAGCAATCAGCAACCTCAAACAACAGGGATCTGGATTGATGTATTCGCGATATTCAGCAACTTACTTGTTGGTGAAGAGCCGTCGTCACCATCTTCCATGACATGAGATGTTGCTTCTTTGTCCACTGGTGAACAGGGGACTTTTATCCTGTGCCGGCCAGAGTTGAGTGTGTGTGTGTGGTTTGGAGAATCCTCAGACTGAGCATTTTACCTCTGCTTTGCAGAAGAAATTCAGTCAAACTTTACCCATCAAGCAAGGACAAAATACTAAGCACATGCAAAACCCAGGGTTCCCATTGTTAATTAAACACATCCAGGGATCATAGGCTTTCAGTAGTTTATGCTATTTAACCTGTGTTTGTACTCTTTGCTCATTCATGATTCACTCTCTTTAACATAACACCTGTTCAATAGACACTGTTAGGTGATGTTAGCCAAACCCACTTTCTGCAACCCAGCCTATGTGCTGTCAGGGGGAGGAGTTCAGTACAAATATGCACTGTCTCCCAGGTATCGGATTTATGTGTACAGAAATTGCATTTCTGAATGGGCAGGACCATGATGCATAGTGTCTTAAAAGATCGCATTTATCTCCTACTTGGACCAGAGGAAATGGAAGAGTGGTCCAGCAGGGTACAGGTAGTTGCTAAAAAGAATCTGTTGCTTTACCTCGTTCATATTACAATGCTATTAGCCTACACATCCACCGGGAAATGTGTAGGCGCTGCAACCACTGAGTTAAAAGTTGCCAACTTGGTCGTCTGTCAGAGGGGTAGTGCGTAGCTCCTCCCTCTCTAACCACCACTAGAGCAGCCCTACAACATCGTATGGAATGTTACGTGATTCGAAAGTAAAAAAAAGCCGTAAAAAGGGTATAAGTTACTATAAATTCCACTGATAGCAGTGTGAAATAAGGGGAAGTTCACTCGTGCCTAACTTTGTGAAATGGGAATGGAAATGGGAGTTAACTTCAGCAATGATTCTACTAACGTTATGCTGCATTACAGTAGAAATCTTAAACAGTGATTATATTAATGTTAGATTACAGTAGTCTACAGCAGCAGTTTTCATAGTGTTAACCGACCTTACAACCAGTGAGCGCCACAGAAAGTCAGCCGTCAGTCGGAATCAGCACATCTCCCATGTCTGACGACTTCTAAATTACAGCCGTCTTCGGTTTGTTCTGGGATTTTAACAGCATACAAGTATGGTTATCATGCCTAAATGATCAAAAGCCCTCCGTTCCCATCACAACCACCGTAGACATCCCTCGCGTTTTTTGTTGGTACTTGTGAAGCCAGAAACGGCAACGCTTTTCTTCTTCTTTGCTTTATTGGGCGTGGCAACCAGGTTAAGCATTACCGCCACCACCTGGACTGGAGTGCGAATCAGGAGCTTATTTTCCCCAAATGGAAGGAAGTGATTTGCGCATTACTCTGTTGAGTAATCCTGCAATCTTCAGATAGTTGTAAAGATAGTTAAAGCAGATCTCACTCGACTCTATCTTAGGTAATCTCTGTAGGCTGAATAGTACCGGTCTCCTATGCAACTGAGTGATTCAGGTGGTAGGTTATTTTCGGCACTACATCATAAACTGTGGTCTGTTCACTGTCACTGCATTCACAGGTTCCGTCAACATGCTTTTTAATCTTAACCAGTGATCCATTTAACACCCATGTCCCCCAAAAACGTAGAAGACATAAAAATAAAAAAATTGGCAAGATTATTTAGTCAATATAACATGAAATAGAATTGAAATGAAATAGATTAGTTTGTATGCAAAATGCAGCTTAGCCTACATAAAAAAAGAAACCTTTGCATTTATAGGTTTCACCCCTTTCTTTCTGTCTGAAAATGATATGCACAAGGGATGTATTGATCCTGCCTCTTAGATTGACCACAACAATGACAACAACAACCCTGTGCGCTAGACTACCATGCATATGAATACTACAAGTAGCTTTCAAAGAATTAAAAAGCTTCGCATTCCAAGTGATTTTGTTCTTGCTGCTGATTGGGTAATCTTGAAACCAAAATACTATTGGGTCAGACTTGAAGCAGCCATATTGAGGTTTTTCACCAACCTACATCATAATGCTCACTGGTAGGCAGCTAGTAGGCAGAAGTGCTAGCATAGTCAATAGCGTATGAATAGGAATTATGAGCTAACGTAAGCTTCATTGTCCCCTGTTAATCCATATAGACTCTCCGTGGTTGTATTTTTTAAATAAGGTGGATATTACCAGCCTATGTCAAGCTAGTGGTGTGCCTGTATCACACTATAGTGGGGAAAATTATTTGTTTGACAGCTAATGTTAGCGTTAGCTGCAAACATGATGCCTGGAAAAACTATGATGAATTAACCATATAACAACAGTTGTTAACCTTTCTTATAAATTAAAACATGGAACTTATAGACCCATACTCATTTTGTACATTACAGCACATGTTAGTGATAGTAATGTGTTAGTAATTTTCACATTTCATAATTTTCATGTTATTAAGGTTTATTAAGGTTTTAATAATGTTCACGTTATTAAGGTTTCATAATTTGCACATTATTAAGAAATTTAAATTCTTCTAATCAATAGATTGAAAAGTTGTTCTTAACAGAACGGAATGTAAGCATCAACTACACAAAACCCAGTGTGCTCCACTTGGACACATAAGATATAATAAACCCACTTTGCTCCACTTTAGAAGTTTATGGACACATATGGTATGATAAGAAGTTAACCACTGGATATTTTTTGTCATTTCAAAGCTGATGGCATCTACGTGTGAATCCCCCCGGTGTGTTTTCCAGACGAGTAAAGGCCATTCCACACTGTGCAGCGATAAGGCTTGTCTCCAGAATGGATTCTCTCATGGGTGATGACGTCAGAGCGTTTTCTGAAACTCTTCCCACATGTGGTACAGTGATGGGGCTTGTCTCCAGAATGGACCTGCTGGTGTCTCTTAAGGTTATTGTTAAGGCTAAAGGCCTTTCCACACTCCACAGTAAATGTAATTACGTAGCCTAATCAGTTGTTTTCAAAATAAATATCGCCGATATATAAGATGTCCATTGACTGGGTGGGTATTTGCGATGAGTATTATTGCTGTGCTGTTGGCAAAGAGCATTTGATGTGCTATAAAAGGCATGAAAAGGTAGGCTAGTACTTTTACTTAACAGTGTCAAGACTGTAGCTCAAGACTTTGGAACTTTTGATAGGAACTTATTTTTTTAGAGTGTAGAAGTGATCTTTAATGATATCTAAGAATGTTCCCTCAGAACTATTTCCCAAGTGGAGAACTTCTGGTGTCTGGTGTCTTTGGTGATGATTTTGCAATTTGAAATCAACCCGAATTGAGGGCAGACATCTCAGGATCAGATTCAAGCTTTTAGCAAAAAAAAAAATACTTTTTTAGGCAGTATGTAACATTAACAGTTTATTCTACTTTTTCATCATGTTCATAACAATTAGACAAAATGGAGCTTGTAGGAACATGTCTAGATCTTTTTTCATCTGTGTCTATGATTTGAATTCTTCATACATACAACATTTCAACAAGGAGAGAAGAAAAATATGTAAACGCATCACTAAGGGCTTTTAATTGCACAATATTTTATCTTTTCAAAACAGATATTGCTGCTGACCCAGACAACTACTCAAATATTTATCCTTTCATTGCCTGATAAATGAAAACACTGCTCACCCCATAAATCTTATCAAACATGTAGGAGCTTTTGGAATGCTAACTCGAATGACAAAGGATCATGGGAGGGACCTCAATGAGTATGAGAACTGTTCACACATCTGGTGGTCCTTAGGTGGGTTGTAGTTAGTAAATCATCCCATGAATCCCATTGAACGTGTTGTCTCAGGAGGCATTTTAACCTGATCCAATCAGTGGACAGAGGGAGGAGCTGTGAATGCAGAGCTAGAATGCTATCAGTCAAGGCAGGCTATCAGTCAAGGGCTGATCCAATCTTTTTAAATTTTCACTGCCGAATTTCCAGACCTCTGTATGAAACGAAATGTAGAATGAGGGGCTGGTTTTATTATCAGACTAGAATGCTTGGTGAGGTCTGATTAATTTTGGAATCTTATGCAGTCAGCGAGTGTACTGCTACGGCTCTCCTGAGTATGGATCATCTGATGTCTCTTGAGGACACGCATCTGCTTAAAGGCCTTTCCACATTGAGAGCACTGATGTGGCTTTTCCTCAGAGTGTGTCACCCTCTGGTGTGTCTTTAGATTTGAAACATGAGTAAAAGTCTTACCACACTCTGCACACTGATATGGCTTTTCACCGGTATGGACTCTCTTGTGAATGGTTAGAGAGGAATTATTTTTGAAACTTTTCCCACATATAGCACACTGATGTGGCTTTTGTCCAGTATGGATCCTCTGGTGTGTCTTAAGGGTATCCTTATGGCTAAAGGCCTTTCCACACTCAGAACACTTATATGACTTTTCTCCAGTATGGATTCTCTGGTGTATTTTAAGACAACTAAGAAGCACAAAAGACTTTTCACACTGAGAACACTGATGTGGTTTTTCTCCTGTGTGTTGTGGTTGTGGAGGCATTGAGAGCACCGGTGTTGTTTTCCAGTGGTGTGACACAGTTTCTGTGATTTCTGCTTCTTCCTGTATTTGGAGACATTGAGATATTCCTCCGTGTTTTGCTTTTCCTCTGCGATCCCACCTTTGTTTGCATGTATACTTTGGTCGTCTCCTAAAATATTATCTATTAACAATAGCCTCTAATTCTGGTAGTTTTGCAAACCAATACAAACTCTGTCTAATATTTGCATTTTGTAGAAAAATATTGACATGCAATTACTAGAGCAAAGCAATAGACAAATATACAGTCAGATAGATATAAAGCTCTTCACTAACATGCAGGTCTTCTAAACACAAAAAACACACTGCTATAGACGTTGTTTTTCACCATTGTCATACAACCTAGTCAGTACCTGTATGAGAAGCCTCTGAATTCTCTGAGCTCAGATTCTTCTTCCTCCTTCATTTCCATTGGTGAAGAGTCTTCCTCTTTGTAGATTAGTAGTAGTAGATGTACATGTTTCAGTCTTACAGACATGATCCAGACCTGCATAGTCCTCTTTGACCTTCGTAGACAGATACTCTTGCAGGAAATCATCAAATTCTTCCTCTTTTATCTTCTTAACTGAGAGCAGGTTGTGTGTCGATTCAGTAAATCTTGCCATTTCAGTCTGCAGTTCTTCACAAAACAAATTCAATAATTCACTCCACCTATCAGACTAAAATACTTTTTACAGCATCTGTGTCCTTCTGTAAAGTACGTGTTCAGTGACCTGACCTTTCAAACTACTGAATTCACTGAAAATCAGTATGACATGAAAAACAGTGAACATGAAAATCAGTATGACAAGGAGTGGGAAGGAGTGATGAGTGTTTTTTAACTGGCTAACTGACCACAAAAGAAGGATGGATGGGAGTGTGAACTAAATGGTGATTGGATATAAGAGGGTAAGTAAGGATGGAAGGAGGTGTGAGATTAATGATGATTGGACAACACAAGGTAGGAGGAGATGTGAACTTATTGGTTATTGGGTAATACAAAAAAAGTAGGGAGAAGGTAAATGAGATGGATACTGGTACTGGCACTGGACAGTTAGGAGCAGATGGGAGTGGACAGGAATTCACTAAGTCCAGTGGATCAGTGTTTTGCAGTCATCTGTCTTCTTGAACTACAGTGTGCTTAGGTGGATTCTTTCATAAAGCTGTATACAGTGGTCTTGCAATGGAGACAAACCCTAAGTAGGAAGTAACTTTATAGTGGAGTTGCAGCCTAATTAAAAAGTGACCTACATTTACATATATGCAGATGCTTTTATCCAAAGCGACTTACATTTGCCATCGATCATTTACATCAGGGTCAGTTTCCCCTCAAGCGACTTACCATTCATCCTACTGTTTTTTGTCAAATTCATAGCAGTTAGACAAAATGGAGCTGGTAGGACAACCTAGTTCTTTCTTTTTGTTTAACTGAATTCTAACTTGAGTTTAAATTGAATTTTAACTTGAATTCTTCTGACACCTTACACTTTAACAAGGAGAGAAGAAGCATGTAAATACAATATCTTGTCTTTTCAAAAACAGATAGAGCTGCTGACCCAGACAACTAACCCATCAAAATATATTTGTATTGTCTGATAAATGAAAAAGAATGCTTTTTTCCAGCTCACCCCCAAAATCCTATCAAATATCTGAATTTTTACCAGAAAGCTCCTTCTGTTTGAGCTTCTGGCAGAACAGCTGGAATGAATCGTGAATCAAGGATCATGGGAGGGAATCCCATGTGTATGAGAACTTATCACACGTCTGATAGACCTCAGGTGGGTAATATGGTCACATAGCTCAACCTGTAGGAACCACACAAAGGAGGGTAGGTGGAGGTGTGAACCTGAAGATGCTGAAGTAATTACCACTTAATACTGGTCACACGTGAGATGGTCCTCATTTAGCTTAACTCCAACAAACTGTGAACTCCACAAAGGAGGTTAGGTGGGGATGTGGTCCTCATGATGGTCCTCAGGTAGATATAGCACTGCAGAAATGCCACAAAGGTGTGTGTGTGTGTGTGTTACAGGGGCTGGAGGTGTGAATTGCTGGAATTTTCTGTGAAACTGAAGAAAGTCTCCTTGATGGTCTGGAGATTAGCATCATATTGTGTAAATGCACACCACCATTATTTAGCCAAATGAGTCATGTTGTGATGTAATATCAAAGGCTGCATCTTAAACACAAAAGTAAACAATCAGAGCAAGTCTTTAACAATAACTCTATGTATTATCATATCCACACGGATGACACTAAAATTTACTTTGCTCTGTCACCTATTGATTATGCACCCCTTGAAGCTCTGTACCTTTGTCTTGACCAAATTGAAGTAGTACGAGACAAGCCTGTGCTGTTTTACCTCTGGAGTTACCCACAGGTGGCGATTTAGAAAAGCAACATTGTACATCTCACCAATACATATGGATTTGAATAGGGACCAGCCATAATCATTTTGTAAGAGTTATGTTGAGTAACAAGATAATAAACTTGATTCAGTTTCGTTCAGTTTTGTTTTAACCAACCCTAGCAGTGGCCTTTATTCATCCTGTAATGAGCTATTTGACCATCCAAGTGACCATGAAGCTGGTAAATGAACCTAAAAACAGCATTAAATGTTGCCTGGTCTTCATTCATCAACTGGATGTCACAAAACTTTCTTTTTGATGACAAAGAGCAAAGGCATACTTTGAAGTCACATTAAGTCACATGAAATCAGTCATAAATCAGCATTATTTCACTTAAGGAATCTAGAAAAACCTGATGTCTTTTTTTCAAGCAGAGTAGATTATTGTAATGTGTTTTTTCCCAAAACCATGCACAAGGTATGATAAAATATCAAAAAGTGGCATTTTTTGTCATTTTGATCTAAATCTTCTCATATCAGAACTAGTTTCTCTGGTAATCTAATGCTTGGTGAGGTCTGATGTATTCTGGAAACTTCTCTCGCATGTGTGTACTAGTAACCTAGTGCCTGCTGAGATGGAGTCTACACATGAAACTCTTGCTACATGTGGTGCACTGTGTAAATCCTACCTCTGTGTTTCCTCTTTCCTCTAGTGTGGATCCTCTGGTGTTTCATAAGGTCACTTTTGTGATTATAGGCCTTTCCACACTCAGAACACTGATATGTTTTTTTCCCCTGTGTGGATCCTCTGGTGTGTCTTGAGATAATCCATCTTTCTGAAGGCCTTTCCACACTCAGAACAGTGGTATAGGTTTGGATTGGATTGGATTGGATTCTCTGGTGTGTCTTAAGCATATCCTTTCGATTAAAGGCCATTCCACACTTAGAACACTGGTATGGTTTTTCTCTAGTATGGACCGTTTGATGTCTTTTAAGAATATGTTTATAGCTAAAGACCATTCCACACTCAAAACACTGATATGTTCTTTCTCCAGTATGGATTCTCTCATGAACGGTGAGTTCTGAGCGAGCTATGAAAGTTTTCACACATGTGGTGCAATGATGGGGCTTTTCTCCAGTATGGACCGTTTGATGTCTCTTAAGAATATGTTGATGGCTAAAGGCCATTCTGCAAATCAAAACACTGCACATCTTGCTGGCAGTTTAATAAGCGCTACAAATTATTTATTTCTGATCCATTGTGTCGAAATAATGGCAAGGCGAAGAACTCTGTGATGTGTGGAGCGGAGTTGCCCCCGTTCAGTCATTATTTCCTCAAAGGACGTTATCCCTTATCCCTTGTTTGTATTTAGGATATAATCTTATCCATAACTTTTTTTATATTTAGCAATCAAGTGCATGAACCATGGAAAATAACCTATTATAGCTACCGTTAAGGGGGAAAAGTACAGCGTGAAATACTTTACTACGGTTGTTGATTTCTCGGATCTACTTCAGAGATAGCCAATTATACAAAGTTAATTCCAACCTCATCAGCCAATCAGAACAGAGAGTCCCATTGTTAATGGATATAACAATCTTTCAATGTCAATACATCAGTTGTTAATTTTCCAAAATATCCCAAACCATCCTGCTGTATATTCTGCTAAGGCCACACCAATTTTGTTCCTAAATGTTAAATTTTATATATATATATATATATATATATATATATATATATATATATATATTATATATGGTTAAGCCAAGGTTGAGAGAGGAGGCTTTCATAAAAGAGAACCAAAGCAAATTTAAACAAACAAAAGCAAACAATTTAACTTATTATCTTCTGTATGAAGAATAAGGAATTCTGTTTAGTATCATCATGGTTAAATAAATAAAATGAAAATAAAACTGTCTGAAACAGCAGTCTTCATTCTTAGTGCTCTATGAAACAGTGGTGACTTCTGACTTCTGTAGAAGCCCATTGCCAAGCCTAGTGTACATTATTATAGGTTTATTTACATGCAATTCAGTTGTTCTACTTAACCCTCCTCATAAAATCTGCTAGTAACATACTGAAAATAATGCAAGTAGCCTGATAATGTAAAATAACAAATATTGCTGTGCATGCTGGGAACTAAATACAGCTGTGCATGCTGGGAACTAAATACAGCTGTGCATGCTGGGAACTAAATACAGCTGACAATTTCTGCATTACTGCCACTGTGGGTCTTATAATAAACAGGCTGTGTATGGATGGACTACAGCCACTGTAGGTCTTATAACAGGCAAGCTATGTATGGATGGACTACAGCCACTGTAGGTCTTATAACAGGCAGGCTGTGTATGGATGGACTACAGCCACTGTGGGTCTTATAACAGGCAGGCTGTGTATGGATGGACTACAGCCACTGTAGGTCTTATAACAGGCAAGCTATGTATGGATGGACTACAGCCACTGTGGGTATTATAACAGGCAGGCTGTGTATGGATGGACTACAGCCACTGTGGGTCTTATAATAAACAGGCTGTGTATGGATGGACTACAGCCACTGTAGGTCTTATAACAGGCAGGCTATGTATGGATGGACTACTGCCACTGTAGGTCTTATAACAGGCAGGCTGTGTATGGATGGACTACAGCCACTGTAGGTCTTATAACAGGCAGGCTGTGTATGGATGGACTACTGCCACTGTGGGTCTTATAACAGGCAGGCTGTGTATGGATGGACTACTGCCACTGTGGGTCTTATAACAGGCAGGCTGTGTATGGATGGACTATAGCCACTGTGGGTCTTATAATAAACAGGCTGTGTATGGATGCTGTAGGTCTTATAACAGGCAGGCTACAGATGGTTGCTGGAGAACTGTTGGAAAATTTACAATTTGCAGGGTTGCTAAATTTAAAAATCTGAGAACCAATCAATACAATGAATGCATCCTTACAGGGTTGTTTATACAACTGGTCTAGCTTAATGGCAGCAGTGCCCACTCCCTGTCTATCACTAATCTGCATGAAACTGGAACCCCATATGTGGAAAATCTGTATAAAGTCACATTATTTTAACTTACCTGGTCTTTAATTCTGAAAGGCTGGGCATGATCAAGGCCAGAGCCAGCTGTAAACATATGACAGTGGTCTGCTTCTGAATTTAGTATTTATAGAATTTAGAATTTAGAATTGTTTTTAGAATTTTTATCTTTAGAATTTGAAGAATTAATGAATGAAGAATGAAGATGCAATAAGCAGCAATAATGAATACGAGGGGGATAAATGTCAGCTCCACCAGAATCAAAATAATTAAGAAGAAGCATAACCAGAAGAAGGGAAACCCCTCGCCAGGCTAGCGCCACCTAGTGCTTCTGCTCAATATCACATTTTGCTACAGCTCAGTCAGGGATCGCTCCATCAGCTTAGGTTTCCTTCAGCATTTTTTTAGCTGGCTAACTAGCGAACAGAGGGCTCAATGTTTTTAAAGAAGGAAACTTACGCCAATTCAGGGATTACAGATGCTTTACACAGAGTGAAACAATGTGAAAGCGTTTGGTGTCCCAGACCAGAAAGTCCCCACCATCCATCCATACGAATCACACTCTGCCTATAGTAGCCATTGTGCTACATCTAATAACTCAAGAATGAATACTACTTGACCAAACGGCAACACCGTTGTTGACTTTACTTTCTTTTCAAGTATGTTTCTTGCAGAACACTGACCTAATAGAGGAGATCCTACAACATGGCAAATCAGTTTCAGAAGCTTGTGGCTGACAGTAGGAATGTGACTGAGGCCGTCATGGATGTGTTTGAGCAAGGGGCAGAGGTGGTGGCCAGCATTGCAGGAGACGTGTTCCCTGTCTTTGCGATAGCTGCACCCATCGTTAAGATGGCCATGGACAATGTGGAGAGCAAGGAAGCGAAGTACATGACGGAGCAGTTCCAGAAAGTGCAGGAGAGGCTGGAGGTGGCTTCTGAGGAGGTCAAGCGCATCAACGCGGCAATCAAAAAGAGCATTGCAGACACAGCATATTTCTCTGTACAGGAGAATCTGACCAACCCAATTTTCTCAAATACATGAACATCCTCAAAGCTAAACCCGATTACCGAGGTCAACAAAGATGAGTTCTTGGACCACTTCAACAAGACCAAAGGGGAGAACAACCTGATCACCCTTCAGTGCCGTCACAGGAGAAACTTCTCTGGAGAATCTGTGCTAAACGTCACACTAAACTATGAGCAATAGAACCATCGTACTGCAGACTTTTGTGCTAGACTTAGGGAACTGCTCTGTATAGGCCCATATTGCTTTGATTGGATACAATGCACTCAAATGGGGGGACAATGCAGAGGACTCGCTCAATGAACGGGGGGAGAAGATGAGGATTGTTCAGAGTAACTATCTTCATCTTCAAAACCATCGAAGACCGCATTAAAAGCTCCCCGGAACTGGCAGAGAAGGATGTCGAAAGAGTGCTGCGTGACAGCTGCGATAAATCCAACAAAGAGCTGGCCGACACCATCATGGACACGCTGAAGAAGAAGCACGACTGGGTGCACTGGTCAGTGAGGGGGTTCTCCTCCTCCTCTCCTCCTCCTCTCCTCGGCATACTCCCAAACAAGAAGGAGGTCCAATGCTTCATGGGCCACAGCTGGCTTAACATACCCTCTGGAAAGGACAAGCTGAACGTGATGGTCTCCTACAGCGCCTCCCCACAAGGACCACATACAGCAACTGATCGCTAGTCAGAAGCCCAACATGAGGTGAGGTGAGGTGGTCTCCTACAGCGCCTCTCCACAAGGACCACATACAGCAACTGATCGCTAGTCAGAAGCCCAACATGAGGTGAGGTGAGGTGGTCTCCTACAGCGCCTCTCCACAAGGACCACATACAGCAACTGATCGCTAGTCAGAAGCCCAACATGAGGTGAGGTGAGGTGGTCTCCTACAGCGCCTCTCCACAAGGACCACATACAGCAACTGATCGCTAGTCAGAAGCCCAACATGAGGTGAGGTGAGGTGGCAAAGTTGTTGTTTGAGAGGCTGCCTGCCTGCATGGTCCAAACTATAAACACAGGCGACATGGTCTGTTCCTATAGCTTCAATGAGGAGTCGCACTACTGGGAGAAGTTAAATAAGTTGTATGTTTGTGTTCATTCTGATGATAATTAAATTATATAATATATTATTTATATATTTATATTTACATTGACACTTCACACTAGTTGTCAAGTCGGTGAAGCCAATAAAATGCTTTGGTATTTGTGTGACACAAATGATTATGGGAAATGGTATTTCCATTTCCTTCTCTTGCCTGCTCCTTCCAAATTGCTTAAATAACTCAGGAGTGGGAACTTGGAAGTGGAAGAGAACCTCTGGCACATTTGTTCTTACTGCCTAATACTTTTCAACAATTTTATAGGGGGACACAGTCATTTCATAAAGATGCTTCACCTAATTTCATCGGAAGTGGTTTGTATGTGAGATGTAATGTTCCAAAAACCCATGGATGACTGATTGCCCTGTCCCCTGATTAGATTTTTTGTCCTACACAGACACCAGTGATTTATCACCACTTTGTCGAGGTAATGTGTGTGTGTGAGTTTTCTGTAGTTTGTCCAACAATTTTAAATGTACTCATACCTACTCATTATCTGATATACATTATTTTGGAATAAGGCCCTGCTGTAACTATATATAGCACTTTGGTGAATCCTTACCTTCTTCAAGAAATTAAGAAAAAAATGATTAGTTGACGTGTTAATTCAGTTGAATTACCCATTAGAGCTCGTTTGATTGCTGCATAGATTTAGCAACGCAGCTTGAAAATCCCGATTATAATAATAATAACCCAGTTTCCCCTGCAGCCATCATGTGAAATAACCCAGTTTCCCCTGTGATTATGCGACAGAACAGCTGCTTTGTCATGCTATATTGGGCCCAAATCTTCAAGTGAAGCGCACGCAGTCCTGACGTGGGACATCGGATAGCGTCAGGGCTGTCTTGCATGTGCCAAATTTGAGCGATTTGGGAAGCACAAACGATATCGAAAGACGTCTGCCGTCTGGTTTTCGGCCGATTTCACATGTTGAATCAGAAGGGAGAGCCATCAGTAATGGGGATCACTCTAATTGGCTGCTTGAGAGTTTTAACGAATTATTCACCCGGGGCGACTTCAGATGATGAACCGTCTTGCTATGGTTTGCAACAGTGTATTAATTAAACGAGGGTTTAACATTAGCGTAGTAGCGCAACACTTTGCAAAAGGCTTCTCAGGTAGTTTTCTTTCATTTGGTTGGTGTGTCAGAAAAGTCACCCTATCAGCACTGATGTGAATGAAAAACGCTGCATAAATAAAGCCAGCGGGCACATTATCCACCTTCAGTTAAATGATAAGGGTGAAGGGTTTAGCACAGGCTGACTAGGGGGCAGAGTGTTGGAGGCATCACTATTAACAACACCCCCGTCCTCATCAGCCTGGCCTCCACTTACAGGCTTTTTTCCAAATGTGAAATGGGTGGAGTTAGGGGTTTAACTCCAAACCGAAATAAAGTTCACTCTTTTTAGAGGTACCAAATGTTCTTTCAACAGAGTAAATTTTACTCAGGCAAATTTCCTGTGTTATCCTGTGTTAAGGATCTGATTCTGCTACACTGATTCACACTGTCATAATATCAGACACACACAGTACCAGTGACATTGCTACTAGAATAAATGTTAACTACAGCTGACACACACACACACGGGTGTAAATTTAGTAGGAAAATGATCACTTTAGCTTCGATCAGTACTGAAATCACGGTTATTTAACATGATAACTCGTTAACTGTAAAAATATTAATTCATTTAAGTATTGCAAAGCCTACTACACAAATTGAGACGTTTTCTTAGTGAGTTCTTCCTCCAGTCCAATAGGTGGCAGTAACTCTAAACGTCGTTGGAATTGAGTACAGCAAACCTCAGAGAAGAAGACGCCAATTTCGACTTGTCCAACGTCAGGTAGAGTATGAATGGGAATCGTCGAGGCGTATCAAGGGAAAAATAATGTTATAAAGTTGTAAAATATCACTTGGTTGAGATTGAAGACGATGTGCTGTTACAGGACACAAGAGCTGCCTTCTTAATAGAAGGTGAACATTTGTTAAAACTGGATGCTTTGCTGATTACCTCCAACACAGTTTACAGCTCTGTTCAGCGTAAACGTACGTTAACGTTAGTGCACAAAGCTTTTATTTACGCACTGTTTTGTGAACGCAGTAGTGGTAGTATAGTCAAGAATTAGAGAACCACTGACGTTATAAGTTTTCATAACTTAAGTGACCTCATCGATGTTGGTACGCTGAATGTGTAGCATCAAGAATTGAGCGTTTCACGAGTTGCTGACTCTGGTTAATTAGAAGATGTGCAACTGTTATGTTTTTGTTCTCTTCCTTCAGCAATTCACACAGATAAAAACATGAAGTACAACAGCAGGTGATGCACTTAAAGTGATCTCAGGAGAGAGTCGTCCCTGCGGAATCATTCAGATTTAGGAAGCTGTATTTCTTAGACTTGGCTCTTTTTGCTGTGATCTTGGCAACAAAAATGTCAATTCTTTGTGTTCTAGGGTGGTGATCCTCATCATCATGCGTAACCCATCTGTGGTGGGAAAAGATAGACAGACTCTTGATAAGAGATGGTCTGGGTTGGGGTTTTGGGTGTGCCGTTGAAGCGGATTGGACCTCCCACGTTTGCCCTGTCCAAGCTGGCAGCAGTTCTGTGGCTGTGCCTGATGTTCCACGATGGAGGTCGTTGTGAAGGTGGAGGATGCCGACCCCTCTTTCCTTTCGCTCAACTGTGATGTTAAGCAGGCTGGTGATGGAGTCTTGCTGAAAGAGGAGAACGCTGCTGACGATGCTGATGCCACACTTCCTGGTTACAGTGACGCGTCTCAACAGGTTGCTATGGCGAGGATGGTGGGAGGTGCCAAGGGTTGTTCTCAGCCAGGTAGGCCATTTGACATTACCGGTACTCTCCACTATATGGTACATTTGATTAAGCTCTTGTGTGTGTGTGTGTGTGTGTGTGTGTGTGTGGAGGGGGGGCGGCATCCAACAAAGCAACAGTTTGACATTATTCTCCCCCATATGAAAAAAAAGTTGTCAAATGTAGTATTTTGTTTGCACGCCATTTTATGTGTGTCCAAGCAAATGCATTATCTATATTAAATATTATTGTAGTATACCACAGTTTTGTTTCATTTAAATAATACGTCTCCACTTGATTGGATCTGGGGATTATGTCATGTAGCAAGCTTAATCATTTGAAGACAAGAAAGCCTCTCTAAAGTTTCCTTGCACTGCTGAATCAATGCTGAATGTTTTTTTTGTTTGTACATATGTTGTTCTGAATGCAATATTCAAAGAGTTGTAGACCATAAAGCCTGGCATTTCTCCTCTGAACTTCAAATGTCTGTTTAGTTTTGATTGTGTTTTAAATGTCTGTTTAGTTTTGATTGTGTTTTTGTTCCACTGCCCACTGCAGAGTCTGGTCACCACGCAGAACCAGAGGAGACTGGGGATTGGTCACCATCACACCACAGGATGGTATGTTCTGTGTGTGTGCGTGTGTGTGAGACACAGGGGATTGGTCACCATCACACCACAGGATGGTATGTTCTGTGTGTGTGTGTGTGTGTGTGTGTGTGTGTGTGTGTGTGTGTGTGTGTGTGTGTGTGTGAGTGTGAGTGTGTGTGTGAGACACAGGGGATTGGTCACTCTCACACCACAGGATGGTATGTTCTCTCTCTCTGTGTGAGAGAGAGAGAGACACTGGGGGTTGGACACCCGCACCACTGTGTGTGGCTGACCAGGTTTGACACTAGAATAGAGATAAATATTCTGTGTCTATTAAGTAATATTTCTGCATTTGCATCTCAGTGTAGGGAACCAGGTGTTCCGAGGAACAACTACGGAGCAAGCGAAAGACTACTTCCTGTTTTATGGGACCCACGTGATGCTGGCAGCTACAGCGGACAGCAGAGGAAGCCAGATCTCATGGACAAGCTGCGTGAGAGAGAGAGGTCCAGGTGGGGGTGGGAATCGAGTAGAATCGAAAATTGAAATTCACTGGTATCATGTCCCTCTGATATTATCAGTTCCTCTTATCAATACCGACATGTTTTTCCAAACATTGTCAGTGGGTCTTTTAAATACAACATTGAAATGGATAACACTGTTCTATGTGGTTTGCCTCATTCTAATAACCTGCTGTTGTAGCTTGAATGTTATCCTCTTTTGTAAGTCGCTTTGGATAAAAGCGTCTGCTAAATGTAAATGTAAATGTAAATGTTGTCACCTTAGTGGTATAGGCTGTAGTATTGGCCTGTGTGCTGATACTGAAACCTGTGTAGAATACTTTCTAAACAGTAAGGAATTGATAAGAGAATTGATAAAGAATTGGACCGATAAGCAGAATCAAAAATAACACTGACAATGATAAAATTCGATCTATTTTTTTACTCCTAGGTCTAGGCACTCTAAGGTGCAATTGTCCAACACAGCTATTGTCTCTGAGGAGGAACCGCAACATCAGCAACGGCGCCTGACAACATTGCTCGGCAACAAGAATGCGGCCAAGCACTCGCGTCTGATTGAGTTCGGCTGGATGCACAACGGGCGGCAGGTGCGCAGCCGCGGCGGTGGTGGAACGCGGCGTCTGGTGGTGCCGAAAAACGCGGCGTACGACGACCTCTTCCGTCTGGGCAAGGAGCTGTTCTTCCCCGAAGGGCTCTCCAGGAAGGGCTCCGAGGGGAACTTCCTGTTCCACATCCGGGACTACAGCGGCACGGAGATGCCTCGTGACGCCACCGTTGGGGCTCTATACGAGCCACTCAAGCACGGCATGCTCCGACTCTACCTCTGCTCCCTCGACCGCACCCAAGGCGAAGGCGAACTGGAACTCGAGATGAGGCCGGACTCTGGGTCAGAGTCGTGCGGTTCGGAGAACGTGTCAAATCCAACCAGGTTGCAGCAGCAGGGGCGGCCTCAGTCAACGTCGACTTCAACATCGCCGCTATCGGACATTAACAGCTCTAACGATTTTGCCCGTGACATTCATGGTTACCCGGACGAATCGTACCACTTTGCTGTGGAGGCTGCGTCATCATCTCTTGCGCCATCTTTGAAAACCAGACACCACCATGCACCCTCAGAGTCCAACTCCAACGGCGGCTGTGCTCACAAGCTTTTTGGGGAAGAGTCATTGCACCTCCATGTGATGGAGGCACCGCCTCAGCCAAAGAGGGCTCGGGAGGAGATGTGCCAAAACTCGACGCTCCGACTGCGACGAATAAACATCGTCCACGACATGATCAAGCACTTCAAAGATCCAGGCATTGTGGATGCCACTCTGTCTGTGACTTTCTTAGGTGAATCTGGCATTGACACGTCATGCCTGGCCTCCACGTCCCAGAGCTTTACAGACCAACCTGGCATTGACGAGTCACGCCTGACCTCCACGCCCCAGACAGTCACTGATAGGTCAGATGATGTCACCTCTGCTCGCGAGGCTTATTACAGTTTTTGGGCGTCACTCTTGCAGACGAACACAGCGGCATCGGCGGCGAGCAGCGAATGGGAGCGTGTCCCGAGCCTGCGTCCTGACCGGAGGAAGATGGAGTGGGAGGCGGTGGGAAGGATCCTGCTAAAGGGATACCAAGACCTGCTCTTCTTCCCCACCAGCCTGGCTCTGCCCTTCACCGTCTGCCTGGTCCACGGGGAGGAGGCTCTCACACCAGACATGCTCACCAAGCCTTTCCTCAGGTGCGTTAAGGAGCAACGACAACTTGTTAAATAGTTGTAACTTCTTTCTCACCAAGCCTTTCCTCAGGTGCTGAAAAAAACATCTGCTGAATGAAAATTGAAAAAAAAAAAAAAAATGTTTATTATAGTAGGTTTAATATAGTATGCTTGAAGGAGAAATCCAGTGAGAATCAATCCATAGCCCTGTTGTTTTAGGTCACCAAGTGCTTTCAGTAGGAAAAAGAACAAGAAAATTTGATACAAAACAGACTGACTAGTGAACTGACAACGAACATTAAGTCAAGGGGGCACAGTAACTTACTTTCCATTTCATTTCGCTATGCCCCGTTCAGTAAACATTACTTATTGGTTCGTTATTCGTTCGTCTGTGTTGCATACAATTTTCTGGTTCTTTTTCCTACAGACAGCTTTTGGTGATCTTTGACAACAGAACTATTGACTGATTCACATCGGATTTCTCCTTTAATGTTGTCTTCTAGACTTGCATTGTGACACATCTTTATTTTCTCTGTGAATTCCATTGTCCATTATTCACTAATCAGAACACTGAGTGGTGCACATGTGCGCAGTGTGCGCTTACTTTTATATACTGCATTTATATAGCGCTTTTCTACTCCTACGAATACTCAAAGACACTTTACAGTATATGCCTCACATTCACCCATTTACACACCAGTGGTGGAGGGCTGCCATGCAAGGTGCCAACCTGCCACCGCTATTTAGGGTTCAGTGTCTTTAAGGACATTTCGATGAGGTCAGGCAGAGTGGGGCTTGACCCTGCAACCCAAAAAATGAGTTTCACATTTACATTTAATTCTGTAGTTAAAGACTTATAACTGAACTGCATACTGAACTGAACTTATACCAAACAATGCTGACTGCAGTGATAGTTAGTTTGTGTAGTCTGAGGAGGATAGCATGCTAATGCATTAGCTTTGCCTATTACTCCCTATGTAGCGTTAGCATTGTTACCTGCTAACTGTAAGCCAGGCTACGATCGAAATTCCCATTCTTTGAACATCACAACTGAGGAAACAATACTGGGAGTAAATCTACCAAGTGTAGATTAAATAAGCAGGTGTTGAGGCACACAAATTCATTAAATCTATTTTATTGTCTTCTTTCAACTGTACAAATTTGTACAGTAACCAATCTGTACAGAAGGTGCCATGTCCACATGTCCCACAATTCTCTGTGATATGACGACACATTCCCAAACTCAATTGCATCACTAATTTGAACCCTGAGTCAATGGCATTGTTCATTGTTGCATTGCTAATCGGAACTCTGGAACTCTCAGTCAATAGCACTGTCCATTATTGCATCACTAAACAGCACCCTCAGTCAATAGCATTGTCCATTATTGCATCACTAATTGGAACTCTCAGTCCACACAGCGTTATTCATCATTGCATTACTATGTAGAACCCCCTGTGAATAATGCTCTGCGTTCTAATGCTACATCTGTATTCTGCCTCCTGCAAGGCTCATCGCCTCTCCGGACAGAGACATTCTCTGCGCTGCCCTGGAAGGGGGAACTTACGAAGTCGACGGCTTGCTGGACGTCCTTCACAGGATGTGTGTGGGCACCTTGCCAGATGGGGGCAGCGTCAAGGATGTAGTGGCACGCTTAGCGCACACCCGGTTTGTCCAGGAGCCAATGTACGCTCTGCTTCACATGACCAGCACTGCCCAGATGGGACTCAAGAGGCTTCTGCCCACCGTGGCTGCAGTGGCCGCACTTTACGACACGTGACCAACAACACACACACACACACACACACACACACACACACACACACACACACAGAGCTCAGTTCAGTTCTGAGATTTTTCAAAATGCTGGATTCTGTGGATTCCGCTGGATACATGTCAAGACAATTAACAACTGAAATGGATTAAAAAACTAAAGTTGCTAAAAATATCTAGATGCGTGTAAACTGGGCCTCAGGGCCTCATGACTGACTGCATTTCTAGATACGTGTAAACTGGGCCTCAGGGCCTCATGACTGACTTCATTTCCAGTAGCACACACATACGGTGCTGTCACGACGTTTGTGAATTTGAGTTCCTTCCTGCCAAAGGAGGTTCATCCAGGGAGTGATCTGAAGGGTCCAGTTACTGTTGCACACAACCTCTGGATGAGTAATCTGAAGGACTGTTGCACACAACCTCTGGATGAATAATCTGAAGGACTGTTGCACACAACCTCTGGATGAATAATCTGAAGGACTGTTGCACACAACCTCTGGATGAGTGATCTGAAGGGTCCACTTACTGTTGCACACAACCTCTGGATGAATAATCTGAAGGACTGTTGCACACAACCTCTGGATGAGTGATCTGAAGGGTCCACTTACTGTTGCACACAACCTCTGGATGAATAATCTGAAGGACTGTTGCACACAACCTCTGGATGAATAATCTGAAGGACTGTTGCACACAACCTCTGGATGAGTGATCTGAAGGGTCCACACAACCTCTGGATGAGTGATCTGAAGGGTCCACACAACCTCTGGATGAGTGATCTGAAGAGTCCACACAACCTCTGGAGGAGTGATCTGAAGGGTCCACACAACCTCTGGATGAGTGATCTGAAGGGTCCACACAACCTCTGGAGGAGTGATCTGAAGGGTCCACACAACCTCTGGATGAGTGATCTGAAGGGTCCACACAACCTCTGGATGAGTGATCTGAAGGGTCCACACAACCTCTGGATGCTGTCAACAAAAACATGAAATGTAAAAATTTCTTTTGTGCTATTAGCTTTAGCACACTGTTTGATCGCCGTTTATAACCAAATAAAGTGGACAACTAGGAGAATTGTAAGGCCATCTTTAAAATTGTTTGTTTCCCACAGCCAGTGTATTTCTAAGCAGTCATACGTGCATTCTCGTGTTGATATCTCTCTCTGATACACACACACACATACACATTTTCTCTCAGGTTAAAACCTGATCCCACCCATCTGAGTAAACCCTTTTGTCAGTACCATTCTTTCATTGCTCAAATGAACATCCCATAATAAAAATATTAAATATTCATGCACTGTTTTCTATCCACCATTTATTTGAATGGACTGCAAAGAACAGTAATGCAAACTTAAATCAAACCATGGATTCAATCTTCAAACTTAGTCTACAACAGCCATGCCAGACTGACATTGTTTCTTTAATCATTGTTTATGACTTTCATCTAATTGACATACAGTATCATGTACATACATTTTAGAACATGTCTCCTGACTTCAATACTTGCGCGCGCGCGCACACACACACACTCTAAATTGTGCTTTTTCTGTCCTGTACAAGCAAGTCCTGTGCATATTTCATTAGTTTTATCATTTATTTTTTACACAAGAAAAGACTGGTAAAGCCACTGGGTGACCCAAGGTTGCAAAAGTCATTGATGTGGGTCGGAGGGTGTGTGTGTGTGTGTGTGTGTGTGTTCTGTGTTAGCCAGAGAGTCAGCAATGAATGATTGTGTGTGCGTGTGTGTGTGTTTGTGTTGTGCCTTAGCCAGCGAAGTCAGCAATGAATGATGGAGGTTGCAAGTCTCAAAACAGACACACACACACACATCAGAGTTTGGGTTGTGAGAACCCAGCAGTCATGTGAACACAGGTGAAGTGAAGTCAGCAATGATTGTGTGTGTGTGTGTGTGTCATGTGAACACAGGTGAGGTGAAGTGATGGTCATCAGAAATGAATCATGTGGGTTGCACCATCCAACCCTGCTGAAGCTCAGTGGTTGTGCACTGGGCAGACAGGGGTTCGACCACTGATCTGGGTTGGAGAAGTCCATGCACGTGGGCACAATCAAGGTTGGTTATTGGGTGACTACAGTTGTCAAAGTCACCACTGGTGAATATTGGTGCATGCACATTTGATGACCCACGGGTTGCAAAAGTCATCAGTGTGGGTCAGAAGGTCATCAGGGTCAAACAGACTTGTTCTGCAGGTCAGCCTCAATCTCAGACAGTCGCTGACCAATGGCCACAGTCAGAGCTTTTACCTGTTCAACACACACATGGGAGGGGTGGTTAAGACCTAGAAGGTTTCTAAAATCACATGGGGGTGGAACTATGTGAGTGTGAGTGTGTGTGTGTGTGTGTGTGAATGTCATCACATTTACACAGGAGAGAGGCCGTACCACACACTGCATGGGCTGTGCTGTACACATCACTCAGAATCGACTGGGCATAGTGGGTGAGAACTCTGTGAGTACTTGACAGTAAAATCTCAACTGACAACACAGGAGATTGGCCACACCACTGCATGTACTGTGGCAAGAACTCTGTGTGTGTGTGTGTGTGTGTGTGTGTGTAAAGGTACTGCTAATACTGGTAAATAGTTAAACTCCCATCACCTCACGGAGCTGCTCTGTGTGTGTCTGTAGGTAAATGTGTGTAAAAGCTTTATGATTTATGGTTATACGTGAAGTCCTCACCGTCACGACACAAAGCGTCTGCGTTGCCGTGAACCCCCTCTGCACAGCCTGATGTGCACCTCCAAAATTTCCTACAAAGACTGCAAGGGCTGTGATTGGTCGAGTTTGTCCACTCGATTTGTTATGTTAGCTGGTGTGTTTCAGCAGCCCACAGTAGGTACTTTAAGCAACATGTTCATCCACTATACAGACTTTGTACATTTTTGAATTGAGGGGCAGGATTTCCTGATTGTGCTGTGCCTGTCTTTCAATAGTGTTTTAAATTCAGCACTTTGTCAGCAGGCAGTGCTTTGTAGGCTGTCATAAAAAGCTTGTTTTTTTTTGTTCTTTGCTTGTCAACAGATCATAAACTGACTGCCCAAAACCTTGTAAGTAGTTCTGCTATTTTTGCAACGAAGCTGATGAAATATACAATGTCTCTCCTGTAATGCTAACAAAATGAAAGCATGACAAAGGACTTTGCTAGACTCGACTGCATGGTCAATAGGTAGAGAGTGCCACTCAAGGCAATTTGGTGAATTGTGCTACACAAATGATGTAGAACCATAAAAGGAAAATGATGGCAACAGGTGCCCTTTACTTCCTGCTCCTCCCCATCACCTCATTGAGTTGCTGCTGGACGCCTCCTCTGAACTCCAGGGTGACTGGGGTCTTCTCTGAGCTCAACGCTGCCCTCTGCTGGGTGGAGGAGCCCACTACATAGCTACACACACACACACACCAGGAAACACACAGGACCATCAGTTTATCAATCAAGGCTACAAGGAAATGTTGTTGTCACATGCGTGTCGTCACTGAGTAAGAAAGGCAGTGAAATGGTCTCTGTTTGCTAGCCTATACAGTTGGGGGCCTGGCAGGGCTGGCAGTGAAGTGTGTAGAATGCAGTTGGGGGCCTGGCAGGGCTGGCAGTGAAGTGTGTAGAATGCAGTTGGGGGCCTGGCAGGGCTGGCAGTGAAGTGTGTAGAATGCAGTTGGGGGCCTGGGCAGGGCTGGCAGTGAAGTGTGTAGAATGCAGTTGGGGGCCTGGGCAGGCTGGCAGTGAAGTGTGTAGAATGCAGTTGGGGGCCTGGGCAAGGGCTGGCAGTGAAGTGAGTACAATGCAGTTGGGGTGGGACGTCTGTCCAGCAAAGGGGAGGGAAGGGTGGGGAACAGGTAGAAGTGGAGTGGAGAGACACAAACGCTTGTTAAGTTCCGTGTTCTATAACGGTAAAGGACACAGAGAACATTCTAGAATCAGACTGATTTGGAACAGTAAATTCAGAGAGGGTAAAAGCGGAGAGAGGCACAAACGTTCATTAAGTTCCGTGTTCTATTTTCGCAGGGGGGGCGGAATGGGGGGGGGGGATCCTCCTTCATGCAGACCAGACTCCTCATACGCCGATACAGAAGATCATTGAAAAGTTTATATTGTGACGTTATGCGACACTCCCACTTATGCAGACCCCTCTATTCAGGTGTGCTGCTATTGGCCATTGTAATGCATTATGTTGTTCTATCTTGGTCAGTACTCAGTGATGTTTGGGCAGGATGAAGTGCATACAGTACAGTTGAAACAGTTAGCCACGCTAGTGCCGAATGGTGCTTCCGCTGCAGGTCAGGGAGCTGGCGGTAAGCTTCAGTTCACAGCATCTCTGAACTGGGACGGTCCAGTCAGTGAACAGAGGGAGGGCTGAGGGCGAGTCAAACGGTGCATTCCAGCGTGTAACATAATTCATGACCAAACAGCAGCGATTGGTTGAAGCACAAAGTATCTGTCCAGCGTGTATTGAACATACGCCAATTGATTTCAAATGCTTTGCACAGAGTGAAATGATGTGTGTGTGTGTGTGTGTGTGTGTGTGTGTGTGTGTGTGTGTGTGTGTGTGTGTGTGTGTGTGTCTATACTGGCGACATGATAAAGACAGACTTGTAGTGGCAGCACAGGGCTGTGTGTGTGTGTGTGTGTGTGTGTGTGTGTGTGTGTGTGTGTGTGTCTATACTGGCGACATGATAAAGACAGACTTGTAGTGGCAGCACAGAGCTGTGTGTGTGCGTGTGTGTGTGTGTGTGTGTATGCATACCTGTGTATTCTGACAGTGTCCATGCTGTGCATAGCACAGTGCGTGCGTGCGCATTTCTGTCTATTCTGGTTGGCTGTGTGTGTGTGTGTGTGTGTTTGTGTGTGTGTGTGTGTGTGAGAGAGAGAGAGGTGCATGTGCGTATGACCATGTAACGCACAGTGGTTTGTGTGTGTGTGTGTATACCTATCAATTCTGGCAACATCCATGCTGAAGAGTGACCGCGATGGTCCAACTCCTTGGGGGTCGACACATACATGATTCCCACTGGCGATGAGCAGCCAAGACAGGTTAGCGTCCGGATCACGCTGCACAGAAACATCCAGAAAACAGAAATGAGAGTTTTACACAACCACCTGCAAGAAAAAGTCCCTAAACAGCACATCACAACACAGCTGATGAAGAAGGTGGTCGGGCAGTCTTCATTGTCAAACTAACCCATGACCAGGATTTGTTATACTTGCTATCAATGTCTAAAAGTTCATACTAGGCTACAGTGGTATCAGAATGTCTACAGTCATTCTGTGAGAAGAGAAGCTGTTTACATGAAAGACTTTGATACGTAAACAAAAACTGAAAAAGGCGGAAAACTAAAACTTGAGCTGTAAACACTACTAACTAAGAGGTACATAGAGCAGGGCATTTACACACGTGTGTGTGTGTGTGAGTGTGTGCGCTTATTCCCCTACCAGCCCATTTTCTTGTATTTCCCAGCAAAGAGAGGCTCCTTCCCTACAGCAACGTTGTTGCTGACTCCTGAGAGAGAGAGAGAGAGAGAGAGAGAGAAAGAGAGCAAACCCTACAAATTCATTTCCAATGATTTAAATATAACCGCACAATCAGTGTGACCACGGGAACAGGGGATATTCCTATTTTTATTGTCAATATTATTAAAATAAGTTTCAGCTTCAAAAATTGGGGACAAAGAGGGTTTTCTCGTGGACAGATCACCAAAATCGGGGACTGTCCATGGAAATCAGAGTTATCTGGTCACCTTACCGTAGAACACCCGCCCTTAACTCAAATTACATGAAGAAAACTAGTGATACGATCATCCTAGGATTTTGTTTGGCTGTAACGTTACATGACTGCAATTCAGTCAGAACAGAATAACCCATAACCCAGA
>PYXC01002514.1:282500-310000 GCA_015244755.2 Tenualosa ilisha | reverse complement strand
AGCCATAAGATGACTACATACCCAGTGTGCGTAGTGGACATAGAGAAGATAAAGCTACGGAAAAGTCCTATAAGTTCAGGTAGATTTGTTTAACTGATGTGGAGGGGGAACTTTGGCTGGCTCAACCCTCCCCTCTGAACAGCTAGAGGAAGCGGAGAGCCTGTGAAGCAGGCCGATAGGAAAATCACTGCACTGTGCCTGAGGAGCGACTCCCACATGCTCATGAACTCAGTCCTCAGGCAGTGGTTCTGCACCAGACGCATCTGTCCACTGCACTGTATTGTCTTAGAGGCTCTGTTGCTAACATCCTACAGTGTGTCTGTTATCCTTAGTGTTTTGTGCACAGTTTTTTCTTTTCTTCTGTTCTGCAATAACAAAGAGACACCAACATCATTGAGATAAAACACAATTCTGGCTCTGGGATCAGAACACTGCATGAAAAAGAGACACACATTTATGTTATAATGTATACTGTATATGTATCTAGGAGTACTGCATACGGGTGTGCTGGAGTCCTGCAAACTCCTGAACATGCTCAGATACTGGTACAGATACGAACATTTACAGAGTCCACATACTCCCACTGGCAGAGATGTGGAGAAGTGTTCCAGTGGAACTGGAATTCAGCAAGTCGTACACTATAAGTATGTTGCCAGGTGTACCTGTGTCCAAGTGTACCTGGGAGTGCTACTGGCAATAGGGTACCTGGAATATTAGTAGGCCCTATGCAGTATGGCCTGGCAGTGCATAGGCTATTGGGGTACTTGGATTATAAAATATAGGGATGTTAGCTGAGTGTACTTTACCACCTAGGAGTGCCAGTTTGTTTCCTATGGGAGATTAGTTAATGGTGTTTGTAATGTGAATGTTGTCTTGAGATATTATCTGAGCATGTTATGCTAGCTGGGGATATCCTGAGTGCCTCCCTGCACAGAGGAGCTGTGTTTGGTTTGCTGTAGGCCTAGGCTAGCTAATGGCTTGGGAAAACTACTCCACAATAATGCAAATCTATCTGACGTGACTCAGACCCCACCACAGCCAGCCAACTCCTAAAATAGTCTCTCTACGACAGATCATGGAGCCCAACCTTTGGAGCGCCATTGATAAGGAATCCCAGACATTGCCTTATAAGCTGATACCTTTATTTAAATCTTTATACATTCCTCTGACAAAGCTAATAAAAACACACACAAAACATGTCATTGTTGCTGCAGCAACGTAAAATGATGGACTATGAAAGCATTTGGAGATGGTAGTTTGGCTATTTTGTTTGGCTAACTCTCCCCTGGGACTTTATTGCTCTCTATTTTAAATGCTCGAAGCTGGTTTATCTTTCCATCTTCCCTAAGTTTACTGCCACGAGGGATTTGCATGAGTTGAGCTGACTCTTAGTTTACACAGCTTGGCTTTGTTATGGTCAGTTATGGACATGGATGATATGATCTATATACCGTATTTGTGTTGTCAAATTACTGTAGAAAAGATCTGTTAGATGATGGGGGATCTGCACTGATGGAACAGTGTGTGTGCATGCATGTATGTGTCTGTGTGTTTGATCTCCTGAAGGAGCTGTGTTGTAATGTTAGGATCTGTGCTGACAGTGATCTTTTTGCAGATGTGAGGCTGTGATTATGATGGCTTGATCTGTGCTGCTGTGAGATTATCTAAGGTTGACCTTAACTGTGCTGATGCATTTCTTAGTCTAATCACAGTTACAGCACCATGGTGACTCCCACGGGCCAAGAGGGTATAGTCTTGGTTCCCGGCTGGTTACTGTGGAAAGGAAATCCCCTACCAGTAGTGCAAAGTATTCACCATCTTTTCTGAAACTCTGTGATTCTGTGTTCTCCTCCAGACGAGATTGAGGGGCTCCAGAGTAACCTGACGGAGAAGCTGCACGAGCTGGACTCCTGTGAGGCTCGGAGGTCCGCCGCCGTGAGCCTGCAGACAGCAGCCGAAAAGACAGCAGCAGCTTGCAAGGCCAGCAAGCAGTACCTGCAGGCACAGCTGTGAGTACCAATGGGTAACGTCTGCCAAGCAACAAACACTTCCACTAGTTACATAACTGACCCGATAGGATCAAACACACATTTACATCACTGTGGAACTGACTTGATATGCCCAAATATGGTGGTTGGTGAAGTTACAGACTAATTTTTTTTTGGCCAAACACACTTCCCCATCAGAGTTCGTCTCTCAGGTTGTTACTTACATCAAATCTGACTTGAGTTTCTGGAAAGTGTCTGGTAACATCTGACACAATCTCCATCATTATAGTTTGCCAAGATTGTGATGGATTATTGCAATTAAGCTTGCTGTGAACTCTACCCCAGGCCTGGTTTCATTTGAGTTTTTATTTTGACTTGAGAACTTTCAGTGTAAAACTCACAAAACAACATCAACTTTTCCACAAAGTGACTTTGTGGAAAAGGATGTGCCAAATGACTGCCAACTTTCAACCCTCCACTGAAAACTAGAAATCCATAATGCTAAGCCCAGCAGCGAATCCGTTTTGACGGTCACAGTGATCTGTTGTAAATGTTTTTGTACCATTCACGTTTACAGCCTTGGCACACTCTCTACCACCTATCCACACTCACCAGCAACCACATTTTCAGCTGACAAGCATTTAGTAAACAATGGATTTCCCTTTGCACTGCAATCAAAAATAGAACTGGATTGTGATCTAGCTGATGGCAGTGTAGGCTTAGCGTTTGGAGGTGGTGTGTGGGGTTGTATTGAAAACAATGGAATCCAAGTAAGAAGTTGAAAGAAGAGATTTCACCATTTATGTGGGCACAGGTGTGCTGACAATGACTGAATGACATAATGATTGGCTTATTCATGCCAGTTAAATCTTTGAGGGTTTTAGTGCCAACTGTTATGTTTCTCATACGTTATACAAATGTAAGATCCACTCACTGCAGCTGCTGAAACCACAACGGTACCAAACATTTCCTGATGACAGACATGTCCCCTGTGGTTAGCCTGGTGTTCATAGCACACGTCACAGTTTTGTACCTAAGAAAGTACCTGAAAGTCACTCTTGAGCAGAAGTACAGAGACCCAACAAAGATGTACTTTGCGAGAAGTTCAAAGTAACATTCTGCTTTGGTAGTTGTAATGCCTATTCCTAACCATAGAAGTTTCTAATTAGTTGGCAGCTGTGGTTTTGAGAGATGCACCCTGAGTCCCACTTCACTGCCACTAGTACTATTCACTGTCTGATTCCTTCTAGTTCATAGATCGTTAGTTATTTTATGGTGATATGACACATTAGTCATTATATGGTCATATTACTTATTAGTTATTACATGTTGGTTTCTTATGGGTCATGTTGTCATGTGTTATTGCAGTGCGAAGTGTCAGGCAGAGACGCCGAAAGAAGAGGCCGATCAGCAGCATCAGACGCCTGAATCAGGTGCAGTTCCCCTGGTCTCCTGCTGCAGCTCTCTGGTCTGGACCCTGCTGCCCGCCACACTGATGGCCTTGATATCATGTGAGTCTGACACACACACACACACACACACACTCATACACACACACACACACAAGCACACTCATACACACACAGTCATACACACACACACACACACACACACACTCATACACACACACACCACACACACACACACACACACTCACACTAATACAACTACACCACCACCACAGAATATCTGACAGTTACATAACTCCCACCACAACATTAGTGTCACTAGGAGAACAAATACCTACCTCTGATATCATGGTATGCGTGTGTGTGTGTGTGAGTGTGAGTGTGTGTGCATGGTTATGGCAGTCGGTGTGTGTGTGTGAGGAGGCTGTGGCTGCACGTTTGAGTGCGAGTGGGTATAGATGTGTGTGTGTGCTTGTGTTTGAGGGTGTGTGTGTATACCAATACTGAAGTTTTCTTGTTGTTGCAGGAGTGTGACGCTGCGTTGTGGTGTTGGTGATTGGGTACATAGCTGAGTGCAACACTGTTGTCCAGGATGGTGGAAGTAAACATCCTGTGCCCCTGATCTGTGTCATGTGACAGCACATCACCTGCACGAGACGCACTGCTGTAAATTAGAAACTTGGGAAGGGCGGAATAAGAAGCCGTGTCAGAGGAGTGGGGGCAATACTATTTTCTCTGGTAGACACTGTTCAGATTTAGCTTTACCATTCAGTGGAATGGGGAGTGTTCCACAGTTTTACATTTGTTTTCTGATGTTAATAAGAACAGAATTACTGTAAGAAACAATAAGAGAAACAAGAATTTCAGGGTTAAAAGCATTAAATATATTTAGTATATTTACCATTCGGTGCATGGAACAGGGATACTTTTTACATTTGTTTGTTACAACAGTTCTTACATTTGTTTTTTGAAGTTAATAAGGGCAGTTTTTGCTGTAAGTAACAATAGGAGAAACAAGCATTTAAGGCTTAAAACAAAAAAAGCATTAAACTTATTAAAAGACAATAATGTGTTGTACACGCAATGAAGCTGAACCGTGTTTGGAAGTTTAATATTTCCCAGTATTTATTTTCTGTTTGACCAATCGCAGTATCTTACCCTAATATTGGACTCCCTTGACATTTTTAGCAATTAATAAATGAAAAGGAATGTAAAGATACAATCACTGTGCTTATGTTTCAACTGGGTTTAGATTAAAAAGATGGTTTTTTGTACAGCTTCTGCTGAGATTGTGATTTGAATAAAGATTTCTAAGAGTTGTAAATCTGTGTCTGTGTTTAATTCTGTGTTTTTCCTTGGCATGCATATGGCTTAATGCTCATTGTCAATGAACAACAGATCATTGAAGCATCCCCAGCAGAATGTCTGGGTGTGTTGCAACCTTTCACAAGTATGAACGCTAAATGTTCCCATATGACTCTCTGGAATGGAACATTAAGCAACAGATGTGAAGAAATGGACACTAAATCAATCTTAATCTAGTCTTATATCACCCTTTGCTTGGGTACTGTATTCTAACTATGCAGTTTTACACCACAAGCCCTTCCCTGTCTTCAGCATGTCGGTGATGTTCATCACATTTCAGTTAGTCATTAGCTGATGCATGTTTTTTTTCACATATCTCATTCTGTGTATTTCTGAGCAAATTCATCCCTTTTTTTCCGATTGTTTTACCAAGCTGAGTAAGGATCTTGTTAGGCTGAAACAGTCAGATACTTGGAGTTCTTGGAGAAGTGTTGAAACCTTGGAGTGCACAACCTTTTCCACAATCTTCCAGCTATGCAGGCAGAGTCAGGAGGGGCATTAACACACACACACACACACACACACACACCACACACACCACACCACACACACACCACACACACACAACACACACACATACACAGACAGCCAGTTATGCAGGCAGAAGCCATGAGTGCGCTGATAGTCTGGTCTTTCCATGACTGAAGTGTATTTGTCATTTGTAAAGCAGACCTGTCATCTGGAGCTGTCTGCACACTCTGTTTTAGGCCCACTCTGTTTTAGGCAGGCACACACTTAGACGCACTTAGACACAGGACAGGACCTCCAGGGGTTGTTAATGTCGAACTCCAGTAGTGAACAAATGATGAGCCTGTGACTGTAAATAGCCATGATAAATGATCACTTCCAAAACAGATAGTTCCGATCTTTGATTGGTTG
Source organism: Tenualosa ilisha (assembly GCA_015244755.2). Lineage (NCBI taxonomy): Eukaryota > Metazoa > Chordata > Actinopteri > Clupeiformes > Clupeidae > Tenualosa > Tenualosa ilisha. The sequence continues at coordinate 304,359 of PYXC01002514.1, read as the reverse complement.
AAATGTAATTGATGCCGTTGTAAAATCCATGCTATACCACGGCTTAGACTGTGATGTGTTCCATATGTACTGCAATGTTTTGATTAGCTATCCGAAATCATTACGCTACATGTCTAACAGCTTCCCTTATCTGTGGTAAAACAAGCATAACCCATGGCCTTGAGTGGTTAATTGCTTACCCCTTCAATAGTGGGATTGTAAGTCATTAATGTGAAGTTAATTGAAGATAGTTAATCAATAGATCACAGTAAATCACTGGGGGTGGGGAAACACAAGTGTCTGTGTGTCCATGGTGTGTTTATGACACATTGTTTCATAAAGTTAGGAAAGCAACCGAATCTGGAGGAGGTGGCATGGGAACTGTTCCGATGAGGCACTCCCTCTTCGGTTTGGAGCCTGAACCCTCTCTAAGATGATGGATGGAGCTCAGCGTCAGTGGCGAGCTCTAATGGAGGCCTTCATCTCAAGAGGAAGCTTCGGGAGCCAATAAGGGCAGAGAGGCAGAGAGGCAGAGAGAGCACCAGGCTCCTTGTACTCATGTCCATTTCTAAAAACACTTAGAGGATTCAGATTCTTGTTGACAACAGGGCTTGAGAAAGTGGCAGGAGGAAAATATGGAAAAGAAAGTGTTTTAAAGTATCTGTTGGCCCTCAGGGTGAGGAAGTCATTGATACAGTAAAGCCACAGAGCGAGGAGGATGAGGAAAAGCCAGACAGACACAGACAGACACCGTTGACGTGCGAACAACCAACCGCAAGTTAACAGGAAGGTACTGTGGTTGCCGAGGTGATGCGCCCTGCACAAATACAACCGATAAAGCAGATGTGGAGGAGACCAGATATGACCAGATTGAACTTATTCTGTCCCATTTAAGCTGAATTGCAGAATGCCGGTCAAGACCAGAGATTAGATCTGTCCACTGTCAGCTAAACTGCTATATGCTAGTCAAGACTATATGAGCTTGATCTGTCCACTGTCAGATAAACTACTATATACCAGTCAAGATCATATGAGCTGTCAGCTGAAATGTTGAATTGCTGCATGGACTGACTGAGTAAATCTTTGCATTTGTGTTGCGGAAATAGTTTAGCTACATAACTCTTTTCCTGTAACGTTTTTTATTGCTAACAATGTCCTTTTTGGTATTAAGAATAGTTCTGTTTGGAATAGATGTATGGGGTGAGACTGACAGCTATTAGGGAGGAATCAAGGAACATAGTCCCACTTCAATCTTCAATCCACAAAAATAATACAATCATTCTTTTGGTATGACAGATATTTTAGGTTATTAACCCTAATAACCCTGTCTCATGGGTCAATGTGTTCAAATAAAAACACTACATATTATGTTGTGTTCCTTCATGAGCACAAGAACATCCGCCTGAGGGTATTTCTGCCACCAGAATAGTGCAGCACTGTAGTGTGACAGGGAAACTTCAAAGCTGTCACCATGAGGAAAACTGGAAGTCTCACAGACCACAGTATAGGCGCATCTTTCACAGTGTATGACAAACATGACAGATGTGTCATGATAGACATATTTTCATAAATGAAGTGGTCACAGTGGTATGCATTTAAAAAAAAAACTTTTACCAATTAATGGAGGACTTCAGTTTTAATTCAATTGATTCTTTGTGATTCTTTGCCTACTTAATGTTGTAATTCTGTTTAAATAATGTTTCTGGTTTGTGTTGTTTACTATGAGTATTTAATCTGAGTTTACATTTTTCTATGATAAGACATCTGGATAAAATACCCTCTTGACCCCTTGGCCCTTCTGCCACTCTGGGTGAAAACATCCACATCACAAACATGCATCTTTGCATAATCTACCAAGTTGCAAAGTTTGGTGTTTCTAAATATAAATGTGAGCCATGAGAAAATATACTTTTATTAATATTATTACTCCATCCATTTTCAGGGTTATCCTTTAGGTGCCATCTAAGCTGGTGTCTCTGTGGCATTGATTACTATAACCTTACTGAACTCCATGTTTGTGACTGGCTGCAGTTGTCCCTGCAGTAGAGCCAGGTTGCTCTGTACTTTGCAACATCAGTGACCTTCACTCCATTCCCAACAAGGAGAGCCACATCACCAGGAAACTATTCAAACCCCAGATAGGAATGCTCAGTTGTTCAGCTTTTTTTTCATTTTGGGTCAAGAGAAGTTTGGCAGCAACTTAGCTGGGCGTTGACTCCCTTCTGGTCCTTGAAGTACCACATTTGCCCTGAAGGTGGCACTAGATACTAGCTGTGCTGGGCTGCACTCATGGCACATTTCCCCTCTGCTGGTTACTGACATGTGCATTGATGGGGTGATAACTAAAGGGTAATTACTCTCATTTTCCTTCACCATTTGCCTGCTCGGGCACTTTTGATTCCGTGCTCGTCATGTGATAACAGATGGAATGGGAGGAACCGGTTCCCTGTTCTTCTATTTTTGTCTTTCCTGTTTTCCCCTCCATTCTGGTCTCAAATAGCCTGTGTTTTGAGATGTTTTCATTCCTTTCAGTTGTTCAAAGCAGGATGTCAGTCTCTCAGTTTTATGGTTTATAGTCTCTCAGCTTTAGTGTTACTGCAGCCCAGGTAGATTTAATAGAGAGAAAGAATGTAGATTTAACGAGATCTGCTTCTGATATCTAAAGAAGTCATGACGCAATCCATTACCATGTTGGGTAATACCATTTTAGGGTTAGCTAAACATTTAGCAGTAGGGATACCATAAATCATCTGAAGTATCAGGGGGCACCATGCCAGACACTGAATGCATGCATCTGCTCCTACAAACCCAGGCTCTCTTGGCTTGCCTTGCCATCCACACAGAGCCCACACATACACACACACAGACACACACTCCCGGATACACACACACAAACACACACATATGCTCACATACACACACGACTGCAAAGGAAAGGAATGTCGCCTGGATGTGTTAAGGCCTAAATTACAATCATCCACTATATTAAAACATGTGAGTAATGGCCTGCACAGTTTGCACACAATGCAACCCTGAACGGGTTCTGATTCCAGATCAATTCATAGTATATTTGTTTTATCTCACATTATGCTGTTCACGAACAACATGTCACACCCTGTGTGCAGGTCACAGACCGGGAGAAATTCACAAGGAGAGAAAGAGACTTGAGAGGCCAAACTTGCATTCCAACTGTTTGCCACACACATGCTGCTGAAGTGCGCAGTACATTCTGACACACACAATGTTTCAATGGGAATGTGCTGTGCACTTGAGGGGAGGTTTGCTCTGTGTGTATGAGGGGAGGTTTGCTCTGTGTGTATGAGGGGAGGTTTGCTCTGTGTGTCTGTGTATCCCGCTGATCCCTGCCCAGGGCAGCACATTCAGTTCTTGCACACAGAAACAAATATTTACCAGATTTACTTATTCTGTTTACATACAGTAAGTGTAATTTAGGCCTGTTAGTCACAGAGTGCCAAGGTGTAGGCCTACAAATAAAGTGGATTTTGTGTGGGTTGCAAGTCTAAACAGGAAGAATAGCCAAAAGTACATCAATGTTGTATACATGTTATTAATGCTGTGGTGCTTACTTTGTTGTTCCAGAGTAATTTATCATAAAAAAGAGCATCACTTGCATCACTGTGCCTCTGCTTTCTCCTCACAAAGGCTTGTGGTAGGTAAGGAAAGCCTATCAGTTAAGTGTAAATGTTTGCAGATAGTATTATTAGATAGTAAACATTTCATTGTTTATGTACTCTGACTTCAAAAAATATTATTCTGCTTTGTTAATTCACCAAGCTTCACAGAGGTTTCTCCTGGGATTAGGCCGAGTCCTAAAATAACCTACAACTCCCATAATCCACCACTTTCAGGCTGTTGACGTATATAGTCCTCGACGTTCTTCATGCCGCGCGCTTTGTTTAAGCAAGATGTCGGCGCCCATGGAGGTAGTGGTTTCTGCCGATTCGAGTGGACAGTTATGGAACTGTGCCGTTTTTGATCTACATTCTGGGACAAACCTTTTGTCCTACCGAGGCGGAAACAGTTCGTCTAGGTCCCTTACTGTACTCAATGGAGAATACATTCTTGGAGCTCAGTTGGGAAAGAACTTCATCAACGTATGGGAAGTACAGAGGAAGGTATGACAACGTCACCCTAAATTTGACTTAATTCTGAACAGATCTTGGATAGATGGATTTTCATTGTTAAGGTGTAATGACATGCCCCACATGTACCGTCGTTGCACTTTAAACCTGCTAACGTTAGTTCGAGTGAATGTCATACATTGTGCGCGTTCTGAAAATTGGTGTGTAACGTTATCAAAACGCTGAAGTTATTTCCTAAAGTTACCTGCTTCTGACTTTGTTGTTAGACTGTTGCTTTTATTTACATTTCCATGTTGGTGTGGCGTCAACGTGTCTGTTGTTGTTGTTGCTGTTGCTGTTGCTGCTGCTGCTGCTCCTCCTGTTGCTCTTGCTGCTGTTGCTACTGTCTAACGTTAAGGGATTGAAGTTCTACTGACATTGATGTGCTGCATAATGCTGACAGATCTTTTGCCGAAAATCTCCCTCCAGACCCTCTCTTACTTCTGCAAGTAAGAGAGGGTCTAACCTACGTGTGTGTGTTTTAATCAGGATCAGCTCCAGCAGAAAATTGTGTGCCCTGGTATTGTCACCTGTCTCACAGCCTCACCTGACGGCCTCTACGTACTAGCGGGCATTGGTGATGCCATTTACTTGTGGGAGGTGAGAGATCATGCAACACAAGATATCATGGATCATAACTCTGGTCAAACTAATATTAACACAGATCAGAGGAACAAATAGAATGCCCACATACTTCAGAGGTCAGACATGAATGGAAATTGCTGAGATTGACATTTTCAATTAAATGCTTTACCATAAAACAATTGTTTTGCTTTTCAGTGTTTCTGTCCCTAATTAGAATCCATTGCTGGTTGCCCTGCTAACACAACTTGACATTTTATTTTGCATTTGCTCCTGTGTGTGCAGGTGTCCACAGGTAATCTGTTGGCCATACTGAATCGCCACTATCAGGACCTGACGTGCTTACGCTTCACTGATGACAGCAGTCACTTCATCTCAGGAGGGAAGGACAACCTGGCGCTCATCTGGAGTCTAGTCAGGTAGGGGTCACGCCGTGGGGCACAATGCAACCCGTCACCCGACCCGCTTTGACCCACTGGGGCTGGCTTCAATCAGATGGGTTCTCTCTAGTTGAGCTTGTAGCCCACTGCTCAAGGTTTCTCCCAGGTAAAAGGGAGGTTTTCTTTGGTGCATTCACTGTGTTAAGGAATCCTGTATTGCTTTATTGTCAGTCTGTAACGTTACCAATGTTCCAACCAACACACCCAACAGAAGCTACTTTTAGAATCAGCTGGCTGTCTGTCACATGGATTCCCGACTGTGACCAAGGGACTATCATTCTGGATAAGCAGGTAACCTATAGACTGCCACCACTAATGGAGATTATCAGATTGAAACCTCTTCATACAGTCATGGTCAATGAGCACCGATAGAGACTCCTGGCCCATGCGTGGCCAGCAGGCCACACACACACACACACACACACACACACACTTATTCTATCAACCACTGGTTGAAAAGCCCTGCTCAAGGCCATCCAGACCTTGGGCTCAGTAAAATGCCCGCAGTTTTTGTAGTGGTATCAATGAACAGACAGGCCTGGGGTTTTGATGGAGAACAGTGGAAGAAGTGGGGTCATGCCATCAGAGAATGTGTTCGCTGGACAAGACTCAATACAGAATCACTGGTGCATGGTGTCAAAGGCACAGAGATGACAGAATGTAGTCATTTTTCCATCCTTCACAAGTTGGTTTCAAGGGAGGTGTGTGTGGTGGGCTTTCAGAGGTTTTCACCTTTGGGCCTGAGAAGATGCATTCAGCTCACAAACCTAAGGCTCTGGAAGTGGAGGAGGGAGAGAGTGTTGTTCTCACATTAAAAGATGAGAGAGAGAGAGAGAGATTGTGACCGATAGACTTAAGATTGCCAGCACCATCAAATGCCACATGACAAGCCCTCATTGTTTTGCTTTGTTTGTATTGGGGATTAGTAACTTATAACTCAGAAACGTATGTATTTGAGCTTTATGGTGTTTGTCATTAACAGAACAACTGCATTAGGCTCCAAACAGAGTGATGAAGTTGCCGGGAATAGGTTGAAGAGGCATCTGTTTTCCTCTCTGACTTTTCTTTGTTCTTGAGCGGTCTCTCCAGGTCTCTCCCTCAGTGTCTGATATATTGCAAGAAGGGTCACCTACAATTCAGTTCCTATTATGATTCCATGCTGTGAGACCTTCACATGGGACACCACGTAACACTTAACAATTAACGTCCTAGACGCCCATGCCAGGACCCACTCTCCTGAGGCCTTGTGACAATCCACCCCCCTCACAATGGCACTGTGAAAAATGGACCCTTATTGTTACCCCCATGACCCATCTCACTCTTTGAATTTAACACTATGTCTGGCTGCTACTACACTGTCCAGACATAATTCTTAAAAACCATGTATGGATTGACTACCATGTAATATTATGGGATAATATTTTGGAACTATTATGATGCTTAGCTAAAACCATGGACAACTTGTAGTTTATCATGGTTACTACTGATTGTACTTTACCTGCATGACCCCAAGTAGTTGGATTAGCCCCTTGAGTCGTGGATCTACCCAAGGTTTCTTCCTAGACTAACTAAGGGAGTTTTTCCTTGCCGCAGTTGTTCTTGGATGCTCCTTTCTGTAAAGTGCCATGATACAATACTATTGTAAAACGCGGTGTATAAATACAATATAATTAAATTGAATTAACATCAGTGGCTGAGGCATTTAGAGAAGAGTTGCAGCTGGTGGCGTGAGTCCTAGGGTTTATTTTTGGGATTCGTTTGTCACTTTTGGCCAATATATGGGCTAATTATGCAGACTGGAATGGAGTCCAAATGGTAAAATGTAGGTGAAGCAAGCACTTTATAAAAGCCAGGAATGGGGATTATTTAATGTGGCTTGAGGTATAAATTTTCAAATTTATTTTGTATAGTGGAGAGTGCCATGCACAGGCTACGTGCAGAGACCTTCAAATACAGCCTGTTCTCTCAAAGCAGCTTTTCTGGCGGCGAAGATCAGCCACATATTCACAGTCGAACACACACTCATGCACGCTCACGCACACACACACACATTTATTTATTCTTTATGGCATGGCAGTCAGTGTGCCATGTCTGACTGGCTGCTCTAAACTTTAAAGGTGAGAGTCAGATGGGCAGGCAGCCGTGTGTGTGTGTGTGTGTGTGTGTGTGTGTGTGTGTGTGTGTGTGTGTGTGTGTGAGAGAGAGATTGTGTATGTTGCTGCAAAGCTTTGTCAGATACCGATGTGGTGTATGGTGTTTGAACACCTGACTGTGTGCTGTGTGATTTTGCTCTGAGTGTGTGTGAGATTGATGGCATGCTTGGTGTGGATTGTGTAGATCTGTGTCTGATGAGTGTGTGTCAGATTGATGCCGTGAAGCGCGTATGTGTGTGTTTGTGTTCAGAACAGTGAGTTGTGTGTGTGTGTGTGTGTGTGTGTGTGTTCGTTCGTGGGTGTGCACGTGCACTTGTGTGTGCGCCTCTGTGAATGGCTCTCAGATGCCTTCAGATCCCCGGGAGAGAGATAGTATCACTGTGTGCTAACACACACCACAGTCACCCTCATCTGCTGCAAGATAAGAGAGTTTGGCTTCAAATGAATGAATTGAGTTTGCAGATTGTTCTAAAAGCTCCAGCGTTGCGTCTCAGATCGCATCGTTACCACCTCTCTTGTCTTTTTCTTTACTCTTAGATTCCCCTCTGGCATTTTGTAATGTCACAAAAATGTCACCAAGTTCAGGCAGTCATCTGCACAGCTACTTTTAGTGCTGTTTTCGTGCTGTCTTTAGTGTAGTCACTCCAGGACTGCGTGTGTGAGAGAGAGAGAGAGAGAGAGAGAGAGAGTGTGTGTGTGAGTGTGAAAGAGAGTGAGAGTGTGTGTAAGAGTGTGTGAGAGTGTGAGTGTGTGTGTGTATTATTATGTGTGTGTCTCATTTTCTGTGTTTGTATTTTCTTATGGTAGCTCCATTGATTTGTTAATCTTTCGGCTGCATTCATTTTCTATTAATGGCAGAGCTGTAGTTCTCCTCTTCTCCAAAAGGGGGCAGTGTTAGACTATGACATTGAAAATGCCTGCTGTCCTGAAAGTGAAGGTATTTTAACAGGAGAACTGGAAATGTACAGTTGGTGGTAAACATGAGGGGTTGCTGAGAGCTGTTGCCTGTTTAAGGTCTCTCTCCTTCACAGGAGGTAACCTGTGTGTGTGTGTGTGTGTGTGTGTGTGTGTGTGTGTGTGTTTGTGTGAGCAGATCACGCTGCTTCTTGCTTATTCGTTAGTATGGTTGAACTTGGACACCATCTCCACATTACCATTGCTCCAAATAGTCTATTGTACTGGTGCTCTACTCATCCCTTCTCCTTGAAAGATGTAGTTTGCTGATTACAATTAGCTGACGTAAATTTCTCCATCTCTGTAGTTGAGGGTGCAGGGTTTGTGAGCACGTGCAGTTGGACTGATCTGCACCGTGCAAATGTGATTGACTCGGGGATGGAAGCCTTGAGAGAATCCCAGCAGCCAACATCACATCTGGTGCTGGCATTGATCACGCTGAGGTTTTTGATGTGATCGATCAACTCAGGGACGTTTGAAGCACCACCCTCTTCCTTACATCCATCCATCCATCCATCCATCCACACTTGTGGAGCTTGCTGTGTATGGTGGCTAATAATTAATGAGCCTCTCAAACTTTCTATCAGGCACTATCAGGCCCAAACAGCGTCTCCTCTCCTACCTGACAGCCAAGCAGGGTCACCTCACCTAATCCACCCCCCACCCCTCCTGCCTCCCACCTCCTGCTCAGGTAGAGAACACCTTCCAGTGGAATCCTGAGTGGGCTTAACGGGCGGAATGGTAAATACCTGGCTGCGGAGGTCAGTTGCTAGGGCCAACGACTCTTGATCGACAGGTCCTTGATCCTTGGGAGCCGCAGAGGGGGATGTGGCGGAAGGCTGTGGAGGCGCCGTGGGAATGAGTAACGCAGGAGTGATGAGAAGAAGATGGATGCAGAAAGAGGAGGAGATATGGAAAAGAGAAGGCAGTGCTGTCTTTGTTCCATGGTTGTCTTCTGTGGACCTTAGGCTGCATTGGCCCTTAATGGTCTGGGTTCTGTGAACAGTGCTTTGGCCCTATACTGTCTGGGTTTTGTGGCCCATAGTCTGCATTGGCCCTCTATCATCTGGGTTTCATGAACAGTGATTTGGCTCTCTGTGTTTTGTGTCCTGTGGGTTGCATTGGCTTTGGCCTGCTAGAATCTCTGTTATCTGGAGTTGCTCAGTGTTCTGTAGTTCTTGTGAGTGTGTAGGAGCAGCAGTATTGTCAACAGCTAACAATCAGTAGACCTGGGTTTGCTCCCAATCCCTGTTGTGTCGTTTTGGATAAAAGCGTCTGCTAAATACTTGTTAACATTAGTATGCTGTTTTAGTTCCATTACTCAGTACTATTGTACTTGTTTTAGTCCTGTGGTTTGTGTTCTGGAATCTTTGGATGTTCATTCCGTGTTCCGTGTTTTGTGTGTTCTGTGTTGTTCTGTGTTGTTCTGTGCTGCATGGGCTTTGAACTCTGGAAAAGTCATGGAATTTTAAGAACTCATTTTAGGCCCAGAAAAGTCACTAAATTCAGTCTTGGAAAAAGTGTGTGTACAAGTGTGTAGTGGTAGTCATGAAATTTGAATAGCATATTCTAACAATATCTGCAGCCTGACTAGTGCTTAGACTTAAATTGACATTGCCTGGCTAACCTATTAGAGCAGGGATCCAGAATGAAGACTGACATTCAATAAACAAGCTCAGCATGTGGTGTCAAGTTTACAGTTTTTGAGAACTTGTAGGTTGTGAAAGTTCATTGAAATTTCATGAAGGATCCTTGAAGTCATGGATAGATTTTGAAATGTTATTAGAATTGAAGGCTGCGAACCCTGACTTCTCTCTCTCGCTCTCTCTCTCTCTAGTTCTCTTTCCCTTTCTCTCCCTCACTAATCCTAAATGAATTCAGTGGTGGCAGAGGGCAGAATAATGACTTGAAATGAACCACGTCTCTAACTGCCACTTGTAGCCTTGCGAGTATGAGAGGATCTCTCTCTCCCCTGTCCGTAAGTGTATGTTAGACAGCTGCCAGCTGTCTCTCACTGTAGCCTGTTCTGACTGATGAAGTGCATTTGCATTAGCTCATCCGTTAGCGCCCTTGTCGCTATCTGTCTTTGCTGTGCTCTTTTTCGGGCGAGGGAAGTTTGAAAATGCTGCGTTTCTGGGTCCCATCCAGTGCTTGCAGTGACCTTCCCTACTGAGGGGGTGATGTGAAATTCAGTGCAGCATAAAGAATTAAGTGTCAGTGGCCAGGCAGGGAATTTTTAAACGTGAGATAGAGTCAGGAGGAGGGGCTAGTGATGCACCTTTCACCTTTGAGCGATGACTGGGGTCTCACCCACTCTCTCTATCTCCTCTCTCTCACACACACACACACACACACACACACACACTCAAGGTTATGCACGTCAACATGCACATACTGACTCCCTCTCTGGCATGCAGACACACACACACACACACACACACACACACACACACACACACACACACACACACACACACAAACGCACGCAAGCACCCGCACAAATATGCAGGCACGTGCGTATGGTGTTTTTGAGGGACACGATGGAAGTGATGCTGTGGGCTTGACTGTGTATGTTGCTGCGAGGCTTTGTCAGATACTGATGTGGTGTTCGGTGTTTGAACGCCTGACTGTGTGATGTGTGTGAGATTGATGGCATGCTTGGTGTGGAATGTGTAGACCTGTGTGTGTAATAAGTGTGTGTCAGATTGATGCCGTGAAGAGTGTGTTTGTGTGTGTATGTGTGTGAGTGAGAGAGAGAGAGAATGAAAGAGATAGAGAGAGTGAGAGAGAGAGAGAATGAGAGCGAGAGAAAGAGATAGAGAGAGAGAGAGTTGCTCTGAGGCTTTGTCAGATGCTGGTTTGGATAAGCCAGCCATGAGCTGTAGCCCAAGTAGCCCCATGCTGGGAGATATGACAGAATGAGGCCTTCTGGCCTCCGCTCCTCTCTCCTCTCCCTCTCTTTCTCCTCTCCTCCCCCTCTCCTTTCCTCTCCTCACCCCCCTAAATCCTACCTCAGTCCAGTGTGATGAGTTTGGGTGGTATTGGATGGGCTGTTTGGACTGTTTCCTTATCTGTCTCTTTTCTATACCCCGAAATATCACACTCTCCTTCAGCCACTCACCCCCACCACCCCCCCTTGCTGGGGTCTATTAGCACCAACACTCCCAAGGGAAACAGGATTGCTGGAGAAAACTACACACACACAAACACACACACACACACACACACACACACACACACACACACACACGCATAACCATGCATGCAATCACAGCAGCACTGAGTGCCATTGGCTCCCCTGTGGGCTGCCATACTTGTTTGTTTGTTTGTTTGTTTGTGTCTGTCTGTGTGTACTTGTTTACTTGACCTGTTTACTGTTTGTGTTACACTTTCAGCCTAGTGATGCAGACTGGGGGAACTTTAATTGCCTCACATGCTCTTGTTTTGTCCTAGAGCTGAACATGGACTCTGTTTGAAGCCATTTTATTTTGCTTTGTATTTGTGAATTTTACTAAGAATTTTGCTTTGTATTTGTGAATTTTGCCAAGCATCAGAAATGGGCAGGTCCCCCATAGGCTTGTCATCTCTCATCATGTGAGATCATCTTCCAAGAGTCCATTTGTGACTCTCTAATGGGACTTAAAGGAAAAATTTGGGACGCCATAGACAGAATAGCAACCCACCAGCTAACACTAACTGAACGGGGCACGGACAGTGAAACTGACAGTGATTTTCCGTGTTCCACTCAGTTAGTGTTAGCTATACCACATTTTGTTGGTTCTTTTACCTACTGACAGTACTCAGTGACCTCAAACAACAGGGCTATTTCTGCTCGGGGATATCCTAGAGTGTGGCTTTGGGATGAAATTGTCATTCCATCATGGAGTCTTCTGCTAATCCTCAGGGTGTCTGTGTACAGGTGTAAGGAAACTAGAGGTACTGACCACACCACAGATGACCTGGGTTTAATTCTGCAAATATAAGGAAATTAATGTATTGATGGCTATACTTATCGATTCCAGTTGAAGAGCACATTGCATTAGAGCATCTGTATGAGTGTGTATGCGCGTGTGTGTGTGTGTGTGTGAGTGTGAGTGAGGTCCCTTGATTATGAAGTGGATTGGTAACACTTGACCTTTGCCCTATGTGCCTGTGTGTGTGTGTGTGTGTGTGTGTGTGTGTGTGTGTGTGTGTGTGTGTGTGTGTGTGTGTGAGTGTGTGTGTGAGTAGCATGGTGATTGATTCTGAGAGGAAATGAGTCGGGTGGCAGGCTTAATCCCTGTCTGGGAAACCTGCCCAAACGAGTAAACAAAGGACTCCAACTTCATCCCAGTCTGTTCCGCTCTGCTGACCTCTAACGTTCTCAGGCCTGTAGCTTCTGTTTTTACAAGATCAAGAACACCTCATTATCACAGAGAACAAGAACTATCGCTTCTGTTTTTACAACATCGACAGCACCTCATCATCACAGAGGACAAGAGCTATTTGCCTAATTTGCCTTGCAAAATAAAATGCCTGAATTGTGACAGGCTGCATTCTCTGGGTCATGTTTGGGTGACAAGCACAAGCACATCTTCAGACTGGCTAACTGCGTGTGCAGTGGAGACAAAGTGACACACACACTGTAGAGCTGAAAGAAAAAGAAATTCCCATCTGTGGAGATGATTCTACTCTGTCAGAAACTCTCTAATAAGCTCTGCTAGGATTGGTTGCCTGACTTTTAATCAACCAATCATGTGCTGGTTTGTTGCAGTGTGGTGCAGCTGGATCCCTCTCACACTCCCGAGCCCCGCCACGTCCTATCCCGTCACTCGCTGCCCATCACCGACATCCACTGTGGCCTCATGGGAGCACAAGCACGCGTTACCACCGCCTCTCTCGACCAGACCGTGAAGGTGAGTCCTGACCTCCAGGCTACACAGAGCGTAGCACTGTTGGCTACCACACACACTCTAAAACACTCTCAGATATTAGCCCACAGGCAATCACAGCCAACAGCAGCACACGCAAAAAACTCATCTTCTCTTCAAAACTCAGACTTCTCATAGAACACCATTGTTCCTCTAATGGCCTTCACAGAGCACAAGACATGCTGTTCCACACACATAAGTTCTGTCGTCCTCTCTCACAGCTAGCAGGCTAGTCCTCAGACAAAAGCTATCGATAACAACCTTTAGGGGAATCATAGTCTTACTCTTAGACGGCGGTTTTTACAGACTTTGCAAAATAAACAGCAGCTCTCACTAATTGTCCTCACTAGCAAATACACATTCACAGGCATTATTCCTGTCATTCCGTCTTTTACAGCTGTCAATCATCTTCTGAACGTCAGAAACTCTGTCTTTAAAATCTTAAACACAGAACAACTTTGAGAGATTAGCAGTATTATGTGAAGTTTGTTTTTATGAATAGTCAGTATCAGCAGAGATCAACACACACATACACACACACACACACACACACACACACACAAACAGAAACACACAGCTTGTATATAGCTGTTAGTATCGGTCCTGGTCTTTGCGCCCTATACCCATCATCATCGTTATCTGTTTCATTATGTGAAGAACATGTCTGCGTGTCAGCTTGACGCAGGCCCAAAGCTCTCAGCTGTCAGCTTAAGAAGTCTTGCTGGGCTCCCCCTGTGCTGACAGTGCTGCAGATCAGTGTGGTTCATGTGAGCCAAGAGTCTTGCTGCCTGCCCCTCAGCTTTGGCTAATGGAACAAAAGGGAAACCTCCTTATCACCCAGTTGCATCTAGTTAAACTCGAGGAATAGAGGGGGGTCGATGCCCATAGCTGTGGGTTATGATGCTTTCACTGAACATTCACACTGGATGACTTTTGGAAGTGGAGATACTGAAATCATCAGTGAAATTAACATCGCCAGGCGCCTTTGAACGCGCGTTCGTCGACAGGGTCGGCCCGGGACTCTCCAAATTGGATTTGGTTTTGATAGAGAGCATTTGAGTTTTTATGTATTTCTGCTGCCTATCTTGGGCTGCAGTGCTCCATCGCCCTCGATTTCTCTCTTATTCTCACAAGTCACTCTTGCTCCAGAGGAACTTCAGAAATCAAGGGAGCACAACTTTATTTCACAAAAATCTGAATAAAAACATGAAAAATTATGTTTTTGAAATATGAAAGATTGTATCTTATTTGCAGTGACATGGTGACAGCCCATTCACAGTGTTCATTTTTTGAGATGTATATTTCTCAGCATTTCTGGGCAATCTTTTGTTAAGAGGGTAGACAGGCATGGAGGCACAGTAGTTCTTATGTGGAACAATCTTTAGATCTTGGAGCTTTAGTTTTTAGTGTCTGGTCTTGTGTTTCAAACGATGCCAACTTCATCAATGATCAGATGCCTGGAACAGAGACTTTACTAAGCCATTGCTAAACTTTAATAGGTAATGGACAGCGTTCTGCGAGGCGGTCATTATCGGAATAACTCCCGACAGAGTGATGCCTGCGGTGGGAGTTATTCCACCATATTGATCACCTCACAGAATGTTATCCCACTTATCACACAGCTACCTATTGAACACATCAATAACATGACAGCGAAGTATGTTTATCATTGCTCTCATAGTCATTTTTATGATTAAGATGGATCATAGCTTCTGTGACAAAACAATAGTCTGTTAACTTACAGATCAGCTGATTGGTTATGGCAGCATTCTGTTTCACTCTCCCTAACAGCAGTCTTTTATGCTTAGTAACGGTCCGTTATCAAGAAATATCACACCGTAAAGCGTTGGGAAGTCCTATTGAAGTGAATATATTTCAGCATGAGAGCTGTGTAATAAAGTGTTAATAACACACCACTGAACCTAATCTATTAAGTAATAAAGAGCAAAACCAGAAATTGAAAAATCTGAACCTTTAGTTTTTAGAGCACTGGGAAAAAATACTACAAATTTAAGCTGTGCTATATTTAAAAAAAAAAATGGCATTGATCAACTGGTATTGTTTTTGGCTCAGTCAAAGTTATTCTGTTTGCTATCCGTTTACCATGCCAGAGCAGGGCTATGAGATACCAGCACTCCATATCCTATCGGAATTCCTCTAAACCTGGTCCATGCCTGTGAGTACATCTAACAGATGTTGTGTTGTGTGGTTGAATCCCCAATCAATTTTATGTTTGTTGTGGGGAGTAGCTCTTAATCAATAACCAGTGGGTACTGCAGAGAGTCGTGACCATATGGTTGAGGTCAGGTTATTACGCATAGATTAACCATCACTTTTCATTAGTATACATCTGCACAATTATATCCCTGTGTTCATCAAACAGATGATTCTTGTTACAATGATGTGCATCAAAAAGTCAGTGTGACATATGCAATGGAAAAAAATGATTTGCTTCAATGTGACGATTTTGTCACGCTAAGTTAACGGAAAACCGCTTTGAAGCTTCTTATGTTTTGAAAAATGTATTTGATTTAAAGGTTAATTGGCTAGAATATCGGATTGAAAATGAGATTTTGTTTATATTTGAAGTGCATCCTGTGGATCTGTATATGTAACTATATCTCTATATGTAATGTATCCCCCACTAATCCATGGACCTGTCTTACATCTCTCCACCCATCAAGCCAAACACCTTGCCTGGCCTGCCCTTCTGCCATATAGTCACTGCATTTACCCCCAGTAATTATATGCATGTGACAATAAACTTTCCTTGTATCCTTGTCTATGTATCTGCAAGTATGAAGTAATACCTGCAAGTATGAATTAATGCCTGAAAGTGGCTAATTTTGCCAGTTTGCCTTTATAGAGGAATGAGTAGGCTAGGACTGTATTTCTGCAGCGTCTAGCTCTGGAAAAGAGATGGGCAAGTGGGCACACACTGGGCACAGCGTTTATCCATGGAGCTCTGAGCTCCTGTGACAGCTCGGACAGTGCCAAGGACATTGCATAATGGATGGCACCCTTGAAGAAGGGTGAAAAAGAACTTGCTCGTGCTTTGGCACCCAAACGGCTTAGATTAAACTCTGATGAAGAACATAAAAAGAAGCTGGTTGAATATTTTGAGCACATTCTGTGGTCAGCCCGGGAGACATTTCTTCAGGTCAGATAGGGTTGGCATATTATGTAATGTGAGCCTGGTCAGGACAGGACCACAGTGAATGCATCGTCTCAACAGCAAACCACTAAGGTGGGAGTGTGATTATGGCTCTGTGTGAGTTCAGAAGATGTTGGGAGAAGTAGATTCACAGATGGCCGCAGGAATGTCCATACTAAAATACTACCTGATGGTGCAGGAATGTCCATACTAAAATACTACCTGATAGTGCAGGAATGTCCATACTAAAATACTACCTGATGGTGCAGGAATGTCTATACTAAAATACTACCTGATGGTGCAGGAATGTCCATACTAAAATACTACCTGATAGTGCAGGAATGTCCATACTAAAATACTACCTGATGGTGCAGGAATGTCCATACTAAACTACTACCTGATAGTGCAGGAATGTCCTTACTAAACTACTACCTGATAGTGCAGGAATGCCTGTAGCTCTACTAAAATATTACCTTATGGTGTAAGAGTGTTTGTGGATTTGTCACCTGTTGGTGCAGAGGTGTTTGTAGATTCATAGAAGTAATCCCTGATGGTGAAAGAAGGCTTGAAGACATGTTAAAATACTAATACCTAATGTTAAAACAAACTCAAAATACTGACACCAGTCTCCATGTTACTGCTGGAGGCATTAGCTTTGATGCATTCATGTTAAGGTGATCGACTGATGAGTTTCAATTAGTTGACGATTAAGTGTTGTCGTCCTAGGGTTCAGGGCCCCTTATTGAATACTGTGAATGATGTGTGTGTGGGTTAATGTGAGTTAGAGTTAACACTCTTCAGCACCATTAAAAATTCATTCCAAAAATCTGACTGAGAGTCGGCATCAAGTTAGCTTCACTATTGAGAGGATGACAAAGGGAGGGAGGGAGAGAGGATGGATAGAAGAGAAAGAGTTTGGAAAGGGAGAGAAGATGGATAGAAGAGAAAGAGTTTGGAAAGGGAGGCCAAGAAAATGGATGGATGGAATCTAAAAACGGAGAGAGAGTGTTAAAAAGTTTGGGGGAAAGAATAAATTTAGAATCAGAGGGGTTGGAATATCCTCATCCACATCCTGTTTCTCCACTCCCTGTCTTCTGAGCTGTTAATGGGCACCTATAGTCTGTCCATGGGCATCTGTGCCCAGCTCAAAATGCCAACTGTGTTTGCCATCTTTGTCAGCCAGCCCCATTGTTGAGCCCAAGATGTAGCTGGATTTTTCTTCCTCCCAGAGTCCTCTTCAAGGGCAGCTGACATTTAGTAAAGGTACATCCTTATCCTGACACACACACACACACACACACACACACACACACAAACTCAGACCATATTTATGTAATGCATGCATGCTTACACAAACAGCAGACACACTCTCTTGCTCAGATAGACTCTCTCTGTCACACACACACACACAAATGCTTTGGAGCCAGCAGCGAGCGGCTCATCTAACTTCACGCTCAGTGCCGCTGACATTGTGTTGACAGGATTTACTTTTAAGTAATCAGGCCTGGTAAATAATAACGAGGGAGATGGCGAAGGACTGCGTGACTGATTCAAAGTGTGTCTGTGTGTGTGTTTGTGTGTGTGGGTGCGCGTGTGTGCGTGCGCGTGTGTCTGTGTCTGTGTATGTGTGTGTCTGCGTGTCTGTGTCTGTGTCTGTGTC
Source organism: Tenualosa ilisha (assembly GCA_015244755.2). Classification (NCBI taxonomy): domain Eukaryota; kingdom Metazoa; phylum Chordata; class Actinopteri; order Clupeiformes; family Clupeidae; genus Tenualosa; species Tenualosa ilisha. Next base: position 286,385 of record PYXC01002514.1, on the reverse strand, counting down.
TGTGTCTGTGTGTGTGTGTGTGTGTGTGTGTGTGTGTCTCTGTCTGTCTGTGTGTGTGTCTGTCTGTGTGTCCGTTCCTCCGTCTGTCCGTCCATCCGTCCATCCACCCATCCACCCATCTGTGTTGTGTGTGAGTGTGTTGTGGTGAAGTAAATGAGTAAATGCAGTCTAAAGGGACTTGGAGGCTGATGGCCAATCTCACAACTTGCACCACCTGACCTTCATCCTACACACACACACACACACACACACACACACACACACACACACACACACACACACACACACACACACACGCCCATCTCTGTGTTCAATGTCAAACAGATTACACTCTGGTCGTGCCTTCCCTGGTTTTGTGTTTGACCCTAACAGGACTGGTCCTCTGGGGTGGTGCCGGAGACACGTTTTACAAGTGTGTGTGTGTGTGTGTGTGTGTGTGTGTGTGTGTGTGTGTGTGGCAGGCAGGACTGGCCCTTTGGGGTTGCTGCCATTGGTGCAGGGGACCCATTTTTCACGGGGGCAAGGAGTCACCGGCAGGAATGTAACCTCCAGAAACAGCTCCACATCTGCCTCACCCCCAGTGTGTGTCTGTGTGTGTGGGTGCGTGTGTGTGTGTGGGTGCGTGTTTGTGTTTGTGTGTGTCAAGAGAGGCAGTGGATCACCTTGACATGTTGTTTTGTAACAAACTAATGTGGAGGTCAGAGAGTCAGAGGCTGACATTGAAGGCCAAATCCCCTAGTACTAACCAAAGCAAACTAAACTACATTCATGGATCAGCCCCTTTGATATCTACTGTTACTTGCAACAAATTCAGAATGCAGATTCCCAATTCCAGTTGTGTGTGTGTGTGTGTGTGTGTGTGTGTGTGTGTGTGACATGTCTCTGACTTTTACTCATAACTAAGTTTGGAGGTTTTCTCAAGGTTGCTGTTTCTGTGTTTTAAAGATGAGCAGAATCTGTGTTTGTTTGTGTGTTTGTCAGGGTGTGTGTGTGTGTGTGTGTGTGTGTGTGTTGGGGGGGTTTAACCAGTCTACAGACCAATCTTTGTCATCATTGATCACGTTGCTCCTCTGAGGTTTTTGAGTGTGTGTGTGTGTGTGTGTGATTTCTTTAGTGTCCATGGGAATCCTGCTGCCATTGTGAGTGGCTTAGTGGCAGCAGCAGGAGTCTTGTTGACCTTACTGCTCCTGTGTGGGTGGATGCTGTTAAAATGAAAACAGATAATGGGATGATGAGTGGTTGGCACCTGAACTGTAAGGGGACTATGAAGAGGACATATGACTGCAGACACTAAGCTTCTCCTCGCCACTCAGAACTCAAGTTATACAAAACAAATTGTTCTCCTCTACGTGATGGCAGTAACTTATACAAGTGTGTGTGTGTGTGTGTGTGAGTGAGTGAGTGAGTGAGAGAACGAGAGAGAGAGACTTTGTTCTCTGTGTGGTTCCTGTGAGAGTCCACTTGAGTATGAATCCCACTGCAGAGTTTGGCCCTCCCGAGTGATGCAGCCTGTGGTCTGCTTGGGCAGCCAGTCTGTGGACAGTTCAGTTTTATTCTGGTGGTCATGGTCATGGCGGTCCAAACAGAACGTTTCTCACACGTTGCACAGGCTTGGAGCTTCCCGATACACCTTATTATTGACCACCGATTTTAACCCCCCCCCCCCCCCCCCCCCCCCACACACACACTTTGTGTTGGAACTTCCTATTTGGACGCTTCACTAGAGAGTGACTCATAGTCAGGCCAAGCTCTGAAGCTCTGAAAGTGGGTGTGGTGTTAGCTACAGATAGGGGCCTCAGTGGAACTGAAGCTAGTGACTGAAGCCTCACTGAAGCTGCCCCCACTGTGCTCATCACCTTTATTCTCCTCTCTCTTTTCCCCTCTCTCTTTCCCCCTCTCTCTGCTCTGTTCTCTGTTCTTTCCCTCTTTGCCTCTCCTTTGGTATTCATTCTCCACCCATCTCTTGTGCCCCCTCTCTCCTTTTCACCCATCTATTTCACTCTTTCCCTCCACCTCTCTTTAGCTCATCTTCCCCCTCTCCTCTCTCTCTCTCTCTTTCTCTTTATCTCTCTCTCTCTCTTGTCTCTTCTTGGCTTAGTCCTTCCTCCCTTTCATTTTTGCTCTCTTGCATTTTGTTCTTCCCCTAATTCACCTCCATATAATTCTTCTCTCTGTCATCCCTCTCTACCTGTTTTCTTTTGTATCATCATTCTCCCTTTTCATCTGCACCTCTCTGTCTGCCTCTGCCTCTCTCGTTTTTTCAGTTGTTCTCTCTCTCTCTCTCTCCTCTGTCTCTCCCCTCCCTCTGCAGGTTGGCTTCCCAGAAGATATAACATCATTTCATTATCTAACTGAATGAAATGGGCCTGCGGTTCTCTCTCCCAAAACCCAACAAGCCCTCCCATGCCCTTCCGTCCCATTTCAGAGACTCAGCTCTGCTAAAACCCACCCCCACCCAAACCGCTCTCCTCACCACCCCCCCCCCTTCTCCATTAGTTTTTATCCCCTCTCTCCTCCTCTCCCAACCCCCCCTCCTCTCCCAATGTTCTCCCCCCTCTCCATTTCCCTCCCTCTCTTCTCCTTTCTCTTCCTCTCTTCCTCTTCTTTTCCCCGTCTCTCCATTTCTCCTCCTGGCTGAAATGAGACCGCACTCTCTCTCTCTCTCTCTCTCTCTCTCTCTCTTTATTTCTCTCTCTCTCTCTCCCTCTCTCCCTCTTCTGTCTCTCTCACACTCTTATTCTCTCTCTCTCTCTCTCTCTCTATCTCTCCCTCTTCTCTCTCCTCTCTCTCTCATGCTCTCTCATTATATCTCTCTCTCCTCCTTTCTTTTATTCTCTCTCTCTCACTCTTCTGTCTCTCTCTCACAGTCTGTTTTCTCTCTTCCTTTTTCTGATTCTCTCTCACTCTCTCTCTCCCTCTCTCTCCCTCTCTCTCCCTCTCTCTCTCTCTCTCTCTCTCCCGCTCCCGTTCTCCCTCCCTCTCTTCCTCTCTCTCGCTTTCTCTCTCGCTCTGTAGTGGATGCAGGACCAGCTTCCTTTAATTAAACCCATTCAGCCCTCACTCATATCTACCCAGACTCCTCCATGCTGGATGTAGTCAGGCCAGTCCTGATCCCTCACTAGCATTGGCCCTCCGAAACATGGCCTTAGAGGAAAGCGTGTCATTCTCACTCCCTGTATGTCTAATGGGCTGTTTTAAGTATGACCAGATAGCCAGGATTACTTTTGGCAGTTGAGGGATTACCTGTGTCTCTGTCTGCTGCTGGGCTGCAGAGTATGGTCCTAGAGGAGGGTTTACTACAGAGAGTTTAAGGCAGTGGGGTGAGTTTTTAATGTGTTTCTTCATCTCTCTCTGCTTGTTAGGATGTGAAGCGTATAGCTGTCATCAGCGACACGCAGGGCTGCACTGTGCTCCCCGATCGACAGGTCGTATTTAAGCATTTTGGTTGGGGTATAACATGCCTCAGGCCACTTCCCCCTAGCCTGCACCCTGTTCTGAGCCCTGCCATCGATTTCTCTCTCCGTCACTAACCCCCACCCTTCACACACACACACACACACACACACACACACACACACACACACACACACTCTGAGTTTAGACAGCCCGGGTGCAGCGGAGGGACGTGTGTGTTAGCCAGAATGAGCCTGAAAGTCCACCCTCGATTGCTTTGGATGCCAGCCAACTGTGTTGCCGTGGCGACAGCTGAGCCCTGCCGTCTGAGCCTTTACGTTCCGAGACATTTTCCGCTCGCCAGACTTTGAAACACTTTAGCTCCGGGCCCAAACCCCACCCACTCCCTACACACCATATGGTGACTGTTGTTCTGACCCATAGGTAATAACTGTATCAGTAATACTGCATAGACTACTACGCTAATCAATA
>PYXC01002514.1:265000-275000 GCA_015244755.2 Tenualosa ilisha | reverse complement strand
TTTGGTTCCTGCCCGATGAGCCATCAATCACAGCCTCTGACAGCTAAGGGGAGAGGCTACGGGTCACACTGGCTGTCAATCATACCTCCTGGGGTTCCGTAAGGAGGGGCCAGCCCTTTCTGTTCCGTGTCTGACATGCCTGTGATGTCCTCATTGCCCTCTCGTGACCCAGGTGACTGCGTGACTAATGAGAGATCTCGTTAATAAATATGAGAATAAGAATGGTGGCATGTAATTAGAGCTCCGAGGAAGACCGATGATGTTGGATGGTTGCTCACGGTGGAGTCTCCGAGTCACTCATCACCCCGTGGGCTCCCACTGACTCCCACATGACTTAACATTACATGACTTGTGTTGAATGTCTTCATCATTCAGATTTGGCACTCCAATTAGGAGGGAAGAATATCAGTGAAACACAATGAGAATGCTGATGGCGGCTTTATACTATAAACTTCCTCAGTGGAACATTTATGGAATAATGGAAATGAGAGTGATGTGCATAGAACTGAAGTGGCACACACACATACACACACACACACACACACACACACACACACACACACACACACACTCACACATACCACACACATACACCCAAGTGATGAGTGCTGCAAGTGTTTTTGGAAACCCACCCCATAGTTCTTCAGCAGGGCATCTAGCAAGATGAAAAGCTTCTCTGTTCTGCAGTGCTACAGTTCACTTTGAGTCTCTCTCTCTCTCTCTCCCTCCCTGTCTTTCTCTCTCTCTGTCTCTTTCTCTTTCACAGTCTCCCTCTGTCTCTCTCTCTCTCTCTCTCTCTCTCACACACACACACACACACACACACACACACACACACACACACACATACCACACACATACACCCAAGTGATGAGTGCTGCAAGTGTTTTTGGAAACCCACCCCATAGTTCTTCAGCAGGGCATCTAGCAAGATGAAAAGCTTCTCTGTTCTGCAGTGCTACAGTTCACTTTGAGTCTCTCTCTCTCTCTCTCCCTCCCTGTCTTTCTCTCTCTCTGTCTCTTTCTCTTTCACAGTCTCTCTCTGTCTCTCTCTCTCTCTCTCTCACACACACACACACACACACACACACACACACACACACACACACACACACACACACACACACACACACTCAGAGTGCAAGGCTTGGCGTAGGGCAGGGCTTCAGTCTTTTAAAGGGTGGATTCGGTCGGATCACCTGGCTTGCAGCAAGCTGCAGGTCTGTGGTATAAAGTTTCCTCCTATAGTGGAAGAATCTATTTTTCAGTTCTTTCTCTCTCACACACACAGAAGCACACACACACACACACACACACACACACAGATTATTTGCCCATAGCTGTGAGGTTTTGTGTGGTGGTATGGGGTGCAGTGCAAGTGTCACAGCCCTCTGAATAATTTGATCTGTACAGTGGAGCTGCAGCTCAAATGTGCCAGTGTAGAGATGAGAAGTTTGACGAATGGAATACACACACACATAGGCTGGGTTTACACACAGACATACACTTACACACACACACACACACACACACACAAACATACGCACTCACACACATACAAAGACTCATCATCTACTCATATAATACAAATATGAAATAAAAATACATATAGCAAAATAGCTAAAGAAAGAGGTAGACAGGTGAAAGTGTACTCTCCATACTCTCCATACTCTCCATACTCTCCATACTCTCCATACTCTCCATACTCTCCAAACATACTCTTTACATATCACACATACAGGTAAACATACTCTCCATACTCCGTTGTAGATGGGCAGGTTGATGGAACGTTCCACATCATATTTGTGATTTAGCAATGTAGTTAATATGTTTGTCTCTCTCTCTCTCTCTCACATTCAACCCCCCACCCCCTTTCTCCTGTAGCTATGGGAGGTGTCATCAGGAGAGATGCTGCTGTCTGTGCTCTTTGATGTCAGCATCATGTCCGTGACCCTTGACCCCTGCGAGTATTTTCTGTTCTGTGGAGGAAGCGACGGGACCATCTACCAAGTGTCTCTGTGCAGCCCTGTAAGTGCCACGTCTCATGTTCATCACACTGTACCGCTCTGTGTGTGTGTGTGTGTGTGTGTGTGTGTGTGTGTGTGTGTGTGTGTGTGTGTGAATGAATGTTAGTAAACCTCTTTCCTGACTCTTTAAGTGCACCCCGGTCAGCTGGTGGAAGCCTGGGCTTGTTGGTCGACTGGTTACGCCATTTGCCTCCCGATCCGAGGTTCCTGTCGTCGTGAGGTGGTGGGTTTCAGCCCCAGGCTGGACTGTGCAGCATGAACTTTGTTACACCTACATATTGTGTATTGTCCTTTTTTTAGTATACTTTTGGGCTCTGTATTGCTTTTAATTGGACAGGACAGTGGAGATATACCTGTAAATGACAGGCGGAGCAAAACCGCTATGGGTGGAGAGTGAGCTCAGGCCGCAATCAAACCTGGGTCCTCGTTTGTTCATGGCACGGACGCCTTCGCCAGCCGCATCACGGCCCCGCCCAGGTTGTAAATTGTCCACGAGACATGTGACTAAATCCTGTGTTAATCCTGCTTTTGCAGTGTGTTTTCAAACCCTGTTGTCTCCATGTAGTTTAATTAGGACGCTGTTTTTGCCCAGTTGTTTGGTTGGTGTGAAATAGTGAGTTGGTGTGCTGGTAGTAGCTTGTGTCAGCGGAGGCCTTTGAAGAAGCCGCGTGGAGGATGAGTACTTTAAGCCAAGCCTCAGGTGATTCAGCCACCCTTTGCTGTGTCCTCTTCTCACACACACACACACACACACACACACACACATGTACGTGACAGTGAGAGCCTCTGAAGTGTCAGGGTAGAGCAACAGCCTTGTAAGCTAGGCCTCGGGGTTTTTTTTTTAGCCACTTTTTGCTGTCTCTCAAACACACACACACACACACACACACACACACACACACACACACACAAACACACACATACAGGTGGCAGTGAGCGTCTTTGAAGGGTCTGGTTAGAGTACCAGCCCTAGAAGCCTGGCCTGGGTTGATTCTTGAATTCTTGAGTCATTCTTGCCCCCCACCCCCCCGCATTTCTCTTTCTTTCTGTCTGTCTCGCTCACTTTTTTTCTCTCTTTCTTTCTCCTTCGCTTTCTTTGTCTCTTTTCTCTTCTCTCTTTGCAGGTTGTTAGAAATGCACAAATTCAGATGTCCTTCTATGTCATTTAGACTCCGTATCGCGTCTACACACACACACACACACACACACACACGCACACACACCTCTTTGGTGTTTAACCCATGTCTTGGGTTCCAGCGGCAGCATGTTCATTTGCAGTGGTGGCATGGGAGAGTGTCTGTTTGATTAATGAGCAGCGATCTGGTGAGCGGCGCAGCGAGGACGAGATGCGAGAAGATGAGACGAGACGAGGTTGTTAGGGAGACGGGAGGAGAACGCTTAGGAGACTGGAGGGCTTCGAGGAACCATGAGGAGGGGTCATCGAGGAGATGAAAGGGTTTCGGGGAGATGGAAAGATGTCCTCAGGAATTTCAAATAATCACACGGAATACAGTGGCAGGTCTTCGGAAGGACAGAGTACTATTAGTTACAGGTCAAGAGGTCACTGGAAAGAAGACAAAAGACATGATTGAGATGTTTAAGTCGGTTGGCCAGTCACAGATAAACAAGGTCATTACACAGGAGGTGAATTCAGGCTGCTCGGTGTAGAAAATATCATCCTTGTTTCAAGACCCTATGGTGAAATACAGTTTGGTGCAATAATATCATAGTTTTTTATAGATGTTATGGTAAGGTACTGAACTGCAATGTATCAGACATCTGAGGACTGGGTTTTTACAGGACTGATATAAGCTCATGGTGTGTGTGTGTGTCTGTGTCTAAGTTATTTTGAAACTGCAGTTAAAATCAAAGCATGGTCTTGAATGGGAGCGCTTAGTGAAGTGGTGGTGTTGAAAGTTGTGAGCTTTAACTAAGTGGTTTGAACATGGACGGATGCCTCCAGAGTGTTGCGAGTGTGTGATCACATGATACAAGCATACATCAGAGGTTGTGTGCTAACTTCAGGTGAAGCTCTGGCCGGCTGTCTGGTTGTACGGAGATATGGATTAGAGTGTTTCTCTTTTAAAGCATAAACCTGTGATCATCTGACAAGCCATTGATGTTCTATCTCGATTTTTTTTCTCTGATTCTCTCTATTGCTGTTTCTCTCTTTCTTGTCTTTTCCTCTTTCTCTTACTTTTTCTCTCTTTTCATGTGTGTTTCTCCATCTAGTTCTCTGGCTTCGTGAGTGGTGTGTCTGCAGTAAGATGGTCTAGATACACCATTGCCTTATATTAATGCATAGTGCTCGTGCATGCGTGAGTGTGTGTGTGTGTGTGAGTGAGCGAGGGAGGGAGGGAGGGAGGGTGGAGTGTTTGCATTCAAGATGTTGAGTCATGATTGAACTCGCACATACCCCTTATCTACTACCTCTTTCCCTCTCTGCTGTGAAATGTAAAACACACACACACACCTTTCTCAAAGAGAAATATAAATCAAATGCGGCGGAGGTTTCGCAGTGGGAATGTCAAATGTGGTTTACTCTCCTGAAATGTGTTAATCCAGAGCTGAAAAGGGGAGCAGTTCTCGGCAGCTTTGGGAAAAAACATTTCAGAGGATTGCTGAAAGTTGCAGCAGCACCACCTAACCTCACAGAGCGGAAGAACCATCGGTGGCCAACAGGCCTCCCAAAGGCTGTGAGAGAGAGAGGAGAGAGGGGGAGATGAATGAGAAAATTAGTTAGAGAGAGAGAGAGAGAGAGGGCGAGATGAATGAGAAAATTAGTTAGAGAGAGAGAGAGAGGGAAGGAGAGAATGGATGAGAGAGTAAGAAAGAGTTAGAAACACAGAAGGAGAAAGAGTGATGAATGATAGAGAGAGAGAGAGAGAGAGAGAGAAAATGAGCAAGTGAGAGAGGGTAACTCTTTGAGAGTGCTGGCAGAAAGTGACAATAAGGCTTAAATACTGATGATGTTTGAATAAGCGTCCAGATCATATGTGCAAACACACAAACTAGTGCAAATGAACCAGCTTGGCCCTAAACAGAAATTTGACTTCAGCATCCTGGAGTCACTGAGGAGAGTGTGCTGGTAGAGGGGGGGCATTGGGACGGGCACAGAGTGTGCTGGTAGAGGCGGGGCATTGGGACGGGCACAGAGTGTGCTGGTAGAGGGGGGGCATTGGGACGGGCACAGAGTGTGCTGGTAGAGGGGGGGCATTGGGACGGGCACAGAGTGTGCTGGTAGAGGGGGGGCATTGGGACGGGCACAGAGTGTGCTGGTAGAGGGGGGGCATTGGGACGGGCACAGAGTGTGCTGGTAGAGGGGGGGCATTGGGACGGGGCAGAGTGTGCTGGTAGAGGGGGGGCATTGGGACGGGGCACAGATAAGATTGAAGGAGATGTTTTTGAACAAATAAACTGGCCCTCTTGCTGCTGTCTGAACTGACAGGCTTAAAGCAGTTTCTGTGTGTTTCTGTTGTGTGCATCCATTTTCCCTCTCTAATCCCATTAATGATGTGTGTGTGTGTGTGTGTGTAGGGGTATGGGTATGGGTACGTGTGTTTGCCTGTGTGTGTGTGTGTGTGTGTGTGTGTGTGTGTGTGTGTGTGTGTGTGTGTGTGTGTGTGTGTGTGTGTAGGGGTATGGATATGTGTGTTTGCCTGTGTGTGTGTGTGTGTGTGTGTGTGTGTGTGTGTGTGTGTGTGTGTGTGTGTGTGTGTGTGTGTAGGGCGTGTGTGTTTGTTTGCGTGTGTGTGTGCCACGCGCTCCAGAGTGCGTGTCCATGCCGCTCTCCTCTGACCTGGTGGAGGGAGACGGCGTCAGCTGGCGTGTCTGTTCCTCAGCTCTGCGCTGCTTTGTAGACGCCCGCGTCTCCTTTTAGCATCATAAAGGACCATCTGTCCCCCTCGCCGCCCAACAGCAGCCAAAAGCCACCTCCGCATGCGCCACCATGTGTCGATAAGAGCGCCGAGAGAGAGGAGGAGTGCGCTGTGTCACAGAGTGAGTGAGGGTGGCTTTCCCCGAGGCTAAGCACTGACACCAGACACATACGGAGAGAGGGATAGAGAGAGACATGGGAAGATAAATGAACATACTGATGCCAGTAATATAGAGAGAGAGAGAGAGAGAGAGAGAGAGAGAGAGAGAGAGAGAGAGAGAGAGAGAGAGAGAGAGAGAGAGAGAGAGAGAGAGACCGGAGTCATATGGAGAGAGGGATAGAGAGAGACATGGAAAGATAGATTAACATACTGATGCCAGTTATACAGAGTGAAAGAGAAGGGGAGAAAGAAAGAGAGACTGACAGCAGACTAAGAGAGAGAGAAGGAAGAAATGAGAGAAAGAAAGAAAATGGAGTGGAAGACCAAACTTATAGAAAGATGGCAAGTAAGGAAGAGAGAGGGAGGGAATAAGTGGTAGAATACACTAGACACCCCTCCACTACACTGGCCCATCACCACATCAGAGAGAAAGAAAGAAAGAAAGAAAGAAAGAAAGAAAGAGGGAGGGGATCTAAGTGGAGGGAATAACCCTGCAGCAGTCTGTGTGTAACCCCAGTTGTGTGTGCCTGTCACCTGTGCTGGTCTTAGTGGCAGTGTGTGTGTGTGTGTGTGTGTGTGTGTGTGTGTGTGTGTGTGTGTGTGTGTGTGTGTGTGTGTGTGTGTGGAAGGAGAGGAGAGGAGAGGAGAGCAGAAGAGGAGTGCCTGGAGGCCAGCCGGCTCACTGAAGGGACAAGATGCAACAGTTCCATACTATGGCAGCATGAGCATGTGTGTGAACTGTGAAGGTGTGAACTGTTCCACCGCTGGAGGACGACAGGGAACAAGATACTTTCATGAAGGGACTGAGACACTGTAGACAAGGCTGTGCCTTTGGTTGGGAACTTAAGAGGTGGTGTGCATAGAATCTGCACCGACGTTCACTACCTCACTTCCGTTTTGACCTCCATTTTTAGATTCGATTGAAACATTTTAGCCAAGTGTCTTTGTTTTCCATGTAGTGCTTTATATCGGGGCAATACAGACCGCAGGGACTGGGATTGGTCAGCTCGCTCTTGGTTGAGAATTGTTACTACTCTGGGTTGTTAGCAACATGCTAGCTTGTTTACTGAAGCTTTGCAAAGCACCCCAGGCATGACGGAGGCTATCCAATCATGTTGCTGTGGTGTTGTGGTAAGATTGTAGTGTGCTGTGTTGTGTTAGTATTGTGGTTAGATCTTTCTGGTGTATTTGGGCCAACTAGTATTGTGTGTTATGGTTAGATTATGGTTAGATTATGGTTAGATCCTCTTGTGTGATGCTGCTTTGTGCTTTGTGTTAGTATTGTGTTTAGATTCTGCCATGTTCAGCTGGTGTTGTGTTTAAACCCAGTACCTCTGCACTAGTGCTTGTGTGTTAGTTGTGTTAGTTGTGTTGGTTGTGTTGGTTGTGTTGGTTGTGTTGGTTGTGTTGGTTGTGTTAGTGTGCCTGAGGTGCCCAGACGGCAGAGGCAGCTTAGTCAGGCTGCGTGTGATTGACTCCTCTCCAGCCCCATCGCCCTTAAGTCATTGCAGAGTGTGATCCGTCTCAGACAGACACCCCCCCCCCCCATCAACGTGCTTTGCTGTCTCATGGTTAGGAGTCTTTAGAGATGCCCTAATGTTGCCTCCTTCTCTCTCCCTCTCTCTCTCTCTCTCTCTCTCTCTCTCTCTCTCTGCCTCTCTGTCTCTCTCTCCCTCTCCCACTTCCTTTTCCTCTCTCTCTCTCTCTCTCTCTCTGTCTGTCTCCCCCCCTTCTCTGTCTGTCTGTCTCTGTCTCGCTCGCTCTTTTTTTCTCTGTCTGTCTGTCTCTCTCTATCAGTTTCTCTCTCCATTTCTTTCTCTCTTTCATGTGAATGTGTCACTGTGTCTCATCTGACTCTCTTTCTAAAGGGCCCCATTTCAAAGACAACACACACACACACACACACCCCCCCAGACACACACACACATTCCGCTCCTCGTTCCACTGCCGCTATTAAAGCAGTCCAGTGGAGAGATAGGCGCGTTTGAAATGAGGTTTACGTAACAGCAGTGTTATGGATCCTGTCTATGGTGCCGTGCATTTATCACGGTCCAGATGCATTAATCAGGGCAATAAGCACCTCAGAGGGGTTTGTGTGTGTGTGTGTGTGTGTGTGTGTGTGTGTGTGTGTGTGTGTGTGTGTGTGTGTGTGTGTGTGTGTGTGTGTGTGTGTGTGTGTGTGTGTGTGTGTGTGTGTGCGCGAGTGTATGTGTGCATGTGTGCCCAGCCCTCTACTCCCTGCTCCATACCCAGCCCTCCAATTGCTGACTACCACTGTGTCTGCCTCTGTACCACCAGCCGCTGTTTATCTCACACACACACACACACACACAGCAGACAGTGTTTGATGCACACACTCATGTCTCACGTCTCCCACCTCTTGGAGGAGATTCAAGACCCCCCCCACCCTCATCTTTCCATCTTTAACTGATCAACTCCCCCCATCGCTGCTTCAGTATAGAGGCCATCAACTCAATCAGGCTCATCAGCTCAATCACGTATGCCCACAGAGCTCTGGAATAGTAAAACGCATAGCTACACTGCTGGCCGCAGGTCGTATATTATTTACCCTTCTGCGTCTTCAAAGCTTTCAGCCGGAGGTGTTTTTTTTTTTAAAGCCCCCCCCTCTTCCTCTCTCTCGCCCTTCATCTCCTCCTCTCTCCCCCCCCCTCCTTCCACCACCTCGCTCGAGAGATTGACTTCCTTTTGAGCCAGTCCTCGAGCGTCTGGAGATGTTGACGGATTTGGGTGTTCCATCTTTGGAGATCAATCTGATGATCAGGCTAATTGGAGTCATGCAGGCCGCAGGGATTTGGGTTGGAGAGAGGAGAGAGCAATCAATTACACTTTTGTCTTTTCCTTCAAGATAGAAGAGCACATCTTAAGCAGTTGGACTCGACAGCCACTTCCAAGGGAAATGGAGCACTCTGAGAGACCAGATGCTGCACAATATTTCAGTAGGCATTGGTTGGGGCCAGATCTCAACAGGTTTGGTATTACGTAGAGGTGAACACACAAGCATATGACTTGGCTCACCCAGAAAGGCTGGGACTTGTTTACTGTTTGAAACATGAGACCTTTAAAGGAGAAATCCATCGTGAATCAATCCAGAGTTGTTCGAGGCCACTGAATGCTGTCAGAATAAGAACATTTTATACAACATAATCTGCAAAGCAAATGGCACCTAAGACTAACTGAATCAGAGCACAAAAAAAGAACAAGAACAAGAGCCTACTCTAAACTAAACCCCATCCATAGTGAGCCTACTCTTCTCTTTTCCCTCTGCCACTAGTGCCAAATCTAGCTCTGTGGCCAATCCTCAGTTGTATGTTGGCTACTATCAATAGTGGCCACAGGTTTTGAGTTTACTGCATCAGAGTGAGACTTGCTGCTATGTTAGAGGACAAGGATAGAATTCAACACCCACAACCCATCCATGTTGTTACATGCTTGTTTATATCGTCATGATGATTTAAGTACTCACCCATAGCTTTTTGAGAAAACAAAGTTAATTCGTAAATAGGAATAGAAGCAAATTTTTTCATAACGTATCTTTACCACAGCTTAGTTTGTTCATAAGGCCCATGAATAATACGTTGCACAGGGTTCAGAAAGGGGGGTGTGGCCTCTTCAGTAGCACCAAACCACTTTTTACTTTCAACTATCGTTTCGATTATTAGCTGCCTTGACAGGCTCGCTTCAGCCACAGTATCTCCGCCCAGGTAGCCGAGCCTTATTGCCACTGCAAGAAGATGCTAGTTGGTGTTTGATGGCCATACAGTTAGCAATGCCATGATGTGATGTGAGGTTTTTTCTGTTATTTTGTGGTGGTTTCCTGCCCTCCACCCAGAACTGCGTAGTGCAAATCCTGGATGGCAGATGGGAATAACACTTGTGCCTATCCGCTCTGAATGTATGCCATCCAAATGAACTTGG
>PYXC01002514.1:252500-255000 GCA_015244755.2 Tenualosa ilisha | reverse complement strand
TAAGGCAAATCCAACATTTATTTGAATCAAAGTCAAGGAGTAGGGGGAACCTCCCCAGCTCAGACTGGCTGGCCAAGTTGGAAGATGTTCTATGTACACCTAAGATGTCTTTGTAGATTTGAAGGTATTTGAAGGAACAGTATTTCTGTTGGACTTTGGTCCCCATTCTTATATTCAAGACCGTACTGTTGACCCCAAATCACATTCACACTAAAGAAACTGGTTTGATGATGGAGTCCAGTATTTTAAGACAGAATTGAAGCGACGGATTGAATTTGTAGAGTTGCTTTTTTATTAGATAATATGATGTTCTTGCCGTATCGGCCAGATTCTTTATTGCGAGATTAAATCTTCCAGATGATGTTATTTTTAATCCTAAATACTTATGTTGTGATACTTGCTCTGTGGCTGTCTCTCCAGTTGTGAGGGTGACTTCTTTAGATGTTCTAGATTTCCTTTGAAATATAGTTATTTTTGTTTTGTCAGTATTCATTTGTAATGCCCAATTACCACTATATGTATCTAAAAGATTCAAGCTGTCTTGGAGGCCTTGTTTTGAAGGTGACAGAAGCAACACGTCATCTGCAAAAAGAAGGCACTTTATATTTGTGCCTTGAAGTACACAAGCTGGTCTTGTTGACGGATGGATTGCTACAGCCAACTCATTTATGAATATGGTAAATAGTATTGGGCTTAAGCTGGATTACTGCTGGACTCCTCTGCCCTGTTTCTGTTCTGGCGTTGTTAATTTTAATGAAAAAATGTATTCTGACGTTGCTCGTCTTTTATTCTAGAGTAAGGTTTTCCTGTTATCCCACGGTCTGTGATTTTCAGTAGCATATCTTCATGCTATGCAGATGGAATCGAAAGCCTTTTTGAAATCGACAAACACGCATAGATCTTTCATTTATTTATTTATTTATTATTAACGTACTGTTCCGTAAGTGAGTAGATTGTATCAATGTGATCTGTAGTTCTAAAGTCTGAAGAATCCTATCTGGCGCTTGCATAAGGTGTTAATGTCCTCTAAGAAGGAGGAAGTATTGTTGTCTTAGTATGCTGCACAATATATATTTCCAAGAATGCTGGTAACGCAGATCTCCCTGTAGTTGTGTGGACCATTTTTATATGCTGGGGTTATTAATCCTTTATTCCAAACCATGGAGAAGAACCCAGATGTCATAACAATCTTGAGCAGTTTGAGGATTGCTTTTTTTTGTTAATGGTGCACTATGTTTCAACATTTCTGCTGAGATGTTGTCAATTCCACAAGGTTTTCAGGGATTTCATTTTTCCATCCAGCTCTGATATTGTCATTGGGCTGTCAAAGATTACTCTGAAAGGAAATATTTTGCTTTTTCTCTTTTAGGTTTTTTTTTGGATTTCATATTAGACTTGGTTGCTTAGGTATAAACCTCTTCAAAGTGATGTTTCAACGCCTTTCCGTTTGTTAGTCATTGAGCGTTTTTTGTTTTGATGTGTCTGTTTGAGGCCATATTTTCCAAAAAGACTTGGTGTTACTGGCTTCCCAATCTGTTCAAGCTTATATGTCATGAACTCTGTTTTCTTTGACCTCAGAAGCTTTTTGTATTGTTTCAAAGCATCCAAGTACTTAAAAGGTATATCCTGATTAGCAGGGTCTCTGTGTTTCATATTTAATAGCGTTTTTAGGTCATGCTTTGCCCTGAAGCGTTCCTTGTCGAACCACGGTTCTCTGGAGTTTTTTTTTCTTTCTTGGTTTTCTTATTTACTGCAAGTGCCCATCTTAAAGAGAAGAGTATCTCTGTTAGTTCTTCAGCAGTCAGATCAACTCTAACTCTTTCACTGGTGAACTTGGAAAATAAAAAAAGTGAATAACATGTTTTCTATTAAAATGCTGTTAGGTGTGGATTCATATTTTCCTGGACTGACAGTTTATTTGTGTATGGAATGGGGAATAATATTTGGTTGTCATTTTGGGTTTGTAGTCTTTCGATGTTCAGTTGAATTTTAATTGGACAGTGGTCTGACAAGGGATGCACAGTTGCCCTGGGTGTGCCCTGTAGCTGTTTCTGATGCTTGTTGTTTGTCAGTGCAGAGATGGAAGGGCCTGAATGGTAGGCTTTCAGCAGGACTGTTCTTCTGTCCTGCCCTGTGGTGTGATGTGTTCATACATGTGTTCAAGATAGATGTTTTACCAGGTGAATATCTGGGACAGGAGTTCCGAGCTTTTGAAGGCCCTCAGTGATGTGCTGTATTATCTGTGGAGGCCCTCAGTGATGTGCTGTATTATCTGTGGAGGCTTGTCTGGTCTGGGGAGAAAGGAGGAGGCAGTGATTGTGGCTGCTGTCAGGGTCACTGCAGTGTCTATTTTTCCTGACGTGAGGTCATTTGTGCCTGTGAATAATGATGTGTGTGGCATCTTTTCAGTCTTTAATCCTCAAGTAACTGTGTTGCATGCATTGTGGTTGGGCACCACACCTCCTTTCTTTGGGAATAGGCTCTTCACCTTCAAGAATGT